>WEKY01021867.1:46007-101675 GCA_013390045.1 Picathartes gymnocephalus
TCAGATTTAGTATGGATCCACTTGGTTTTGACCCACAATGAATTGTGGGTGGCCTGTTTTTCTGATTTATTTCTGTCCCTGGAGATACAATAACTAACAAGTCTTCTAGTGATTTCCTGCCAATCCTTAGAGAGGTGAATAAATCAGGCAAAGCTGCAGAAGTCTGTGTAGGTTGTTAATTGAATGCTTAGACCAAAAGCTTTGGTGCTTTTAAGTTTAACTGCACTCCCCCCTTCACCTGCTCATATGACATAAAACTAGAGGAATGATGTATTTCTACCATCTGCAATCATACTTGCATCTTAAGAAAAAGAAAGTTTGCATGAGAATTTCTTACCAATACTCAAATTTTTACTTCATCCTCATTGGGTAGAAGTGGTGTAGTATTTGGCTTAGGCTTCAGATAATGTAGGGCATATATTTTGGAAAGAATGCTGCAGCTAGGTCATCACTGTCACAAGAGATAAGAAGGGAAACCAATCAGCAGAAAATACTAATGTAGACACTTCCTCACAGAAGCTTTAAGTCCTTTGGAAAACCATGAAGCTGAGCTGAAGAGGTGAAAATCCGATTCCTGTTCCCTGGATGATGTGTGGACTGAATTAAACTGGTGCCAAATTAAAAAAAAAAAATGAAAGCAGTCCTAGGAGCAGAGGCTAAGGCTCCCCCATCTTCACTGCTCTCTGCCTCACGTTCCCGGCTGCATGGGGCCTCACCTCGATGAAGATGCACTGCTGAGGATGGGGAGAGAGTCTTTCTTTCTGCCAGTGCTTTCTTTGCCTTGTGCCAGGATGTCCTGTGGTATTTTCCTGGGATCAGTCTTCCTGTACTGCATAGAGGAGTGAACAGGCTGTGGGTTTAGCAGAACCATCTTCTGGTCTTTCTTACTTCATACACAGGCAGATAGATAGATGGCAACCTTTTCCATTATTTAGGTTTGTTTGTTTGGGGTGGGGGATTCGGTTTGTTTCCATGTGTGGGTTTCACTACTTTGCAAGGTGTGTACCTTCCTGTCCTTTTACACTAGTGTGAAAGTAAGATTAGATGCTCAATCTGAAATGTGTCCTTTGCTATTATAGACAATAATATAAGAACTTGGATGGATGCGTAAAGATTCAGTTATGTCTTCTGAATGGAGTATTTATTTTCTGTGTATTTTGTTAATCTGATTGTTTGGTATTGTGTTTCTCTCTCTCTGGTTTTCTGTTTTTCCCTCTTTAGGCCCTGGATGGGTTCTTCTTTGTAGTGAACCCAGAAGGTAATGTTGTGTTTGTTTCTGAGAATGTGACACANAACACAAGCATATACAGCATCCTGCATGTAGGGGACCACAATGAATTTGTCAAAATCCTGCTGCCAAAATCTTTAGGTATATAACTTTTTCTCATATAATACCATTACTTATTTAGCTTTGGTTTTATAAGTCAGCATTTCAGTAACTTAAGTTAATGTCCTGACACTACTTAGTTTCATCATATACATTATTTATTTTTAATATATATATAGACTATGAATGATTAATATTATTCTCTAAAGCATCCTCCAATCTTTTCAAATTCTTCTTTGTTAAAATTGCTCTTAGTAGTTCATGGTAGCTGATATGTTTTAATGGATGTCCAGAGTGAATCACTAAAAGACAGCATTAGCTATGTGAACTCTGTTAGTTCTCTGTCTAGGCTGCTTGTTCCAAGAATGGCCTGGGAAAGGAGGAATATATAAGAAAAATCAGAAACCTCCTTATGCTAGATTTTTTATTTCAATGTTTTTATTCTCAGCAATATTTACTCTTAACTTTCAAAAACTATTTTTGTTAGTTGCAGCAATTTTTGGATTAATATTAATACTAGTTTTAATGTCATTGAGTTTTGGAGGAGATGAAAAGAAAGAAAAAGTCAATACTGGGTGCCTCATTTACTCACAGCAGTTTAAAAAGTATTACTCAATTCACTTTAGCATTTTATTACTGTACTTATATACTCTGAAGAAGCAAAAATGTAAATGGCTAAAGTCAGTATATTACTGCATTTATTGCATTTTATGACTGAAGAGGGCAAGCGAAGAGTATTTTAAATATGACCCTATTTCCTAATGTGGTGTAACATTAATTTGCTCTGACTGATGTCCAGTACCTATATTTGTGCCTCTCAGGATTTTGTTTCTTTTTTTACTTGTCCTAAGCACTGTGTTCGGCTTTAGTTTTATCCATCGCTCCACCCAGGTCATTTCAACCCTTCAGTCTTTCCCATTGTAGCTGAGACTGTGTGTTTCAATATATTCCCTATTGTATTGGTTCCTGTTTTTATAAGTGCATATTAGTTTCGTTTCTTTCCCTTTCTGATCTGGACAGAGTTTTTTATGCAATACAGCCATGTCTTTTAGGAGTACCTTTTAAGTTTACTGGGAAGGTCGTACATACTGCCTGATTTTTTTCAGTCTCATAAATCCATTTGATCTACCAAGTAGGATTTGGCTGTACTGTATAACTTTTACATGCACCAATATTTAGACTTTTATTCTGCTTTTCTACTATGTCATTTTTAGTCACTTGAGAAAAACATGATAGCTGAACAAATTAGTAGAACTCTTAAAATCTGTTCGTTTTGTAAATGATCTTGTTACTTGCTGGTTTGGGCTTTAATATAAAAATTAATTTGTTGTTGTGAAATGAGCTTATTTCCCAACCAGTTTGTAAAGCATCTTGATTAATTTCCTGTGGATAAGCAGCAGAAATGGCTGGTACCAGATTTACCTCACTGTCTGATTTTGCTTTTGCTCAGTGAATGGGGGATCTTGGTCTGGTGACACTCCTAGGCGTAATAGCCATACCTTTAATTGTCGGATGCTGGTAAAACCTCTTGCTGATTCTGAAGAAGGCCATGATAACCAGGAAGCACATCAGAAATATGAGACTATGCAGTGCTTTGCTGTTTCTCAACCAAATTCCTTCAAGGAGGACGGTGAAGGTAATTACCATTTTCAGTTTGTGTTAGTGCACTTTCAGAACAGTTGATAAAGTGACCTCTAAGTCCTGAAAATTGGAAAAATTCTTAGGGTTTTTTTCCTTTTTTGATTTAACTGTAGAAATATACTTCTGTCGTGGCTATGAGAGTATACAGTTTCATGCCCCTATTTGTTAAACCAACTGAGAGAAATTCTGTTTACCTCAAAGAGAGATACCCTAGTTTTATATTGCTGCAGTTGTAAGAAAAATGTAGCTGACTGAGAAGAAAGTTTCAAAGGGCAATTTTTTGAATTCTTAGAATTTGAAGACAATCGTGGTTCACCATTTCCTTTACCATTTACTACTTCAGCAGGTAAATTTCCTCAGATTGTTTTGTAAGTATTCGAGTAAGTAAAAATGGTTATTGTGAAGGTGAGTTCTCAGGAACAGCAAGCATTTGGGGCAAGTTTAAGAAATTTGGCTTAGAAGGTGTGAAATGGTGAGTGTTGAAGAAATGTACTCCTTGTGCATGGCGTATATTCTTTTCTATTGCTTACCTCCTGTGTGGTTCAGCTACTACAGGTATATTCATAAACATGTGCCAATAATTATGTATTGTAGTGGAGTCCTTGTTAATTTTTCTTCTGAAAGAAAACAAACTCACCTTTCCTGTTTTATTTAATGTTCTAGGATGTAATGAAGATACAAACCCATTGAGTTTTGTCAATGTGTTTATTGGTACAGAATCTATTTTTTGGTCCAAATAGATTTAAAGAACTTCTAAAAAATATTTCTGAAGTCTTTGTGGCAACAAAAGTCTTCCCCTTCTATAAAAATTAAACGAAGTAACATTTTTCTCTAAGATTTGCAGTCTTGCTTGATTTGTGTTGCAAGAAGAGCTCCAATGAAGGAAAGACCACTTCTTCCTTCGTCAGAGAGCTTTACTACACGCCAGGATCTTCAAGGTACTGTGAAATAGGAGTAGAAGTTTTTAATTTTATTTCCTTCTCCTCAGTGGGGAAATTGCTATAATAAATATTTTCTAATGTATCTAATATCAGGCAAAATAACTTCACTGGACACAAGTACCATGCGAGCAGCTATGAAACCTGGCTGGGAGGATTTGGTGAGAAGATGCATTCAGAGGTTCCATTCGCAGCATGAGGGAGAAATATCTTTTGCCAAGAGGCATCATCAGGAAGGTTAGGTTTCATACTTCTAGCACTTTCTATATCTAACCTGTTTGCCACTTTTATCTCCTGGTTGTGTTCTCTTTGTTATGCTTTCATGGAACAATCACCAGCTACTGATAGTCCCTTTCTCAAGCTGTTTTACTTAACACACTGATGGCTCTCTAGGGAGGTCTTCAGCTTTCTCACTGTTTGTTTTAGCCTTCTTGTTACAACTGTGCCATCCTGGAGTGTGTTTTAAATCTTCAAAATGTCAAAAATATTTTGGAAAGAAAGACCCTTGCATGTCATCCACCAAAATGTTCACTGACCATTATTCTTCAGAACCTCAGCTCACATATTGCAGTTCACTGCCTGTATTCCTTTTCTTTACAAAAATGGACTTTTACTGTCACAGTTTCTGTGAGAAACACTGAGTGTAAATTCCCAAAGCTGCACCACTCATACTATTTGGAAACCTACATTGTTGCACAGTGCGTAGCTGATAAGTGTTATAGGATATACCACAAACACATCTACTCTGTCAAGATTGTGATAGGTAAGAAGTAGGAAAGTACTGCACTTTGGAATGGTCCCCATGAGGTTTCTGTGGTAGTGACTGGGTGGGGATTTTTCATAAAACCCTTATACTTCTAATTCTAGTTATACAGACCCAAATGAATAAAAGCAAATAACCCTATCTAGTCTATGGGAAAGTAATTTCAAAACCAGTTGGGAATAACTGGAACATTTCCAGTACAGAAGCATCATTCTTTGGGTTCATGTTTAAAGAACAGGGTTTACAGCTGGCTTGTATAGTTACCATGGTCATTAAGCAAGAGGCATGTCATCTTGGATACTAAATTATGACTAGTATATCAAATTATTCCACCAAATACACACAAAAAAAGGAGCTCTAGTCACGAGGCACTAGTTAAATATTCTTTAATATGTTCTGCTTTCATGAAATCTTCAGGTGGTGTTTTAGAAATGTGGGGTCACAGAAATGCAGTGTTATTTTAGATTACAGTTTTTGGGGTATGTATACAGTTTTCTACTGTATGTAGAAGTGTTAAAAGTTCACAGCCTTGTGCTGTGATTTCAGACAGAACTGAAGAAAGCAGTAGGCAATTAAAGTTACACCAGGGGTTTAGAGAGCAGTTGCAGGTAAGGACCCACCTGTGCCAGAGGTGATTTAGGGGTATCTGTTATGGCATCCCAGCACTTGTTCTTTCAGTCTTCTTAGAGTTATTCCTGACCAAATTAGCAGCTACTACACTGAGTGCCAAAGTTTGAATGATTTTTCTCTTCTCTTAAGCTGTCTATGAAGTGTTGAAAATATATGTCCTTTGGAGTTTACACTGTATCATTTTGCAGTTGGTGCTTAGGATCATTGTGTAAATTGTAGAATTAGTCTAAATGAGAGGGCTCTTCTTGTCAAAGTGAAAAGAGTGATAAGAGGAGGAAAAACGTGTGGAATTGCTTTCCTACAAATGATACAGCACTGAAGAGGAATAGTGGCTGAAATATTTCCCTCCCCTGCCCAGCAGTATGGAGAAGAAAAACAAGTCATATCTTAAGCCATATCTTTGTGCTTGGCTGTGGAACGCTTTGCAGTTTTCAAGTCATTGTGGTTTGAGAATAGAAGCAAGAAAGTAATGATCTCTTACATGTAATCCAGCATCACAGTGTGAAAAAATGCAGCATTAGCTTGATAAACAATAAAAAACATGCTTTAAAATTATCTCTCAGTATAAAGTGCAGAATATATGGTAAGTTTTTATTGGCCACAGTCAGAAAAATAGCATTTCCTCCAGAGGAATACGGAAACATTCTTGTTTGCTTAAAGAATTAGTTTGGAAAATGATTTAAGTAGAGATTTCACTTGTATCCTGTTGGCATTGAGTACTGGAATTTCCTGATGTGTTATATGCTAAAGTTAAGAGCCTTGGACCTTCTGGTGCCCAAAGGTTAAACTGAAACAATGACATACCTAACAGTGAAATTTTGTTCTGTATTGTTTCACTGTTGTAGGTTTTTGTTTCTCGTTACATTTTTACTCTGAAAAACCCCTTCTGGTTGTTTAAATTGTGCTTCCTGTTTTCTCACTGCCTAGATAATACTTTGAATCCTTGCAGAACAACATATAACAGTGGGAGACAGGGAAGGAAAGCAATCGTAACCAGTCTTGCAAGGCTGAAAATGTGGTAGGTCTGTAGACCAGACAAATAAAGGCCACACTTGGAAAACCATGTCATTTCATTACAACAGTAAATATTAAAAGACAAGCAATGAAATGAAGATCACGTGATAGTATTAATTAAAAAAAAGAGAGAGAGAGAGAAAGAACCCCACAGAAAAAATATATATGTATGAAAAAATAGGAAATAAAATGTGTTTGTAATGGTTCATTCCTATTTTTTCCCTAAATGATTATAAGAAAATATTTGAAGCATTTTACTACTCTCATATCTGCAATCCTAATGTGATTGCTTTTGGAGTAGAAATTGTAAGTGACCACACTTGTTTCATTGATGGCAGAGAGTGAGCAGTAGTATAAATGTTTGGGAGGTTTGCTTTTCCATAACACGTTTTAATTTTTCATTAAAGAAGTGTCACAGGAGTCTATGGAAGTTAGAGAACAGAACTTTTTTAAGTTCATATTTACATTAAAAACTTAAAGGACTGCAGAATATGTACAGTGAAGTAAACCCCAAACCTGAAATGCAGTCAACACTGGGAAAGGGTAGCAAAACCCCAATTTTGGTTTAGGTAACTGTATTTGTACTTTTTTTGAGCTATATATATTTTTGTATTTGTTCTTTTAAAAGTAATAATTTCTCTTTCCAGTTCTTATTTCTAATTGTTCTTATGTAAGAGTTTTATGCACTTTTTAAATAAAAGAAGTAGTGAGTGTAACTGTTGAAAGACAATTTAGGCAGGCAATAAGGAGGAAAAGATACAGGCTAATGGAAACAGACAATCTAAAACTAAGGACATTTATATTAAATCATGAAGATGTAGATGGTACAATGAAAAGATGTTTGAGGAACAAAAGGAATTAGACACATATTTGATGAAAAGTGAAATGGACATCAAGAACTTCCTGTCTGCTCCTGAAATACGTTCTGTTTCATCGTATCTTCCTGTTATTGCTGTCACTCCTTACGGATATTCATTTGATCACCCTACAGTATGTGGGATCCTTTATTTTATATGCATCACATCTCTTTATTTTCAAAATATTCTTTTTGTTTGTTTTGTTTAATTAGCACCGTATCTGTGGTATCGATGCTGATGGATTTAGAGCATGAGTTGTGGAGCAGCTGAGCTACCTGTAGTGCAGTTTCTCATCCGTTTAACTGTGTTGTTCTGCTTGCCTGCAGTGCTGAGGCAGGGACTGGCCTTCAGTCCTGTTTATCGCTTTTCCCTGTCGGATGGCACCATCGTTTCTGCCCAAACGAAGAGCAAGCTCATCCGTTCTCAGACGACCAGTGAACCTCAGCTTGTAATCTCCTTGCATATGCTTCACAGGTAATCCTGGCCACTTCCTTACATCCACACTCTGCTAAGAGACATGCAAAGTACAAGGCTGCCAAAGCAAATAGATCGTTTAAGGCTGATAGATTTCAGTTGGCCCAGAACTGATATCATGGAAACAAAGTAAGATTTTGAAATCAATTCTTGCTGCAGGAAAAGACTGTAAGATTATTTCAGGATTTAAAAATGGCATGCTGGATTTTCAATGTTGTGTTCTTAATTTCAATATTTTAATTTCCTGTATTTTGCATAGTAGATACAAGAAATCTTCCAACTGTAATTAAATCTAGAAGGATTAAATTCTTGTGGTTCATATTCTGTTATTGGTCCTGGTTCTTCTTAAAAGAACATGTCATGATTACTAGAGCTGCACTTTAGACAAACTTATTTAATTCTTTGATTCCCTTCGTGCCTGTCTTTTCTGGTGCTTGGCTTAGTGGCTTTCACATGTCCAATCCTGAGAAGTGCCATTATTAGTTTGGGTTCTTTTTTTAAAAAAGCACAGCCAATAGTATGCTAAAGTCAAGGTTGAGTAATCACTGACATCAGAACTTCAAGATACAGTTTTTTATTAAGTTGTTGCATGTCCTGGTGTGTTTGTATCAGATTTTGTTTCAGGTTTTATGGGCTGACTATAATTACAATACTGTTTTCCTTGAATCATCTGTATCATTTTTCTTGAGAGGAAGAAAACAGTGCTAAACATAATTATAACTGAAACCACTTTATAGAAATTGTAAATTTGGAAATTGATCTGACCCAAAGCTGTCTGAAATTTGTTTTCTTTGGATTGCTGAATATACCTAATATTTCATTAAGTGCCAAGTTTTAAATTTTAAAAAGCAAGCACTAATAATTTTTAAATGGTACTCATATATTTTCTTGCACTTTTTTTAGCAGAGTGCTGGTACTACTGTGTTTGTAATAAATAAAAAGGCTTTTAAAAAAAACCCTTTTTTTTATAGTTAGTTTTTCACCTTTGCCTTTATACCTAAGGTAACAAATACATAATAACAAGATTCACTAATCTGTATTCTATGATTATTTCACTTCTCATGCTTTAGCAAAATGTGAAGGTTTATCTGCACTTACTTATACTGTGCAAATAGGAGTGGATTTTGTCTCATGGAGAAAGCATATTAGGAATGTTCCATTTATATTTGGTTTTGGAAGTCCAGAGTTGATTTGATTTTTGTCAGAATCCCTTTTTTTGCCTTCCTAACCTTCTTGACTCTGTCTCTTTTGTAGCTTTTAGTATCTGAGAATATGTCTGATTTTCCTAATTTAAATTTTAGCACGGAGTAAGAAGTGTATTACATCCTCCCATAAATTAATTAAAATCCACTGAGAAAAAGAAAAAGTGACCTTCAGGTGCTCTCACAAGAGCTTTTTCCATGTGTGTGTCTCTCTTCTGTTTCTTCTGTCTTGCAGCCTACATCTCTAAAATATGAGTTTCAGCTCCTATGTGTGTGGTTTGTTGTTTTTCTTCTCCCCTTTTCTTTAATGCCTGTGCAGGACTGGATTGCTAACAGACTGTTCTCATTCTGAACCAGTATCCAGTAGTTCCCTTGGCTCACATGCTGTTTTGGAGCAGTATTGAAATACTCTGGCAGTGTAAAAATGTGACCTTTTTCAACTTTCTTTTCACTATGAACTTGGTGGGCAAATAGCCCACTCCAGCCTTGTGGTGGGGCTAACTCACAGAAATTCAAAACTCCAGCAAACAGCTGTCCACAGCTGTCTTGTAAAACATAGTATTGTTGAGTCATATGTTTCAGATGGTATTTCTTTCAGTTCTAGAAGTTAGCTCTTGCCAAATTGTAGAGGAGAGATACATTAAAGGGAGTCTGCAATTGTAACCTATCAGCATTTCTTATGACTGTCATTTAGGTGAGATTTAATTTTGGTTTTCCTCTCTTTCACTCTTTTCTAATGAGGTACTGAAAAACCATACTGTTAATGTTCAGCCATGTTGAGAGTTGCATATCACTTTTGTCAAATTGTTGATTTGTTTTTGATTGTAGGGGTTTTGTGTTATTTTAAAGTGAAGTTTGGGGTTTTGCTTCTTCTTCCGTAATGTAATTGGCAGTTGGCCACTGTCATTTAGCTAACAGGCTGTTTTTCTTCCCCTTGCCACATAGAGAGCAGAATGTCTGTGGAATGAATCAGGATTTGACTGGACCAGGAATGGGGAAGATATTGAACCCAATTAGTTCCAGCAGCCCTGCCCATCAGGCCATGTGCAGTGGGAACCCAGGTCAGGATATGACCATCAGTAGCAATATAAATTTTGCCATAAACGGCCCAAAGGAACAAGTGGGCATGCCAGCAGGCAGGTTTGGTGGTTCAGGGGGAATGAACCATGTGTCAAGCATACAAGCATCCACTCCTCAGGGTAGTAACTATGCACTAAAAATGAATAGCCCCTCACAAAGCAGCCCCGGCATGAACCCAGGGCAGCCAAACTCTATGCTTTCCCCAAGGCATCGTGTGAGCCCTGGAGTGGCAGGAAGTCCTCGCATCCCACCCAGTCAGTTCTCCCCTGCAGGAAGCTTACATTCACCTGTGGGAGTCTGCAGCAGCACAGGAAATAGCCATAACTACACCAACAGTTCCCTGAACGCACTTCAGGCCCTCAGCGAGGGCCATGGCGTTTCTCTAGGATCGTCGTTGGCTTCACCTGACCTAAAAATGGGAAATTTACAAAATTCCCCTGTGAATATGAATCCTCCCCAGCTAAGCAAGATGGGAAGCCTGGACTCTAAAGACTGCTTTGGAATATATGGGGAGCAATCAGAAGGTACAACTGGACAAGCAGAGAGCAGCTGCCATTCAGGAGAACAGAAAGACAACAGCGACAGCAACATGCCACCGGTTGTCAGTGGCGAGAGACCTGATGGACAGAGTAAACTGCACGACGGAAAAAGCCAGACAAAGCTCTTACAATTGCTGACCACCAAATCGGATCAGATGGAGCCTTCACCTTTGTCCAGTACCATGGGAGACATAAGCAAGGACTCTGCAGGAGGGTTGCCTGGGTCTGGTTCAGCACACGGAACCTCGCTCAAGGAGAAGCATAAAATTTTGCACAGACTATTGCAGGACAGTAGTTCTCCTGTAGATTTGGCCAAGCTCACAGCAGAGGCCACAGGCAAAGAACTGAACCAGGAGTCCAGTAGCACAGCTCCTGGTTCAGAGGTGACTGTTAAACAGGAGCCAGCGAGTCCTAAGAAGAATAATAATGCACTACTTCGCTACTTGCTAGATAAAGATGATACTAAAGATATTGGTTTACCAGACATACCCCCAAAACTGGAGCGGTTGGACAGTAAGACAGACCCTTCCGGTAGCACAAAGTTAATAGCTATGAGGACGGAAAAAGAAGAGATAAGCTTTGAGCCTAATGAACAGGTAAGCTAATTTTTGCATTACGTGTGAATGAGTTGTTCCAGGCCTGCATTCCTGCCATCTGTCTTCCTCTAAGAGTAGCATCTTGGCACTTCAGGAGGCTATTAGCTGTCTTTGGAAATGCAGTCTTCACTCAGTTTCCCAGTCGATATTACTAGGCTGTGATGATGACACTGTGTAGAAGCAGAGACTCTGCCTGGGAGGAGAGGGCTAATGCAGGGTGCCTTTCCCAGGTGGTAGTCAGGCAACGAGAAAATACCCGTGACTCTTGGTTAGTGCTAACTAATTGACAGCTTTTCCCACAGGCTGATGTTGAACTGCTGTTATGCTTGCTGAATGGGTCCTTGACCTGGCCCAGCATAGCAGCTACACTCCTCCCATGGAAAACAGGTTCATGCTTTAGAACAGGAGTTGTTTGAAAGGGCTGATAACTTTGCACTACTGGTCTTTGTGCTGTGCTTGACCTGCAAATTAAAATCAAAGCAAGTAGACTTCTTTGCCAATTTGGAGGATTTGTTGAGGGTTTTTTGTTGTCTTAAAAATTCTTCAAACTTTTTCAAGTTTCTGTGGATGATTAATTGTTCAGTGCGGGGATCATGTCTCCTTGTGCAAGGTTATCTGCATTGGATTTTCCGTTCAGAATTTCTTTGCTTTCTGTGCAAGATTACTTGTTGCTCTGCTGCCCAACACACTAATAAATTGTGTGTTGTTGGGATGTGTGCTAAAAAGTGTTATGTCACTGGCTTTCATGCAGAATTCACTTTCCAAGAGCACAAGGTCAACATTACCCAGAGTGCTCCAGTTTTCAGAGCTTTGCAAGAAAAAGGGACGTAGCAAAAGCAATCTGCTACTACAGTTTCACTGTTTATATTATTTATAAAATGGGTAATTACAGTATCAATTTTAGTATAAAGCATTTTCTGGGAAGGTTATAACTAGCTGGAGTTAATGATCCTTAGATTTGTCCTACACTATCAAATCTCCCAGCTGGTCATTAATCCCTAGGCAGTCCTGTGCGTGAAGCCTTAGTTTGTAAATCATGATCACATCATATACAATGCAAATGTTCATGTGGCTCATTCACAGCCATATCCTTAACTTTAAAAGTCTTGTGTATTTTTTAATGGGCAGGCTAGGTTTAAGCTTGTTTATTTTTTTAAATCTATTGTGGTTTTTTTATTGTGTGTGTTTAAAGACATTCTTTTTTATATTTTCTATATTGTGAGGCTGAGGAGGGATGGACAACATTTTCTTAGCCCTAAGTCACAACATTGGATTATTATTTTTTTTATTTGCCTATTTGGCAGTCTATAACTAGTAGACAGTTCTTTCAACAGTGGTTATAACCAAAAAAACATAGAGGCCAAAGATGCCACTCCAGTGTGGATGCAGCATTGTTAAAATCTCAGTTATCCAGGCAACTCTTAGGGTTACTTGGCTGCTTTTGTTTCAACAAAATTTGAGAACTACTGCCATTATGTGGGAGCAGTTGTGGTTTTTCAATCCTTCCCATGCTTTAGGGGAAACCAAGCCAAATTGTACTAATTTCTGCTCACTGAAATTTGCACTGATTTATCCTTAAGCCTGGATGTTAGTTTAGTTTTCAATAGAAACCTCTATTTTGTAGTGTCTGTAGAGGTAGGGTTTAGATTCTCTATGAGAACTTATGGTTCATTAGGCTAGAAAAACACAGATATATAAATATCTGTGTATAAATTCACAGATAAACTGGCAAGAATGGACTATTTTTAAAATGTCTGATAGATTTCAATTCCTAGTTCAGATCCTACACATTGAAGTGAGTACTAGATTGAAAGCAGAGATCTTCAATCCTCCAGTATTAGGTAATCAGCAAGAATGTAAAATTTGATAATCGCCAAAAAATTTATGCCCTTCATCCATAGATCAAAATCATGGCCTTCAGATGGTTTATGCCCCAAGAGTTAAATTTCTAAAATAATTAAAATTTCCACTTTCATGCCCTCTGCTGAATACACAAGAAACAGCTTAGCTTACAAACCAGTTTTCAGAGAGCAGGTTTTGTCCCCTCTAGAACTTTGTTGTCTAGTCCAAGGTAGTCCTACAAACTCCTTTTATCACTGATGGAAACACAGAAAAATACTCCAGGATTTTTTTTTTTTTTAATCTTATCCTAATGTGTGTCTAAAACAGAGAACGTAAGCCTCTCTTTACTGATATTCCCATTGACAAGTGGTACCACAGGTGAAGAGTTTAAACTAGCTGCTTTACTTTTTCATAGGCAAGTTGTGTCTCACCCTAAATGTAAAAATGAGACTAACTATAAAACCAGCTTTCAAGAAAGAGACTTTAGTGTCCAGAAGCATTGCCAACCTCAAGCAGTTGAAAATCAGGTCTCCTGAATTACGAGCTTCATAAAGTGAATAGTCTATTCATTTTTTATTTTTAGGTTTTATGTTTCTGAGGTTGGGGAGGGATTTGAGGGGGTTGAAGTGTGGGCTGTGGATGTATTGCCTTTTCTTAAAATTGGAGGACAGAGTTTGTCTCCCAGGAGAGAGAGAACCGGAGGTACAGAAAGGTCCAGGAGTTGGGTTTGTTCAGAAAACCACGAAGCAGTGCAGGAGTTGTGATAAAGTGGTGAGGGCTTCCTCAGCACCAAGGTGTGGGGCAGCCAGTCCTGTCACTGTGATGGAAGACTGCTGGATAATGACAGAAGGGCTTTTGTTGCTCCTGTTGGTTGTAAATAGAGCTTTAAAACCCACTTAAAATGCAGTGAAACCTGGAGTTGAATAAACAGAAGTCCAGCATGGTGTAGGAGAGGAAATGGTGGGGAATACAGAATAATGTGTTTAACTATGTGAAGGCCGGGCCTTTAAACAAATAACCACTTTACCCAATTATAAAATCACTAAAAATATTTAGCATCAAAACTCTTCAGCTTTGGAAGATGGTCTCCCACAGGAAGTGCTCATTGCCTAAATTTAGATCAAAGCTGGAACTATTTAGTACAAGACTAGAACGCAGATTCTTGAGCTAAATTCTTCCATCCTCCTGCAGCCTTCCCCCTCCTTCTTCCTCCCATATGTAAAAATTAGCCATGTGCTTGTGTTACCTATTTTGCAGGTTTATTTAAAACTTCTCCTCCCTGAGGAATGTTGTATTTTTAAGTAATTAGTCACTGGAGTGTGCAGTTTCTCTGGAAACTGCAGCAGAGCAGCAGTGGGATGGCCTCTACAAGGGAGATCAGTGTGTTGGGAGGCAACAGAGCCATTGCATTTTTTCTCCTTTTACTTTTGGTGTGACTTTCTGAGCAGGAAATGCTTTGAAGTGCACCACTGTGCTAAAAATAGCAGTCTTCTAGGTAGTGTGTTTAAACATACTGGTCTGCAGAGAGCAGCAACTGACAGGAAGCCTTTCTCAAATGGCAGAGAATATTTCCAGCACTGCCGTACCTTTTTCCCTTCCTTGGTGGGATGATAGTTATCAAGCTTTATTAGGCTGATTGCTATTCCAGTTCGGGCAGCTGTAGGGGAGAGGATGAGAGAGAGACCTGATGGGGACACTCAGTGGGGTTTTTCCTACAGCACCGACCGAAGTAGGGCTGTTGCTGTCAGGCACCACAAGTTCTGATATGGTTCAGCGCTGTTAGAAAGGGAAGAGAGTGTCCCTCAGCAGTGATCTTGCCTTCTTCTGCTCTCCCTGACTGTCCACTGCCAGGAGCAGCCCCTGGAGTAATCAGGAGATGGTCAGATGTGGCAAGGACTGGCTGACAGCTTGCAGGGGAAGGAGAGTGAAAGTACAGGGGGACGTCAGAGAAACATCATGAACAGCGTTAGATATTGCATTGCTAAAGTAGCTTGTTATCTGAGAAACCACTTGGGGAAGTGTGGAATAAAATCCTTATCTGCACAAGTGTACTCTCCTCTTTTTTGTTCAGTAGACCATAAAGACAGCCTGTTTGACAGGGACTTTGCAGTGCAACAGTCTGCACAAGTGCTGTTCCAGAAATCATCTCAAGCATGTACATTTTTGTCCTAAAACTCAGAAACTGCTCTAGTGTTCCTCACATACTTCATCAACTCTGCTGTGCTCATGCTTTATGTGGAAACCAGTATCTTCCCAATACCAGCATATTTTCTCTACACATGCCACTCATCTTTAAAAAACCTATTTCTGGTTTAATAGTCCAGAATCCATTAAGTTCGTGAGGAACATTGGTTTTTTCTTGAAATTCTATCAAAACCTTAGAATGGGGATTTCATTTTCTGAATGTCTTTCAATTAGAGTTCTGTTTTCAAATGTTAGTCATAGAGTAGCTTGATAATTTAATAGGATTTCTAGCCAATTTTATGTTTATTGCAGTTACCAGGGAGAAAAATACTGTGTTGGTTCCACTTCTAATTTCCTTTTCCCTTCTTTTCATAATCCTTTAATTTATTGCCAGTTTGGAGCAGGCATTTGGTTTTGTTTGCCTCATGGTCAAATGCTTTGCTCATATTTCTGAGGTAAAAGATGAAACTTCAAATTTATGTAAGTCAGGTGTAGTCTCAAGCTGTGTCCCCACCAAAAGACATCCTGTTGTAAGTCCTTAGAATACAGGGTCACAGTGCAAGCCGTGGGCATTGCCCATGGCAGGAAGGAGATTTCCGGAGACTTGAGTATCTTATCGAGCCCTTTACAATCCATGGAAGCTAGACTTTGACACAGCAACTTTTGGAAACCAAACTTCATGTTGAGGTGCAGCTATCTTTCAGTATAGCTGAAAAAATTCTGTAAGCACTTAACTTTAATCTGTATTTCTCTATATGACTATAAAATAAGTACTTTTTCAAATGCAAAAATATTCCTGATAATTATTACGCTTTTTGGCACTTAGTGTCCAAGTTCTACGTAGATTGTCATAATTGCATTACTTAGACATAGTGAAATTACCTACACAAGAACTTTCTTGTGATGCTTAGCACTTTATCAGGTGCTTTTTTTTATAATTCATTCAAATAATTGTTTTACAGGGAGCTTAGAGTGTGCCTTCTGTTTACATAAAATTCGATTTTAGACCATTAGCAAAATAAATGTAGAATATAAATAAAAGAAAAAGCCCATGAAACTAAGCAAGTAAGTATTTTAATGCTAGTTTCTGCACATATGGTGCCATTTGAGGGTGTCTGGAAAGCCTTAGGCTAACATCATAGGTTGGTGTTAATTCCAAGTCTCTTGGAGCTTTTGTAGCAGTTGAGAACCCTTATAAAAATATAAAGATGAAATATTTAATATTGATTATTAAACAAAAAAAAGGAGAAGGTTATTTATTTGTGTTGTAATATGTCTGTTGTATTTGTCCTTTCTTTGCCACTTCTGAGAGGAATTAAAAGCATCTTTTGGAGTGCAGTTTTCTGACACATTTGGATCAATATGTTCTTCGTCAGTGATTTTTTAGGTTTGGTTTTGAGGGGTTTTTTTTTTAAATCTAGTGTTTGAACAAAGAATTGCAGTAGCCAGAATGCTAAAAGATGACACAAAATCCTGCATAAAACCAAGCAAAAAATCCCCTCAGCAACATATAAAACTTCCCTTTGCTGTTGTCTCAGATACACGTAATGAAGGCCATATGTCTTAATTCCCCCCAAAGAGTACTGAATCATCCTTCTGTAATTTATAATGCTCTATATCAGTCTCTTCTCCTGGCTCTCGCGGTCTTCTTGTACCCGATCTCCCATCGCTCAAACTGCAGCTCCTATAAACATCACTCATGGCTGTCTCTTGGAGCGCCTTTTTGAATCTGCTTATCACCTGTCCGTGCAGTGATTTAGGCTTCATATAAGCACATTTGACTCCTCCTGGCTCAGCCTTTTCTACTGGTGTGCCGGGTCCACCCAGCTGCTTGTAATTGCCTGGAAAGAAGTGAGTCATCAGAGGGATTTGTCAGGAACAGGTAATCTTGGACCAGCCAGCCTGTTTTCCCTCAGCAAGAGGGTAGCAGGATCGTTGGCATAGGAAAAACAGTGTGTGCAGGTATTTAGATTTGAGTAAGGCTCTTTGGCCCTTTTCCTTATGGCAGGGTCGAGGTGTATGGTGGAGATGAAACTGCTGTGAGTGGTGAGGAAGCTGTTTGGAAATCCCTCCACACACAGTAGTTATCGAAGGATTCACTGTCAAAATGGAGATGCTGCAGGACTTGTGCAGCATCCAGAGCTGCTCAGTGTTTTAGTTAACCTAAATGGCCTGACATGACAATAGAGCTTGGTAAAGCTATGTGTGGCACTTGAATGTCTGCAAACACACTGGAGGACACAATTCAAATTCAGCTGCAACAAAGAGATACAGAGGCAAAATGTTAAAACATTCAGGATGAATAAATGCTATTTATTATCATTAGTCAAGAATAATGTCTCAGATTTTAAAAAAATAAAAATGAGGGGAGAACTGACTAGATAGGAGTTTTTCAGAGTTGTTCTAGTGATCATAGTGACCACAAGATGAATGAGAATCAGTAATGTCGTGTAATTAAAAGAATCACACACTTTTCTGGAATATGCCATCAGAATGTACTATGTATGGAGTAAATTTTATGCTTTACCCAGCAGCTGTAAGACTTCATTTTAAGTCCTGTCTTGGACATGGCTTCAGCAAAAGTGTGGGTCAACTGAAAGCAATCCACAGAAGCAACAAGAGTAATGAGAGGCCTAGAAACAGGTGTGACTTTCTTATTTGCTGAAGAAAATTCACAAGCTGAGATTGTTTATTAATTTCAGCTTAAAACACAAAAGGGCACATGTTTTCAATTATAGAAAAAGAAAGGGGAACACAGTATGTTCTCCAGGTTCAAAATATGATTGGAAGGAAGGATCTAAATGTCAGTGCAAGAGATTTTGCATTGAGACTGAGAAAAAAAAATGACAAGAGTAGTAAGGATGGCAGAGTGCTGAAACCAATTCTCCAGGGAAGCTGTGGATTTTCTATCTCTGGATGTCTTTAACAAGCAGCTGTATGAACTTCCATAGGGAATGGCATACACTGATTTTGCCTGAAGGCTCTAAATTTCTTCCAGTCCTCTGATTCTCTGATTTCCTACCATTTTGCCAATAACACCAGCCTCTAGATCACCCACATGCTGCCTTCTAATGGAGTGAATTTCCTCCTCTTTTGCACCATATACTACAATTTGTAAGACTAGGAGATGATGTGGAAGGAGTAAGAAATAATACTGTGTTTATTTGCAGTCAGTCACCCAAAAAAGGCACGTAGCAGTGTAACCTCGGGGCATTTTAGCAACCTTTGAATAAAATAGCTGGACTTCCCAGGAGCAGGTTAGATGTGGCAGCAGGAGTTCTGTACAGACTAATGTGCAGTGCTTCCTAACTAGCCTGTGAGAGCCCCAGTAGGTAGTTTTAGGCCATCTCAGGTATTTCTACAGTATCTTGTGATCTGTGGCTTAAGCTTGCTCTCAGTAAGAAGTTCATGACATGGGGAAGGACAAAAACAAACAAACAACAACAAAAAAAACCAGGAAAAATTGTATTTCAGTTCTGCACATTTGTGGTGTTATTTCTCAGTTTCCCATCCTTCATGGGTGACTGCTCACTGCCTCTCCTCTGTCATTACACATTTCCTAATGAAGACACTGATTTTGAGAAGATATTTGTTATATCTGTTACGATATATTCGCTGTTCATGATGGTAGTAACTGAAACTGGATGCCCTTTTCTTAATTATTACCTAAGTTTTACCCTAATCAAAAGTTCAGGATTGAAGAATATAGTTGCAATGATTTCCACATTTCAGTCAGAAAAGAATTGTAATTCTGAGACTTTTTAGACTGAGAAGTTGACAAAAGAGAATACCAGTGAAAATCAATATATTTAAGAAAAGCAGGTCAAAAATTATGTTAGTATAAGATGAATTTAATTTTTCTCCTGTCTTTATTTCATGATCGTTTTCTACTGAATTTCAGTGTAAATTCATATGTAGATTTCTCTTTTCATACTCTAGAGAAGTTATTTTCAATGATTTGGGAAGCTGGGAGCAAAGTAAATTCCCAGTCCTATGTATGTATCTTGCTAGTTAACTTATATAGAGTTACTCAGGGTTCAGGTTTTGAATATAACGAAGAAAAGGCTTATGAGGAATTATTATAGCCATAAAGTAACTTTCCGATTGTATGCTTTTAATCAAGTCATAAAGAGACTAGAAATATAACTGTGCTGAAAGAAATATTGGTTATACCTGCATAAACCCCCATCTTCAGCACTCCTGGATCTCCTGTTGTCCCTGTTGTCAGCACTGATCAGAGTGCGCAGGGAAGAATCTCCCTGTTGCCCAAGGTATGGAATCATACGTCCCGATGTGGGGCTTTTGAAGGGGTGCCAGTGCCACCCTGGGCTCCCCAAAAGCAAGGCAGACTAGCCCTGGGAAGCCTGCACAGTCCCCTTCCAAGAGGTTTGTGAGCTTCCTCCCCAGCAGGGATGTTGCCAGACACATCCGAGGCCGGTGCGGGTGTGACGGTGGGGGCTGCCTGGCTTGGCGCAAGCAGGACGCCAACAGCGGGCGAGCAGCGACTTGTACTGTGGGTTTGTGTGCTCTTTGTTGCAGCCAGGCAGTGAGCTGGATAACTTGGAAGAGATTCTGGATGACCTGCAGAACAGCCAGTTACCACAGCTTTTCCCAGATAGCCGCCCAGGCGCGCCAGCGGGCTCGGTCGACAAGCAAGCCATCATCAATGACCTCATGCAGCTCACCAGTGACAGCAGCCCTGGAGCGGCAGTGGCCACCCAGAAACCAGCAATGAGGATTTCACAGAGCAGTGAGTGCCCCCCCGCCTTTCCCACACGTACACCGAGCTCAGGAATGCCCCAGGACGGGGGTCGTGGTGTCCCCGGGTCAGCCAGGGAGGAACTGGGCAGCTGCCAGTCCTGGGCTGGTGGTGTGTGGGGACAGAGCGCCATCTGCGGTCCTCCCAGATCCAAACTCACACACCCTGCAAGTCTCTGTCCTCTGAGACGTTTTAACCCTCAAATCAAACATCCCCTCCTGTGGTTATACGATGTGATGCTGCCGTTGTGAGGGTTTTGGCATGGAGAGACGTGCATTTTTCTGCGATGCAGATCATTCCTTTCTGGCAGCTCTTGGAGCAAAAGGTGCAAGAGAGGCTTTTCTAAGCATGAAGGAGAGTCTTCTTCTAAAACCACAAGATTAATAGAAGGACAGAAGATTAAGAATGCCCAAGTTTAATTTGAGATTGTGGCTTTTAGTTGAGTCATTTCCAGCTGACAGGCTTCCTTAACCTTATTAATCAGCTTACAAATCAGCATTGAAATGTTGGTTTGCCATCAAAGAATAAGGGAAAAGCAAGCAAGACAGGAGTATTACCAAGTACTTATGTTGAATAAAATAGCGTAAAAAAACACTGCTTCATTTTTTGTTCCTGTTGGCTAGGATGGCCACATCTATGTACTTCCTTAGATGTGCTCTAGGTTTTTTTCTTGTAAAACATAGGGTTTAGGTAATATTTTTAGCCATTCTGATAATATTAAACTAACACTGAGCCACTTTCAAATTCACTCAAATTACTTAGAAATGTTTAGATAAATACTAATATTCTATCAATAAATATTAGTGTTTAAATTCATATTAAAGCCATTTCAGATTCTTGCACTGTCACTTGTTATCCGTGTTGCTCAGAGAAGGATGCTTGGGTTTAATGTGTACTCACTTTTATGAGTACAGAGGTACTAACAGCAGCAGCACAAAAGTCAGAAGGAAATCTCTGTTCATGTGAAGTCTTTAACATATTGTTCCTGAAGCAAGGTCTGTTTGTTCCTTCCGGTGTATCCTTTTGGCTTTCTAGGGTTAGCCTAGCTTTAAATCTGCTTTCAAAGCTACTGGCAGTACAGTAGCAGTATGATTGTAAATGAGAGTGGCTTGGTGGTTAGCAGCAGTCCTGTAAAAGCAGCATCCTGTTTCCCATCTAAATGAAAACCCTAAAACTTTTTCCCCCAGCTCAGTCTTGTGTCTGTGCCTGATTTCCTTAGGAACTTCTGCCTTGTTTTCAGTAGAAGAGTATACAGAAAACAGGTCTGCAGAAATAGCGAGGGGCCTCTCATGTGCTCACAGAAAAGCAATGTAGAATGATTATCAAATCATATACAATTCCAAAAGAGATTTGGGGTTTTTTACTGTTTTTTTTTTCCTTAAGAAATAATGAACTTTAATTTTACAGGTTTTACATGAAGATACTTAAAATATTTTTGTTTGTAGAAAAATAGAAAGGCTGCTAGGTCTGCCAGATTGCTAGTCTGTTACATGGGGGATAGGGAGCCTCCTTCAGTCCCATCCCGACAAAGAGTAGAATATGTGATTTAAGCACAATCACTGCTCATCAACTGTGCTGTTACTTTGTGCTGCATTTCCAGAATTCCTTTTTGTATTATTAGTGGGTGCTGGCAAAGCTGTACATACAATAACTCATTTATCTATGTGATTTTTCAAACTTCTGGAGCAAACTGTTCCGAAACTGTCACTGAAGTTTAATTTTGCTTCAATCCTTAGACTTTGTGATGCCTCTAATCTTGAGAAAGTAATTTTTGCTTCATAAGTAAGTTATGTTTGCTTAGTTGAACAGGCAGACAAGACAAAACTTAAATCTCATGGTTAGGAATTAGGTGTATGTGATGTGATACATTTTCTGTACACACATATGAGCAAATACACCTGGCAAAGAATTTATATTAAAAAAATAAATACAATAAGTTCCTATAGTCTGGTTTTATAAATATAAATGAAACTCAGAGACCTCTGTTATGAGATATTTCTGTACATTTTAACAAACTTACTAAACCTCATCTAAGTTTTCAGATTCAAAAGTAGCACTACTTCAATCTAAAATAAGAAAGTATTAATTTAACTTCTCAGTAATGTGATGAACACAAAAATGCAGAAGTCACTTTAAGGATGCTGTTATATCAGAGCTGCTCCTAGAGGAAGCTATGAGAAAGTATTGCAAATAATACTTTCACAAAAATGTTTAATTTACTTGCATGTATTTTATGGGTATGATTGGAAATGGAATCAAAGCGACAAGGTCAGTGTTTGATTCATGTTTGAGAACTAGTTGAGCACACAGAGGATGCTTGCATGCATTGGAACATTGCCCAGAGACCAGCTGAGCCAGATGCTTGCCAGTCACAGTCTGAAACTCACTTTGCTGAGGCAGTCTGCAGTTTTATTTGGCAGAGGCTGATTGTAAAAGCACAGCTATGTAAGTAGTTACATGAAGGTGGCAGTAACCATCAAGGATAGTTCTGTTTTACCAGAATATTATGGTGGCAGAGCTCTGTTTCTGGACCAGTTTCTTGTTGTTGCTGAATCATGGAAGTATTTATTTTTATTAATGACAAAAAATGTAAAAAATCAAAATAGTAAGAGGGACATGTTGAAATGGGGCTGTGGGATCCAATACAGAGTCAGTCTGTCCTTAATTTTGAAAACTTCTTCAGGGGCACAGCTTATGCTGCAAAACTTTCAAAACTGAGATAATTCCTAACAATCTGCCACAGGATGACATCTGCATGCAATTACAGTCCTACCAGGTGTAAGATTAATTGACAGTAGTATGCACATCACATAGTGCTGTATTTTGCTGTCGTCAGTGGCTCTTGTCAGTTAAATTGCGTCATTTAAAGTTTTCTCAAATACACATCGTACCTGGTCTGTGTTTAGTGGCAGAATGTTCCATTTTAAAACTTACATTTAAATGTCAAGAAGGAGTGTTTCTCAGACAGATATGGAGTGGGTAAATTAAGCAACATTAAACAGCTGAGCCCAAGAGCTTTAATTGTGTGGTTCTTTTTTTTTTTTTTTTTTAACCTGGTGAAGTTTCCATTCTTGTAACTTTGATTTTTTTCTTTGCTCCTCCTGTCTAGCTTTTAATAACCCACGAGCAGGGCAACTGGGCAGGTTATTACCAAACCAGAATTTACCACTTGACATAACACTGCAGAACCCAACAGGTGCAGGAACTTTCCCACCCATAAGAACGAGTAGCCCCTACTCAGTGATACCTCAGCCGGGACTGATGGGCCGGAATGAAGGGATGATAGGAAGTCAAGGAACTTTAGGCAACAGTAGCACAGGTAAGATGATTTTCTTTTTTAAAAAAATATACTGGAGTAACAACCTGTAGCATGTGCAGCTTAACATTGGGGTTAATACCAGTGCAGATTATTACTTTCCATAAAGTCTGGAAGAAAACATGTTTTGTGAGATGTTATGTATTGGCATATTTATTTTGAATTTCTATGTCTGCATATTTTTAGTCCTGCCTTTTATGCTCTGCTTTTTACCTACCTGTAGAGATGGGTGTTTAAAAATGAAATCATGGGCAGTACTGTTACCCTTATGATGTCGGCTTTGCCCTCAATTATCCTTTATTTCGTAGCCTGAGCTCCTTTTTGGGAACCATCAGATGCTGCAATTAACAACATGTTAACCTAATTATGAACAAATATATAGCCTGCTTGACAAGAAAAGTCTGGCTCATGGGTTTATTTCAGCTAGTGCATAGTCTGAAGTTGTGCAAGTGTGCGACAACCACTGTAAGAGCTCTGAGTAAAGAAACAGGCATTTTAAGTCCTCTCAGCTGGCTATTTGGTGTCAAATCGTTATATTTAGTTGGCTTCAGTATTAAAAGAGACATGCAGCCAGATGCTGAAATATTTTATTTAAGCAGTTTAGAGACCGACTTGTATTCTTTCAAGTGTCCTATTACTTTCATGTTCTGTATACGTATCAGAGGATTTTATTCGTCTTATGTATACAAGTTAGAGAGTATTATTGTGTCCCTGCCTTGCTTTAGCAAACCACATCTTTCAGCTGATTGAATATGTACACAAATGGACCAAACCTGAGGAGGTAACACTAAAGCAAGTTTTGTACAGCAGCTGAAACAAAGACCCTCTTCAGAGGGTTTTTCTGTGGTTTTATGTCACCGAATACTTGAACTGATAAGTAGTAATCGTTTATGTGGCTTTTAGTATTCATTTACAGATGTTTCATACATAATGCAACTGAAAAGACCAATCTCAACCGGAAGTCCAACCTGAAATCAGTGCTTTATCTACTCTCTTAACTGATTAAAATTAAAATGTATAAATACTATGAATGCCATCTCTGGGGGTTGGAGTTTTTTGTGTTGGGTTTTGCTTGAGGTTTTTTGCCTACTGTCAGAGTGTAGCATTCTATATATTCCAAGTGTAAATAAAACGTATCAGTTGTTTACAGTAGATGTGGGAGGACTTCCCCTAAAATAACGGTAATGAACTTCAGCATCTATCGGAAAGTTCCTGTGAGTAATTTCCCTGCACTTTACATTGGTCTGAGATTATCTGGGTGGGCCTTGAAGCTAAGAAGGCTCGAGGTTCCAAATGAAAGAAGTTGCCAAAAGGTGTTTGCAGAACATTAATTGATCCTCAATCCTTCTAATTTGTAAGCATGTTTAGTGTTAACACGTTGTTACTCAGGTCCCCATTCTCACTTAGCATTTGGAAAGTAAAGCACTGACACACACATCAGCAAACGTGATTCATTTCCTGAGGAAGGAAGTTAAGCCTATCCACACACCCTCAGCACCTGTTGCAGACTACACGTGGGAACACTTACTCTGAGCAGCATTTCAGAAATGATAAAAGGATCTTCCTCTTGTAAGATGTACCACAGTCTCCAGTCCCTTGACTAAGCAGCGTAAGGCATTGCTCTGTAGCTTTGCACATCTGGATGGGCAGTTGTAGTACAGTGTGCCTTGAGTGAAACTACTGCATTGGTATTGCTGAAAATGCAGCTCCTCAGGCAGCAGCAGTGCTAAGGCTGTTCTGACCATATGCTGGCACCTGAGCGTGTTTGGCTTTTGTGCAGGAATGATGGGTGGCAATGCCCCTCGGCCTGCCATGGCATCTGGAGACTGGGGCAGCCAGGCTCCCGCGGTGAGGGTGACGTGCGCGCCCACGGCCGGCGCCATGAACAGGCCGGTGCAAGCAGGCATGATCCGCAACCCCACGGCCAGCATCCCCCTGAGACCCAGCAACCAGCCTGGCCCAAGGCCGATGCTTCCATCTCAGGTCATGAATATGGGTAAGTGGCATCTGGAGCTCTTCCTTTGGCTGCGTTGTTAAAGATGAAGCAGCAGGAAAAAAAGGAATTAAAAAATCCTCAGTTCAATTACAGATTTGATAAAACCATATTTCACAGTGAAATTTTCCTGTGGGTGTGGGAAAGAAAGTGTCTAAAACACTAAATTTTAACACATGTATTGAGATGGACAGTTCCTGCTACTCTCTAGCTCCGTGGTTATGTGACCAAAGAAAGAGGATATGAAGTTTCTCTGGTTCACTAAAGACTGTGGAGTTTTTTTAGAGGAAATGCTGTGGAGTGATAATTGTTCCTGGTCACTTTTAAAGCAGGTACATTATAATACTTACTTCATGTACTGTCTTTTTCTTATGCTTGTCTTATTACTTTTTGCATCTACAATGTTGTGTCTGCTACTTTATAATTTTGAACCACTTTCAGAGTACTCATGTTTTCCCAAAATTTAAAAGCAAATTTTAACAAAAGAATAATTAGGCTTTTAAGTGTAATGTTGCTGAGACCTTAATGCTTTTGTTTGCTTTTACCATAACATAGATAACTTAATTGAAAGAATTAAAATGAAAGTAGCTTCTCTTCAGAAAATTTATATGGTTATTTTCTCTTGATTAGGCCCATCAGAACTGGAGATGAACATAGGAGGACCTCAGTATAGCCAACAACAAGCACCTCCAAATCAGACTGCACCGTGGCCAGACAGCATCTTGCCTATAGAACAGGCAACTTTTGGTAATCAGAACAGGTGAGTCTTGCTGTCACATCAGAACATAGATTTTGCAGGCCTATGTTTTATACACCTCATGGAAACAAAGTTCTACGTAAAACATTCGCCAAATGTACATCAATGTAATTTTTGTATTATTTTATACTCATGAAATGTATGCATGTTCCAGTAATATTTATAAATGCTGTCTTTGCCATTTAATGTGTTGAATGGACGGAAAATTCTGTATCACAATGAATGCTGCCAAGACTTAAGGTATAGTTGCACCATTTTTCACCTCTGGAGCATTAATGTGGGCATGATTCTGTCTGGTTTTGTTGTTATTGTTAACAATTACACTTAACACTAAATGTAGAAAAGTGCCGGTAGTACTAGACATGACTATGTAGTCATAATATCTGTCCCTTCCTGCAGCAAGGTACTATTTTAAGTGATGTAGGACATGGTTAATTATGTTTTGTTTGGGTTTTTTTAATTGACCTAAATTCTGTGAAAGATGAAGTGAAACAAAGGCTGCCTCTTCCCTGAAGTTAGCTCCTCCTCAGGTAATCAGAACTGCAGTTTGGTCACAACTCATTAACTCATATCTAATGTATTCATAACTTCATTCATCATTAAGACTTTTAAATTATGGCAAAACTGTTATAAGCAGCTTAAGCTTCTTAAAAAAAAGAGCCATGTCTTCTCCAAAAGGTTTGCAGCTTGCTTTAGAGAAACTGTGTGTATATGGAATGTCTAAGGAATGCAGAATGGACAAGCAAGTGCAAAATGTTGAAATATTTTCAATTGTGTAAGTAGTAAATCGGGGATCACTGAAAAGAAAATGAAGTGCATACATTTGGGAAAAAAGTATGTTTGAAAAAAGATCTTAATCTTCTGACTACATTCTCTTAGTTTTCATTAGGATGTCCGAAAATATTATCCATAAATATATGTGGCATTTTCTTTGTTGTATTCCATGCTTTTCAAGATGTTTCCTGGTATTTCCCTCAGTTGGCATATCCATATGCAAAATGCACTGTTTGTATAACCGAATTATTCACTTTAAAAATTACACCTTAAAATAAAATACAGGGGTATGTCTGGTCAGCAAGCCAGGCAGTTAATTCTTCCTTTTTTTTAACCTTTGTGTTTCTCATAATTTCCTTATCGCTGAAGATGGTGAAAAAAATTGCCATTACATTGCATCTGAAAGTAACAATATTTTTATCGTTTACACCCCAACCAGAGATAATTGATTGATTCTGCCATTTTTTGCTTTATTAATCCCCAGGATTGCTATTTTTATAATCTGATTGTTGCTGTGAATTAAATGAGTAAAAATAATTCTTAAATTAAAAATTTAAATTGTCATTGGGTCATGTAAAAGAAATTGAGAAATTGCAAGTGTAAGTAATTGTCATGGTATAATATACAAAATTATATTCTGACAAAGGTTTTAGGGTTTTTTTTATCATGTGTGTTCACACTCATTTGCAATTTCAGGGTGGGTTTTTTTGCTAGCCTTGTCAATTGTTTCTCCATGTAATAAATCCCTTCTTGTAAGTTATCTTTAGAGTTTGTAAGCAATTTGAATCAAAGGGTTGGTTGGGTTTTTTTCCTCTTCCTTTTGCTGATTTAAATTCCATTTATGAGAGTTAAAGAAATTTCTCTCTATATGAGTTTGATTAATACTTTGCAATGTATTAAAAGTATGTCATATGTCCTTTTTTTTTTTTTTTTTAATTTTTTTTTTAACTGTCTGGCATCCAGTTAAAAAAAATACATGTTTATTGGTTTTCCTGCCTGCCATCCTTTGAGTTTTTTCAGTGTATAGCCTGACAATGCAGTTCTCCTGCTTAGCTTTGACATAGAGATTAGACTTCCATGGGAACCATATATCTCATTATGGAAACTAAATACACAAACATGTTTCTTTGTTTTTTCTAAACAAGCATGTAAAAAGGATTTATATATAGTGCTTTTCCTCCCTCCGTCGGTGACAGCTTTTGTTGTCTCTGAGTAATTATCTGGGATGGAATTCTTCCATGATGTGCATATTGTAGCTGCCCTTGCCTGCAGAATGCTCTGCTCTTTATATTTGCTATTGCAGTTTTGTGATAGCATGCATGAAGCAGGGCAGGTGTGTGAACTGCAAAACAGAAACGTGTCATTTGGCTGCAGATAAGGTGTTATTTCAGATTTAGTTTGTTTCTCAGGTAGTTTCATCCTTTGGGTTTATAATAAACGTTTATTCTACCTTTGTAACTGCGAGTGTACTTCGCATACAAATTCAGGGGTGAGGTAAGCAGGATTTATAGAGCCTGACACTGCCTGACAGTACCCAAATTCTTGCTGATGTCCTTCCAAGGCACATAACCAAGTATATAAACTGATACCCAAGTGTGCATCTGGGGTGAGCTGATGCAGTGTTTTGCTGCAAACAAAAATGGGAATGTCTTTTTCTCCCTGCTCCCTCATGCTTCTGCCCAGCTCTTCCAGGTGTTCAGTTTGCGCTAGCTCAGACAGTCCACGGACCCCTCTGTGACATCTTTGGCTTGTTTAGCCTGATAGAAAACCAACTAAGGAGAGAGTCTATGAAAATGAGTACTACTTGTGATAATATACTTAATCTGATGCGAGACATTCAAAGTTACAATTAGTTTTAAAAACAGTTATTTAGCCTTCTGTCCTCAGTGACTATAGTCTATACTGACTTCTCTGTTCCACTGTTGACCCTGTAATATGCAGTCAGCGCTCGGGCTACCTTTGGTGGGCTTTCTTCCTTGTCAGATATACCAACCACTCTTGTAGGGTCTTGACAGGCATTAATCACACTATTTAGTTACTTCTTTGGGTAGCACAACTTTTATCCAGAATAACTTTTTAAACAAAATTGGCAGAGATTAAAATAATTTGTCTCCACTTGTTAGTTCAATTTGAGTACTAGTCCTTCATGTTTTCCAGCAGCTGTATACCAATGCTGTGTTTATGTTTTCACAGGCAACCGTTTGGCAGCTCACCAGATGATCTCTTGTGTAATCATCCTTCATCAGAGTCACCAAGCGATGAGGGTGCTCTCCTGGATCAGCTTTACATGGCATTAAGGAATTTTGATGGTTTAGAAGAAATCGACAGGGCTCTAGGAATACCAGAACTAGTGAGCCAGGTATACTGGACATGGTATTTTGCATGTATTAGATATTGCTTTCATAGGATACCTTGTCAAAGCGGAGTTGAAAAAAGAGATTATAAAACACTTCTTGCAAGCTAGGATGGCGGAAGTCCATTTAATGGCTCCATGTCGCCTAAAAACCTTCCCTCAGAGCCTGGTTTAGTCTTCTTTCCTCTCCCCTGCCACCCTTACCTAGATCTCCTTCTTCTGACATGCTTTATGGAACTAAACTGACCAAAACAAAAAAATGGTGGTCAGAGGAACAACTGTAGTGGGGGGAAAGGTAAGATCATAGCCAGCAGCAGAGTATAGGAAAGAAGAAAATAAGAACATGAAGACCTAGAAGCGAAGGAGCAGGATCAAGAATTTAGTGTGATGGAGGCAACAGGCTTTTTGATTAGCAAACTGATATGTGTAAATTCACCCATGGCTTTTTCCTTAGCTGATTAATGTGTGTTAAGGGATGAGTTTTATGTGAGGCAGCTGATTTCATTCCAAGCACTTAAACTATAATTTTTTTTTTCTAAATTATGAATATGCTTCCTAAACTTTGTTCTATGCTTTTTCATCCATTCTTCCCCACAGTTATTTTTGTTGATTCCCATGTGGTCGTTGCCCATTTCAGTCTTATAAATAAAAAATGTGATAAAAATAAAAGTATTTTGAGTAAAAGTTAGTTCCTGACATTGCTGGCATCAGAATTTTATTTCAAAATCAGTATATGTCTGTATAATGACTTAATATTCTCAGAGGAGCCTGCAATATCCATTTCATTCCCCAGCACTCATCAGCACCCTGAGCGTAACTTCTGAACTAGCTCTGCATTTTAGATATGAAATAGGACCAATGAAATTCTGCTTTGAACATGAGAAAGCTATCTCCAAGCCTATTTGGTACAACACAGAACTCAGTGAAGTGTAGAGCTGGAGATACAATTTATTGGTGACCTTCAATTTTGCAGTATGAAAGTTCCATGCAATATTATTAGGTTTTGGAATGCCACCACCAAAAATTATGAGTAATGGTTTATTTCAAACTAAGCAGTAAATATGTTTCTATTTAATTAGTAATTCAGTGGAAACAGTTAAAGGATCTTGCAGATAAGAGAACTGCTTCATTGTAAAACATGTTTTTTAAAATAGCTTTCGAACATTTTACAGCAGCTTAAAGACTTTCTTTCATGAGGGCACTGAAATTTAGATTAACTTCATTTTCAAGGTCAGTGTGGAATAAGCTATAAAATTATTCTGGCTAGAGCAAATATTAGGGGAGTATCTAGAATGGAATTTAGAATTGTGTTAGTTTATTTATGCTAATGGATAATCAGTTAGTGCAAAAGTGCCCTGAAAGAATTAGGCACTTTGTTCACGTTAGCTTCTATAATAGTTTCAGGAGTTTTTATTTGGAGTCATTATTTTGTTTAAAGATACTGATAAAAATTTACTTATTCATTTGTAATACCTTTGAATTTCTCAGATTCAATGGCAAAAATACACTGGCATCACTTCATTTACAGATTTTGATCTAGCATTTGTCATTTCAGATTTCTATTCTTTAGAAGAGTAATATAATGTCTGTGTAAAGAACACAAGAAAGATTGTGGGGTTTTGTTTAAAAAAGACCAACAAAACAAAGAAAAATAGGAGGAATTTGTCTCCATGGGTATATTTTGATACTCAAACATAGAATTCTGCTTATTTTTAAGTTTTATGTTGAGATAAAGAAAGCTTATGTAATTTTCTGTTTCAAAACATTCACATCCTAGAAGGCTGTTTTCGCAGGCTGCCTGTATTAGTCCCGTATAATCCTCTGGAAAGCCGTGTCCCACCAACTGTTCCTATTGTTCGTGTGTTTCTGCAGAGCCAAGCTGTTGACCCTGAGACCTTCCCCAGCCAGGAGTCCAGCATGCTGATGGAGCAGAAGGCGCCGGTGTTCTCGCAGCAGTATGCGGCGCAGGCGCAGATGGCGCAGGGCAGCTACGCGCCCATGCAGGACCCGAGCTTCCACGCCATGGGGCAGCGCCCGGGCTACACCGCCCTGCGCATGCAGCCCCGGCCCGGCCTGCGGCCCACTGGCATTGTGCAGAACCAGCCCAACCAGCTGCGGCTGCAGCTGCAGCACCGGCTCCAGGCACAGCAGGTATAGCCCCTTCCGTGCCCAGCTCTGCGCTGGCACCAACGCCTCTCTTGGGCGGCACATGCGGTCAGCTTGCTCCAAATAGACCTGGTCTTGCTTCATGCCACTTTTAAGCTAAAAACAGAAGCCACAATGGGTTTTGACAACACAGTGCCTTGCACGTTCTTTTTTTTGATCTTCTCTTTTGGCATTTTTACATTGTTCTTTGTATAATACAGTGCGAGAGCACAACCAGTATTTAAGCATAGGTCTCACTAAGTCTCTGAGCAAAGTTACATTGGTGCTTTTTGTTTTATGTCTTTTTCTATTTGTTGTATCTTGACTCTTCTGCCAATCTAACTTCATTTATTGCTGCCTGTTACCTACATCCTACATCCTTTTTTTTTTTGACCTTGGCCATGGTGTGCTTCTGAGAATTAAGTTCTTGTTTCTTGTTTCATTTTTAAAAGAAAACGTTCATAGTACTATCAGTGAGATATCAATGCTTTTTGTTTTCAAGGAGGCAAGATCATTTCTGCCTTCAGTCATCAGGATAAGGTCTAATTTGGAGTAAACCTCAACCAGTCCAGTCCCAAACTGAAAAAGAACAGGAACCATGAAGGGAGCATGTTTGGTATAAACAGCATAGTGCCTGTGTTGTTATTTGTATGGTGTATTATCTCTTTAAGAAACAGCATTCTGTGAATGGTGGTAGGATTTGAGGAGGAAAATTAGTTTATTGCTTGAATATATAGAACTAGGTCTACAGATCAGCTGATCAGGGACGTAGATCTATATAAGTCTGTATGTAACACTACTTTTTTTCCCCTTTCCTTCTAAAAACTTTTGGGTTTTCGTGTTGGGGTGATGTTGTTTTATTTCTCTTTAGAATCGGCAGCCATTGATAAATCAGATCAGCAGTGTCTCCAATATGAATCTGTCTTTGAGAACTGGAGTGCCAACACAGGTGAGACAAATAATACCATTTAAAAAGAAAGTCACTTCCTTTTTTGCTTTCTTGCCCCAATATGATACAATAGTAATGCTATGTGGCAAGTACAGTTTCAATACAAATAATGCAATCTGTATGATAGGGAGTATTTTGCTGTTTTATTTCTGAGAGTCATTCCCATTTTTACATGGGATGGATGGTTGTTTAATAAAGATTTGATATAAGTGCGTTTTTAACCATGCTTCTAATTTCCTAAAGATGTGGGTTTTTAATGAGCTGCTCCATTTGCAAATACAAATCACTGCAACCTTAAACACTGGTATTATTTCACTTACTGACTCTTGCAGTGTTGGAAGTCTTTCCCAGCAGAAGTATTAACGAGATTATTTTCTCCTGCATTATATTTTTGTTAGTTGTGTGATGAGGGGGAAGAAAGCCGGAATCTTTGAGATTGCTCTGGTGGAGTTGCCTCCACAGGTTGGGTTGCCTTGGAGGGCTTACTGATGGGTGGTGGTGGTTTTCCCCCAGGGCCCCATCAACGCGCAGATGCTGGCGCAGAGGCAGCGGGAGATCCTGAGCCAGCACCTGCGGCAGCGGCAGATGCAGCAGCAGCAGCAACAGGTGCAGCAGCGGACACTGATGATGCGAGGGCAAGGCCTGAGCATGACCCCCAGCATGGTGGCCACCGGTGGCATCCCAGCAACCATGAGCAACCCACGCATCCCGCAGGCAAATGCACAGCAGTTCCCATTTCCTCCAAACTACGGTACTGGTTCCAACCACCCTCAGTGCATTTTGTCAGTCCTGACTCCCCTATGTTTCCCCCAGTGCTGGGTCCAAGCCCCTGGTCTGCAGGCTCTTGCCTGGCTCCCTGGGAACAGTGGAGAACAGGGCGGTTTGGACCCTTTGGAGGTTCCACGTTCCTAGCTGTAGTACCAGTTATTGAGCAGTAGTAGAAGTGCAGTGTGTGTGTTGGTTTATATATAGATATATGCAGATAAATGTGTGTACGCACACACAACATATATGTGCATGTATTTGCTTGATGCACTCTGAATTTTGAGCTAAACAAAAAACTCCTTAATTTAAATAATAGAAATCCATTTTAGATAAGGCATTCCATTCCCTACCCTTAAACCAGTGTGTAAGATGATAATTAATACCATTTCCTTTCCTTGTTTTACAAAGCCACAAACCAGTTTGTTCTGGGCAGTTACGTCCCTGCAGTTATTGTTATACAGTTTCTTTATTTATACCTACTGTATAAGTTATATTGTAATTATATTAAATACTATGTGAAAGTTCTGCTGATATAACAAATTATGTCCATCCAAATCTAAATTTGGTATCTACTCTTACTGATCTATTATCCTTTACTCCAGCTTCTAATAGTAGTATTTCATAATAGTGCTTTCCCGCCATGTATTTGTAACTGCTTTATGAAAATGAAGAGACACAAAGGTTCCAGATGATACAAGTAGGACTGTGTAAAGACACGTCAGCAGGTATGAGCTCTTGCTTTGTTTTAACTCAGAATGTACGGTGGGTAAATTTCTCCTTTTCTTCTTCAGGTATTAGTCAGCAGCCCGATCCAGGCTTCACAGGGGCCACCACTCCTCAGAGTCCACTGATGTCACCAAGGCTGGCTCACACTCAAAGCCCCATGATTCAGCAGTCTCAGGCTAATCCTGCCTATCAGTCCTCTACAGAGATGAATGGGTGGGCACAAGGGAATATGGGTGGTAACAGGTAAATCCAGAAGAAGGCTAAAATGAACACAAAGAGTAATGGCATCATTTATTGTCTACATTTATTTATGGGCTTGTTTTTTGTAACTGTTTGTGTGTTTGTTTGTTGTTAACTATCTATCCTAAAAGAGATTTCTTTTCAATTTGGCTTGACGAATTGGTTTAAATTCTGTCTTCATACAAGGCAAAGTGAGTGCATAGCTAAAAGATCAGCATCCATCCAATGCATTGCTTTGTCTGTGATAACTGATCAAACACTGTGTGCCCTGAGGAAGCACCTGTGCTGCACAGTGAACTCCAGCCCCTAACATTTGTGTGGATGCATTTCTTCTGCATATGATTTTCATGTTGTGCCCCCACACTGCTTTCCACATGGCTGGATCAGCTAAGCCAGAGCCTATGCATTCCCTGCTGCTCTGGAATTTCTGTGACTGGATTATCACCTCCCACTTTAAATGCTGAAGTGTAACCAGGTTGAGCCCATTAGTGCTTGCACATGCTGGGTGTCAGCATAGAGCTGTCATTCCCTGACAGCATTGTAGCAATACCTCACGCATGCAGTCACCTTTTCAGCTGAGGCCCCTGCCCCAGTGGGTGTAGCTCTAATAATCAGTCTGTCCAAATCAAATGGGTTGGATGTTGAACACTATCAGTAGGCAGCAATGAGCTTCCAGATGGCAGTGATCTGAGCTCTTCCTTGGAAGATGGGAGGAGCTATCAGGTACAGCCTGTATCATTTGGCACTGGGTTTCACACAGCTGTCTCTAGCACAGTGCTTTTATCATCCTGAAGTTCTCAGGCTCGCTGTCCTAGCACAGCAACAAATCTTTTTCCTGTTAGTTGACAAAGATTTAATAAACCCAAAACACCAGTATTTTACTGATGAGGCTGATCCAAGTAAACGTCCCCATAAAGCAGCTGATTTGTCCTCATCCTTGTCCATGCCTCATCCTCAGTGTCTTCCTGAAGCATCTGCAGGAGGCATAGCTGCTGCTGTCGTGGCTTCTGCCAAAAACGGCAGCAGGGGCAGCTCCGTAAGTCCAATGGTTGGCTTTGCTAAACTGCAGTTCTACAGCAGAGACATGTCAAATGTGCTTACACAAGCCGCTGAGTATTCACAATGATCTGTAGTGTACTGTTTCAGCCATCCAGATAACAACTTTAAAATGGAGTGAGGTGGCCTGAAAAGAAATGGAATTGGAAGGGAGAGAATGGTGGGATTTTCTGGGTTTGATCCTGTGCCCAGAATGCCGTTGCACTCCACCAGGTCTCCGAGTGCACCGCAATAGCCTAACAGAGTACCCAAGTACAAGGTTGAGTTTTAACCCTGAAAGATTTCCTCAGCTGTGGGGAGCACTTCTTCACAGGGAAGGGAAAGTCAGCCGCTGATACGGAGACACAGCAGCCCTACCAGCATTCCAGTCTAATGCAGATCCTCCAAACAGACACATTGTCAGTAATAATTCCTCCATTGGCTGTTGGATTATGCTCAAAGACGAGAAAAGACTGATGTGTAAACAGTGAAGTGCATTTTAGGAAATGTAGAGAAGTCTCTCGTATGGCTTTCAACAGAATGGGAAGGAAGATACTGCCCAGAAAGCACGTAGACTGAATAAAGTCTGGGATGAGGTTTTCCAGTTACTCCTCCTTAAGTTGTTCAGAAATGTCCTTAAAGAAACATAGAGAGTAATTGTCTTAGACTTTATGTTGTTTCTTACAGTGCCGCATTTTCAAAACCTGCTGCTAAGGCCTAGTAAATAAATTTCTGCACAATTGCATGTCTATATTTGTGAGCCTGCTTGCCGTAATTGTATGTGCAAATCTGGTATTCATATATGCAAATAGCCCGTTTTGCAAAAAAATAAAGTTTATTACCCCATCTACAATTTCAGCTCAACAGTCCAGTGCTGTGCTAACCACTGGAGGTTAAAGGTGTTTTCTTCTTCCTCCAAATATTATTTTAAAATACGTACAAAGATCCTTTAGATGGCTAATTGGCTGTTCTTGCACATGCATAACAGATTTGTACTCTGCCATAGTTTCACATGCAAAGGCATGCATTTTGTGCACAGACATGGGACCTTAAATTTTGAATATCTACTCCTTAGACATTAATGCAGCTGAAAACTAGTTTTTCCTTTGAAGTTGGAATAAAAGACAGTGTATACAAATCCTAGCTTAAGATATATTTTAGAAGTTTCTTAGCAGCTTCAGCATTCTAAGTCTGACACATTGCTTTTTCCATTCCTTGCTGTAGCATGTTTTCACAACAGTCCCCACCACATTTTGGGCAGCAAGCAAGCACCAGCATGTACAACAATAACATGAACATCAGTGTATCCATGGCAACCAACACAAGTGGTATGAACAACATGAACCAGATGACAGGGCAGATCAGCATGACCTCAGCGACCTCTGTGCCTACATCAGGGTTGTCCTCCATGGGTCCTGAGCAGGTGAGAATCTAAGGATGTGAGATGACAGCTAGAGGATTTGCTTTTACTTCCAGTAGTTTTTCAGGTCCACTGCATTATGTTTCTCTTACTAGTTGTCTTGAGAAATGATGATGTTACAAGGGCTTTGGTTTTAGCTCTGCACTCGAATAGCCAAGGTGCCCAGTGAGGTAGAGAGCACTGTAGCTAGCTCCTGGACTTCATGGCAGCGCGTGCTGATGATAGCTCCTGTTCTCAGCTGGTAAGTTTCTGTAGCGCAGTTGCAGTTGCTGATTTTCCCAGCAGTGGAGGCTAGAACTGGATGGCAGGCAGCTGCTTCCTAGAGAGAAGAGTGAAAGCTGCCAGCATGGGCAGAGTTTGGAAGATGCTTCAACTGCCACAGTGTTTGTAGTCCCAGACAATAAATATTCAGTCAGCTTTCAGAACTATCCATGTGGTAACTTTACAAGCACAAAATGCAAATTTTTGTAATGTGGTGCACATGAAATAGGTTGCTGAATCAATAGGTAAGTAACCTGTTCTTTTCTGCTGAGAGGATGTTTACACACTCATTCTTATTTGATACTGCTACTTAGGATATCTGAAATAAGAAAAAATACCATTTCTGTTAGTTGACCTGCAATTAAACTCTTGCAGTACATTAATGAAGTCCTTGGCAAACAAATCCTCTTAATTAAATTCGTTTCAAAGCTGACCTTCAGCTTGTTCAAAACACAGCTTGTTCAAAAACACAGGCTTGAAATTATGGATTTTTCTTAGAAATACTGGCAGGGAAGTACCTCTTGTGTCTTCAGATAACACCTCCTGCTATGGACGTTTCTTGCTATAACTTTTTTCTGATACCATAATGTTCCAGTTTAAAGCTGGTTATGTTAATGGCTTGTCAGTGTATGACCTTTTTCCAGCCTGAATTTGATTGAACAGAGTATTTACTTTTCCAATATTGTCCTTTACCTTAAAAGGGCTCTTTTATTTTCTTGTATTTTAGAAAGATTCTATCAGCGTGATTTTTTTTTTCTTAGTTTGAGATTGTTAGATTGTTTAGTTTTGGGTTTCATGGGATTTTTCTTGTAAGCCAAACCAACCACAGTTTTTCAGTCTCTTAGGCTTTAAATTCCCTTTATTTTCTGGCAGCTGTTGTAGTTTGAATCAGTATTTCCTAAGCACCAGAGCCATGTGCATGACACTAGTTCTTCCCCATTTCTCCTGGAATACTCTTGACAGATATAGCTGCAGATCACACTTGTCTTTTACAGCTGCTACATACTGGTGACCCAAAGTAATTTTGATACTCCCAAATCTGTAACCTTCTCTGATATTCCCAGTTGCTAAGTCCAACTATAGCAGACTTTTTTTGTTATTAGTTCCCAAGTGAACAGAGTTGCACACATTTAATGTAGTAAAACCAAAGAAGAAAAGAGAGGGGATTTATAAGTGATGACCTGATCTGATTTCTCAGCATACCCATGCTACATAATTTTTCCCAGGAACCTGAATTGACAAACTGCACTGTAGAAAGAGATCTGGTTTTATTTCAAAGATTCCCATGCAGGCTACTGTTTCCCCTGGCACAGCTGTCAGACTGCTTTTCCTTCCTGTTAGACTACAAGATCTTGTTTCAAGATAGCACTTACCTACCAGTAAGCTGAATGGGCTGAGGTTCTTTATCCATGTCAACATGTGGGTTTCAGCCCATCAGTCCCTTTTTCGGATCTACTTTAAACTCTGTTGTTGTAACCTCCTCCTAGAAATACGAACAGAATAACCAGAGACAGTGATTTAACAGTGACTGCACCAAAGCTGTGTAGAGTCAAGTTCTGCTTGTAATTTCTCTTCCAGTCTATGGGTTGCCTTGGTTCTTTTGGTGACAGTGTCACACTGAAACCCTTACGATGATCCCCCAAATTCTCCCCAACACATTCTGCATAGATGAAACCTGCATTCGTTGTTCCCAAAAGTATTGCCTCCCTCCTGTCTCCATCAATTGCATTTCTTAGATTGCGTCTGCTTAAGTGAAGTGCCATGTGGCCCATTCTGTAACAGTAACCTGTTTTCCTCCTGGTTTACCACCCCCAGCACCGTGTCATCTGCAAGCAAATGTTTTATGCTTGATCTAGGTCAGAGGTGGCCAGCTGACAGCTGAGGGGCCATTTCTGGGCCACAAGACAGCACTTTTTAGTTCTCAGGAGCATGCTGTACTGCTTTGCATTTTCTTTCTTGAGACATATGAATAACTAAAAACGTATACCTGAATACTAAAATTGACACCTTTTTTTCCTGTTTTCAGGGCATAGTATTTTACTGTTTGACATCTTTATTTAGCAATTGACCTAGACTCTGCTGAACTTTTTCTTGTAACTGGTGGTTTTCAAAATGACTGTATTTTCTGTAATTCTGCTGACTGTTGCCATTTCATTCATTCTTTGGGGTTTTCTTACACTGTCACCTACACTTGTGTTTACTTATTCAGTGTCACTTTTTGTTCCACAATACATAATTTGAACTTCACATGCTTGTCTCTTTCTAACCGCAGTGAGAGTAACAGTGATTACACTGCAAATGTCTTCTAGCTTTTGGAAAAATCTCAACATTATTATTATTGGATGGCTTTGGAAGATCTTATTACCTAATAATAAACAGCTGTGCCTGGACTTATTTACCTGGTGAGAAACAGGTGTATTACACCTGGTACCGAACAGATTTTGTTGGCTCACTCTCCTCTCTCGTTGTGGCACTATGCTGTATCATACACATATATCCAAAGCTCAGAAATACTTCGTTTGGTGTTTATCTGATCATACTTCTGTTATCTCCAAATTCTCTTGTTTACCACCTGGGCTCCCAGCATCACCAAGTAAAAAAATTATGTCCAAAATGGACTTGGTAATTATTATATACTTAGAAGTTCTTTTATATATTTAAGGAATGAGATCTTCTCTCTTATAACTACATTAAATCTCTTTAGGCTGCTGTTACTAGTGTTTCTTCTAGGAGGCTGCTACCAGGAATGCTGAAATGCTAGCTGCCAGGTCTGCAGGTTCCTCCTGTCCAAAATAGCTTCCCCAGGCACTGAGAAAGTAAAACCTCCTGGTGTTGCACCATTCATAGATCTTACTGTGCCCGTGTCATCTTCTTGTTTGTACAGTGGACTATTGCCATGGTTTTACCTGTGGCTTATTTTGCATCATGGATCCATGCTGTTTACTGAGCTATCAAGCAGTTTGAAACTTATGCAAGAAAAGAGGCTTTTCACTATATGAAATAAAACCCCTGTTTAGAAGTCCACACAGAGTAGCTGTTTATTAATCTGCACAGGGCAGTACTCCCCAGGCCAAAATTATCATGGCATTTAAGAAGAGTTATCTTGAAATGGTATTTTGATTTTGTTCAGCGTACCAGATTCAAGGAGCTCTGGAGTGATAGGAAACTTTTCTTGTTAGACACCTTGCATATAACTTTGCTTTACTAGCAGGAGACTATTAATTATACTTAATTGCAAAGGAATTGTACAACATATTTGTTCTTTTTTAGTCAGACGTCATATATGATAACACCACTTTACCTTGCTTCACAAAATTATAAAAACCTTTCCATTTCTTTGTCCTTCTCCATACTTTTCTAATTGATTTTTTTTTGCAGTCAAAAAAGCTCATGTAGGGTATTTTGTTTTAAGGTCTTCTGAAGCAAATGTATTCATTTAACAAAATAGTAGGGGGGGTTTTGTTAGTTTTTTTAGTTTGGGTTGGGTTTTTTTTGTATCTGATACCACGTTGGTCAGGATTCTTGCATCATCACTGGCAAAGAGATTCTGTAATAGAAGCTTCATTGATGCCTTTGCTTGTTTTATGGTGGCCTGGAGCCACCTTCCTTTTCCATACCTGTCCTAAGTGCCATGAAGCAAATCATGTGGTCATCTTTTGGTTCCAAAACTGCTGTTGATTCAGGATACAAATTTTTTATTTCTATGTTTCATTTTTACCTCCCTTTGTCTGCTGAACAATCAGAAAAGGTACTTGTGCTTGCATATTCTAATGAATGTTGATTAGTAGCAGGAAGTACTTTTTAAACATGGATTCATCAAATGCATGCAGATAGAGCTGCAAAGCTGTCTATTATCTTTCTTTCTGAATAAAATAATGTGATTCTCTCCCCTTCTGATTTAAATTTTCACATTAGGTTTAAAAATCTGTTCACTTTAAGAAGCATAAAGCATCACTATGAGGCTTGCAGCACTTAATCAGTTTCTTGGAGTTAAAATTCCTATGGCAAAAATATTTTAAGTTTTTTATCTTTCCCTTTGAATTGTAGTCTTGTTTCTGGCAGGATTTGAAACCAATCTTTAGGTGGTCGCATATGGTTGCATTTTTCAAAATCAGTGAATGGCAACAGAAATGACAGTCAGGAGGACCTGACTTTGTGTGGTAAATTCAAGATAGCCTTCCTCAACAAGAGAAGGCTGAAACAGGATTTTACCAATACATATATCTGGAGGGAGGGTGTCAAGAGGATGGGATCTTCTCTGAGGGAAGTAACAGAGAATTGACTCAACAAAGACTTCCTAGAAAGAGGTTTCTTTCCCTGTAAAACTTCCAAGGAAAGCTATTTCATCTAATATTTCTGAACCTTGCTGAAGGGCTCTGTTTTGTGTTTTATGCCAGTTCCTACATGGTGAGATTAATCCTTTGAATGAGAAAGCAATGCTGTAAATTTGGCACACTACTCTTTCCACGTAACTAAACATAACAGACCTTTCGGTTGTGCAGAAATGCACAGCTTCAATACTTTCCTGTGACTGTGTTCAGAAAATTGTAGAGACTATCCCTTTAGGAAAGCATGTCACTGCATGTTTTCCTATTTAATGTTACCTTTCTCCCATTGCTTACAAACAGAGAAGTATTGTTAAAACTAGTTGGTATTATTTAACCTACATGTTATCTCATCAGGCTTTGAAAAAAAGTGTGTGGTGGTTTGCAAGCAGCAAAGCCATGTGTTATTGAGGTTAGTAAAGTAGTTACATGTTTCTGCTTTCAGAACGTTGAGATCAGAGATGTCCTCTTCTGATAACACTGACCTAATTTATGGAGCCTGCTTTGTAAAATATGCATAAGGGTCATAAGCATCAGGAATGAAATCTTTGTTGTTGACTGTGAACAGAATAATGTAAGTCAAACACATGCTGTGCAGGAGGAGTGCGTGGCTATACAGTCACTTCCCTGACTTTAGCATCGCCTCAGGAGTGGGCATTGGTACATGCAAGTAGTGTAATGGCCTATATTGCTTCTTTTTAATTCCCAGCCCTCCTCCCAATGTATTTTTTGATTCATTCTCCTTAATATCTTGTTACCAATAGGTTAATGATCCTGCTATGAGGGGAGGCAATCTCTTTCCAAACCAGCTGCCTGGAATGGATATGATAAAGCAGGACGGAGATGCAGCACGGGTAAGAACTGGCGTACAGGCGCAGCAGAGCTATGAATATACTGTGGCTGGAGCGGATACGGTATCTTTTTACTTACCAAGTTACAAGTGCCCTGGGTGATAGTAACTAACGTGAGGGAGGCGTGCTCTGTAGACACAGAGAAGGAAGGAGGGAGGGACGGACGGACGGACGGACGGACGGCCAGCGCAGGGGAGGCGCCATCTAGTGGCGGCCGCCTGGTCCAGGGCGCGGTGAAGTTCCCTGCTGTTAAAGAGGAATTTGAGTAATAGGGGAAATTAGGAGCATCTGTCTGAAAAGTTTATAACACGAATTAAAATGAAGAATGTAAAAGTACTGAGGCAGAAGTAACCATACATATATTTTATTGTATCCCTGTCTTTTTTGTATTCATATGTATTTAAAACTTCCTGGATGCCAGTTCTTCTCTCACTTTCATTGTTCATATAAACGTACAAATGTCTGTCTCCAAGAGTGGGGGATCTGTACATGAAGAGTCTCTTCTTTGATTAATAAAAAGATGCCATGTGTTCTACTCTAGCAGAAGTTGTTATATACCAAGGTGTTATTACAGAATCATAAAATGGTTTGGGTTGGAAGGGACCTTAAAGATACCTAGTTCTACCCCCTGCCACTAGATCAGGTTGCTCAGAGCCCCATCCATCCAACACTGAGTATTTTCAGGGATGAGGCATCCACAACTTGCCTGGGCAACCTGTTCCAGTGCACCACCACATTCACAGTAATGAATTTCTTCTTATATTTAATCTTAACCTACTCTCTCTAAGTTTAAAGCCATTGCACATTGTCACTATGTGCCATTGTAAAAAGTCCCTCTCCAGCTATCTTGTGGGCCTTTTTAGGTACTGGGAGGCTGCTAGAAGCTCTCCTACTTAGTGCATTCCCTAACCAGTTAAATTTCATGCGCTAAGAGAAGCCTGGCTGTCAGACAAGAAAATACCAGGTACTGCTGAGGAAAGAAAGGGAATAAAGATGTTGAGGCAGAAGCAGACTAAAGGAGGATGTAGATTTTAAATAATTGTTGAAGAGAGAAGGAGAAGAGAGTGAATGTGACAGGGTACAAGAGATGGTGGAGAGAAGTCAGGGTGCAGGTGGAAAGAAATGAGTGGCATGACTTTTGGCAGGGAATTTCTGGGGTGTAAAATTATAATAATGGAGTCAGTGCCATGACAATGAGAGGGACAGTAGCAATGCGTAAGAGAAACTTTGTCTCACCTGAAAAAAAGCAACTTCTTAAAACCTCTCAAATAATTTCGGAAAGGTACATTGGACTGCACTTCGTGATTTTACATTTATTTTACTAATGTACCTCTGGCTGTCAATGAAGATGCAGTTTATATGCACTATAAATACCTTTCACTGAACTTTGAAATGTAATAGAGGTTAAACAGCTGCCTTTTTCATGCAACTGAGCCATAAACTACTCCTACAGAACTTTTTTTTAAAAGAAAGTTCAAGTTGTGTAATTAATGTGCAACTTCTGCAGTACATAATTTTTTTCAAGAGGCTGGTATAGTGGGAGTGTTTATTTAGTATCTCTCTGGAGATACTGTTTGCTAAATGTCCACCCTGAAAATCAGGACGTCTTTGGGTTTTCACTTTTACTTCCACTTTATCTTCAAAAACCACTAACAGGGTAGGGTCCCTGAACTGCCTCTCAACATGTTAGAAAGAGGAGTCAAAGTTCAGTTTGTCCATGTTAGTCAGGCCACGAGGGATGTGAGTGTGGTGTGTCTGTGCTGTGATGAAGGAAGGAGGAGCCGCGATCAGGACTTAGTGCTGCCCATGGCTGGTCACACCCAAAGAGCTCCAGCTGCACCAGCTAAACTGGGAACAGGGGATGTAGAAAACATAGGTCCTTGCTTTCCTGCATTGCGGGATAATTCTTGACACTGACTTTATTTGTCAATAAAGATACATTTCTAGGCTTTGTGTGAATGCAGAGGAAGGTGTATTAAGGTCCAAAGCACGGTGTAGACAGCTTCCAGAAGGCAGCCTAGCAGCATGTATGTGGACTGGTGAGAAAGCTGCCCACCCAGCAGCTCTGTCCCTGAGCAAACAGGGCCCTCCTCATGCGTGGAAGCTGCCAGCAAAGAGCTGCTCCATGGCTGGAGCCACGGGATATGAGTGAAAAGCAACCCCAGGGGAGGAGGAAAATGGGTTTGGCTGGATTGACTCTCTGACCTGACTGACCACAGCACCCCATGGGAGCAGGCATTTACAAGGAGAGGAAGACAGAAAGGCACAGATTGCAGCCACTAGAAGGAGTAGTCTTAACTGTGAAAACCACATCCTGATGTTTTTGTGAATAAGAAGGAAGATAATCAACTCAGCTGAAACCAGCTTGTAGTATATTTGTGTAAAGAGATTGCAGGGGTATTAAGTATGAGGTAGAAAGACATCTCTAGGGATGAGTAGCTGAAGTTGGCTTTACTTCTTTATTCCGTTTTTCATTATGAGTCTTGGAAGGGGAAGTGAGCAAGGGCAGTTGTTTCCTTTGACAGTAATGCAGCAGTAAGAGAGATTTTTGCACATATTCTGAGAATGAGACTTCTCTTAAACCCTACTGCCATGCCTTCAGCTGGCATTTACAAGAGGTGGATGATCCTGAGTTATTATAACAGATAGATAATTGGAATGAACGAAGGACCTAAGAATGCAGTGAAATTAAACCCCCACTGATATCAAAGGAAATCACTGGTCAGTTGTATCAGTGTACACATAGAATAGTTTAGCTTTATAAATTCCAAATAAATTTCAGGGGTAAAGCATTACAGTAATGCACGGTTAACAGTGGATGTTGCACTCCAACATCCCAGATCTCATTGACCTATCCATCTTCACTATCCCAGCAGGAAGAATTCATGTGTTTTTTCCCCCATTTCTCTTCTTTTGCAGAAATATTGCTGACCCTGAGGGTGGTTTGGTTGCTCCTTTCTTCAGCTGACTGGGCTTACGGCCCCAAACCCTTACCATTTTGAAGAGCTGCATCTGTTTGTCGTGTCCCAGCGGAGCTGCCAGCCCCTGCAGCTGCTGCTGCCAACAGGACTCAGCCCTGCCTTCCTTCCCGAGGGGAGCCAGGGGCCGTTGTTGAAGAGCAGCCTCTTCTTTGACAGTCTGAAGCTAGCGTACAGACATTGCTCAGTCTGTTCACTGCATTCACCTTAGTGCAACTTAGATCTCTCCTGCAAAGTAAATGTTGACAGGCAATTTTCATAAACCATGTCAGATTGAATGTATTTAAATGTATGTATTTAAGGAAAAACAACCATGCTCTTGTTCTGTTTCTGTTTAGTTCTAGACCTTGGAGTTTTTTTGCTTTGTTTTCCCTGGCTTACTCAGTCTGGTGCAAAGGATTCAATTCTGTCTGAAAACTGGTGTTTTAGACTAAGGCCTGCATTTTGGGGCAGAGAGGAGGCATGGAGGAGGGCGTAGAAGCAACATCTGGTACATACAGAGACCTCCAACAAGCACGTTCCACTGACAGCAAGTCAGAGAAGATCAACTGATGCAGAAAACTATACAGACCAATTTTGAATGAGGTTAAAGTTGTAAAACAGATGAAAATTACCCTGTGAGAGGGCTGTTTATAAGGGGGTGATTTGGTTGGGTTTTGTGGTAGTGTTTATGATGCAAGTCATGAATCCAAACATACAAGTTGGTTACATTCTCATTTAATTAAATTCCTAACAATCAGCAAATCTGGTTTTTTTAACCTGGCTCTCCTGACCTCTGTCATCTTCCTCTTTCTAATAGAATTAAAAAACAAGTTACTCCATTTTTTCCTTAGGTGTGTTTCCAGCAATCTGCACAGCCAGTTACTGGATGCCGAACAGCAAAGTTTGATGGTAATGCATGTAATGATTATGGTAGTGGCAGAATTGGTGCATAATATCAAAGATACCTGCTTTAAAGCATGATAATTTCTGGTTCCCATCCCCTTAGCTGGGAAAATAACAATTCCTGTAATACCTATAGCAGATATCACTACAGACTTCACCACTATCATGTTTCTGATTATTTTAAAGCAGTGTGGACTACGAGGACATTTTGTAAGGTACATAAAATCCAGTTTATATGTAAACAAGCAATAATTTAAGTTGAAAACTTAAGTGTTTTACTTGTATAATTTTTGTGAGATATACATGTTGTGAAGTTGATTCCAAATGAGGTACTTCAGTATTAAATTAGATATCTTCTTAGCCGTGTGTGTCTCCTGGAAAAGTGTTTTGTAAAGGATCACAATGCCTTGATTAGACCTAATTTGTAGGCTTGAGACTTCTCATTTTCTAAGCCTTGTGATTCTGCTCATAATATCATTTAATTAACCTATATTATATGCAGCCACTGTAGGAACCAGTTCTTGATTTTTGTATGTTTATATCCTTTCGTAAAAAATCTTAGAAAAACTGTAACAGGCCACTATTAAGGCGTGTTGGTTTTTTTCCTTGCCCACTGTGGTTTGAATAATCCTTTACTATACTGACATCAGTTTCTGAGGACTTGGAATATCAAGAAATTGATGAGTTTGACCTCTGTTTTCTTTCTGCTAACTCCTAATTGTTTAGGAATGGTACTCCCTAATTTAGTGCTCCCACTGAGACTCTCCAACCTGCAAGCCCGCTGGATTCCCCTCTGTCTTTCCCTGTGGAGGGCTGGAGAGGGGAATTGGAGGCACACAAGGTAAAGATCATGGGTTGAGATAAGAACAATTTACTGGAAACATCAATGAGATACGAAAACAGTAACAGCTACAATACTAGTGACAGAGGGTACAAGAAAGAGACAAACGATTCTCACGGAAACCCACGACGTGCCCGACGCTCCCTCCACCACTGCGCTGATCCAGAAGAGAGCCCTTCTCCTGGGAGGAGACTCCCTTCCCCTGCCCCCAGCAGTGATGTGAGGTGGTATAGAGTAACCTCCGGGTCCTAGCCAAGCCCTCTCCTGGCTACTGCAGAAGTTAACCTTATCCTGGCCGGAACCAGGACAGTAATCCACAAACTTTCTAACCCGAACACAAAATTTTTGATGTAATGTAAAATGCAATGCATTTTATAATAGCTTATCAGCCCTGCCTTTTGGGATTGAAAGGTGTCCTACGGTGACTTTATGATGCTTGTATCCCCAGTTGTCTGTTCTGCTTATGTTGGATGTTGAGTTCTGTGCTTGTGGAGTTGAACGGAGAGAGAGCAAGGAGGGGGAAGAAGCGGTGCTCAGTTTGTCTTGTTGTCATTTAATTTGTTTTGGTATTCAGGTGGGAGTGCAAATAAAATACCAGCTATTCTGTGTTAAGGCTGAGGAAAATATGACAAAGGCTGTTTCTGTGTTTGTCCCTTAAGAAGACAGTGCCACCATTCTGGAGAAGCAACACTTTTTCAGCTGTCACCATTCTGTTGCCAAACTCAAACAGAATATTTAGTCAGCTGAGCCATTCTTTGACATGCTGTTGGGAATCAAAAATAACCATCAGCTGTAACCTCCACAGCCTCATTACTACAACACTGGTGTTGAACTTGCATTATACATCTGACAAAGAATTACTTATATAAGAAATGTATAAATTTGAAGGAGTTAATGTTATGCACCACAGAGTGTAAATGAGTTTTAAAATAATTTTATTGCTATTCCATTCATTTTTAGTTCTTAACTGTAACCTCTGCAGATAGATTATTCTTTTTCACAGTGGAAAAAATTGTTTAAATTTGTCCCATTTCACAACAGACCTGCAAACCCTTATCTGTAGTGATTATGATACTTCATCATCCATTGCCATTTTGAAAGAAAGGAGATTGTACCTATCACTTTGGCTCTGTTTGGGTTCATTGTGACTTTTGTCATCTTCTAAGTAATGAAAGAGAAAAGTGAGTGAAGGAATCTTCTGATCATATTGATCACTATAGAAACAAAAAAGCCAAATCAATTCCCTTCATTATCAGTATTTTTCATCCTGTATACAGTAAATTTGTCGGAGAAGGTATTTGGGTTTTGTTTAAGAGAACAATAAATCAGTGTTCTATTTACATTATTAAATGTGAAAGACGCATAATGTGAAAAATACGCATATATACATGGTCATATGACCTGTTTAAGTGTTCATGTAATGTGGTGAGTTTAAAAAGTGAAGTGAGCTGTTTTGCTACAAGGAGTTAATTTGTACTCAATCCTTAAAATATTGTCCCACACCAGTATCCCTTTGGGCCTGTATTAATTAAAAGCAATGTTTTTGCAGTTTATACATTTTTTAATCTTTGTTTAAAAGCGGAATTCATATGGGCTTAACAGATGAAATGGGTGGCACAGCTCCACTTGCAGAACCCAAAGATACACAATCAGTTTTGAAATGCAACTTAAGCCATTAATTGTTGGTGTGAATTTAAAAGTTTTCTAGTATTTGTATGGTAGTATGCTGCCTAAGAGCAAAAGCATTCTCTGCACAAAAGAAAATTTACTGTAGTGGCTTTGATTTTAATTAGAATTTTCTCCCTGGTGTTTCTTTGTAGACTAAAACAAAATCTTTTAAGTTTCTTACTACAGGTAAAAGCTATGTGCAAGAACCTCAAAATGCTAAAATCTAGCATAATGCCTTAGATCTGTTTTTAAGTCTTGTATATTCCTACATAGCTGTCTGATGTATTATATTTGTATAGTGAATTGTGTACAATTTTGGAATAAGTGCATCATCACTTAATCTTTTATGTTGTTCAATAGAGATGATGGACACATTTCTTCAAACATTTACTGTCATTTAATTTTTTTTTTCCCTTTATGTCATTTGTGGGTTTTATTTGTACAGTTCATCATGAAGTTGCATCTGAGATGTGTGTATATGAAAAGATTATACAAGGGTAAAATTAAGCAATATATAAACTATGGTTCTTCAGGAGAAAGCTTACAGTGTTTCAGGTTGTGATTTATTTTCAAAACGGAGTTGACTCTGAACATCACTTTGTTCACCTGCATTGATGTTTGTATTTCTAGTGTTAGCAGTTTATGCAAAGGTAGATATATTCAGAGAAATTTTAAATACATTTATGCAAGTTAATATTGCTTTGCTGATGCTATTTGCTTATTTGATGTTAAATAATGCTATTGTAAATAAAGAATTCTGTTGTTATTGCATCATTTAATAAATTTTAATGCCTTCGGGTTTTACATGGCTTTAGAGATTTCAACATGTTTCTGTCGTGTCTTCATTTGTTCATAGAAGGATATAAGCTGTAGCACTAAAGTACTGGAGGGTACATGGATTGCTAGGTTTTAAAAAGGCAGCAGGCTTTGGTAATGAATTTATATTCCAGCTAGTTGTTACTTGCAAGTCCTTTCATCTTTTCAGGGCTTTATTAACTGAAAATGTTTATATTGTGGCCTATTATGAGAACAGTTCATTATGAGTACTTTTTTATATCAGTCAGGATGAAATGAGTGCCTTTCGTGGCAGTGTCAGCAGAGGCAGACCTCAAATGTGACGCGGAGATGAGTAGAGTTACGGGCTTGCTCTCCTTGCTATGCCAAATGGTAGATTTAAGACATTTGAAAAGGTTTGATTGGTAAAAAAAAAAAAAAAGAGCTACAAGAATGCTTGCAGCATTCAGCAATGTACAATGTAGAAGACAGACCTTATGTTGTCTCTTGGAAATGGATGAGGCAGAAAACCTATATTAAAAAATTTTAGAAATTAAAGTTATTTTAAAGACCTTTAAACACTGGTAACCTTTTGCCATTCCTACCAAAACAAGGCTTATCCTGCAGTTCTCTTGTCCTCAGTAAAATGGTGGAAACTAGTGCCACATTAAGGAAAGCAAGGAAGTAAGTTTCTTCCCAGTGTGGAGTCAGAAGCAAGTAGAGAAAACATCCATGTAGTAAGAGGCAAAATGTTTCCAATGAGAACCTTGCCTTTAGACATTCTTATAGTTAATTAATATTGAAAAGAAGATACAAAAGTTTTCGCTAAGATTCCTGGCATCAAAATATGATGAGCTAACGATGACCTCTGATGTAACTGGCTTTATGAAAGAGAAGTGCTGCCTTTTACTTTCTACATCAGGCTTTGTTGACAGAGCCCAGTGCATGTGACATATGGACAAGTTGTTCTAACCCGATGTCAACAAGCAAAGAAAAAGTGACTCTGCCATTTGAAGGTCCTTCTGATGGTGAACTGTGCATTGAGTCTTGAAGACTGGACTTTTCACAGGGATAGAACAGGGGTGCCTGGTGGTTATGAATTATTCCCCAGCTTGTTGGTCACCACTTACAGTTCTTTATGTGTTGTTCCGGTATAAAAGGAGGGCTGTGTGTCCCACATTCTTGGGCTCAGGCTATGACAAGGGCAGAGTGCACCCAGTGGTATCAGCCCTCTGCCTTGGTTCTTGAGCTATGAAATGGGGAGGTAGAGATGCCAAGTACAGCCTGAGTGGGCCTCTGGACTGAACTCACACCCTGTCTCCTGAAACAGTGATCACACTGAAACCTTAGTGATGGATTAATTCTTGTCGTGAAGAAAGAACTCAGAGCAGCCTTGAGTGATTCTGTTGGCTTTGTGCATGTAGTGGGTATATGTGGGTTGTGTCATCACACCTCTTAAAATCCCTGCTGGCACTTCAGCTGAATTCCAGCTTTTAATACAGGTCAGTCCAGAGTCACACTAGGAGTTCCTCCTCTTCAGTCAGGTAAAAGAAGGAAGAATGATCACAAATTGATGAAGTCTGAAGTCGTTGGGAGATGAAGGTCAGGAAAGGTCCAATTTGGAATTACAATGTGAGTGAGCCTGTATGAACAGTGGTCCTTCAGAGGTGGGCATTGAGCTCTTTGCCACTTCAGGACAGGTTCTTGGGACATCTCTCAGCTGAAGAAGATACCACACTAACAGATAAAGACTCAGGTGGTGTGATGGACCCCATTATCCCTTCTCTGACTTAGGTTCCAGTCTGAGCCTCCTTTGTTGCTGCTGCTAATGACTTCAGCCTCAGCCAGCACGGAGAGCTCAAGCCAGATGTTGTGACCAGGAGGGAGCCCTTATATATCTTGTTTCTTCTCTTCAGTCTCTTGTTCTGGATACTTACCTTGGGGGTGAAACAAACACACTTGATTGCATTACAGGGTGTAAGTTTAAGGAGCATCTTGGAGTCCAGAGGCTGTAATTCTCCAGTTTCAGAGGGTTGTACTTTTCAATTGGTATGAGGAGGCCAGCAAAAGAAAAACATTCTTAATCAGAAGTTTGAGACACCCTCAGGAGAAAAAAATTAAGATCAAGTAGAGGATCTTAAAGGACAGTTAGAGAAACATTTGATAGTGGCTGGAGTGCCCAAGGGACGATTGTGTGAGCAGTCACGTTTGGTGCACCCAGCTGCACCAGCCAGCAAGTAAAGGACGAAAAGCTGGTGCGAGGGCTGGGACTGCGGGCAGGGGTACTGGGCAGGCAGAAGGGCTCTGCCCATAGCGAGGCCACCCACGAAGCAGTGTGTGCTTGTGAACCTAGAGAGGGGGGCAGAATGTGCTTTCATCAGTGAACATAGAGCTCTACCAGTTAAAGAAGAGGTGGAAACTTAGCTGTGTTTTTGTCTTACATGGGTACAAGTGGGTGCTGTTGAGGGCAGCACCTTGATCATGGCAGTCTGCATGACTGAACGTGTCTTCTGCGTGTGCATCCTGTGTCTGTGTCTCTGGCATTTGTGCTCAGCTTCACCTGCAAACCACGGCTGCTGTTACTAGACAAATGCTACCATCATTCTTACACACAAGGAAGAGTGGGCAGGAAAACCCAGAGTCGGCCAGTGTGATTGTCAGGAGCACGACAGGTCAGTGTGTCCAAGGATGCTCAGATAACTCCTTGCTCCAGTGGGATGAATGTTTTGTTACTTCTCCAGCCCTGAGGAGCTGGAATCCTGTGGATCATTAAAAGATTCTGGCTTTAAGAACAACCACAGTTTGGGCACAGGACATAGGCCAAGTGACAGTTTCAATGCCATCCAATTGGTGTTTCCCCCACCTCCCCTGAACTTAGGCACTAAAGGCAGAAACCCCATGATGAAAGGGGGGCGCTCTGTGCAGAGAAAGGAGCTGAGAGAGCATTCAGACCCTCCTTCTACCAAACAGCCAGAGGTAAAACTCATCCATACAGCAGCAGGAACCTTGCTTTGAATGTTTCAGTTTATACTAAATATGCTCTAAACTACTCAGCCACCACTCACTGAGACTTCATTTAAGAATGAAGAAGGTAGCAAAGACCAGGGAAACTGAGACACTCCCGTAGTCCCATGCAGCTGCTGGGAAGATGAAGCTGCTCCAACTTCTGTGATGTGCCCAGGAATTTCTTCCTAGGAGATATTCCTGAGAAGACAGAGGAGGAAACGTGGGATAACTCTCCTATTTCTTGAAAAATGTCTCTCCCATCCAAGTTTCAGGCTATACTTCACTTTATCACATCATTCTACAACTACTCAGGATGCTGGAAGGTCCCACAGTGATCCTGACTGGAGTAATTTATTCAGCTCCTTGCAAACTGTTGGCACAGTATCTTTGAAACACAAGAACAACAGATATTCCTGCCCTTGCTTGTGTGTTCACTCAATGGCCCACCCCAACAAAGGGAAGAGGATTGCATCTCTATGACAGGATTGGTTTGATCGAATTTTAGACTGGCTTCCCCACCTTTTTCTTGTGCATGTATTTTTCAGTTAGTTGTCTATTCTCAGTGTACTTGGAACAAGTTGAGAGCAATTAATTACTTTTGTGAAGTCACAGAGCTAATGATAACATCATTAAAATGCTGCTGTAACTAAAGATACAACTAGTATAGGAAAAGGAAAGTTAAATCACCTTAATTTGTTTTCCTCTTTTTTTAATAGTCCACCAGCAGAGTCAGTTCTGCTACCTATCCTCTTCTATAGCCATAGCAATAAACTGTTTCTGCTTTGACCTCATCTAAATTGCAATTCAGGTTATTTCCATGACAGCATCTGGTGCCATCACGGGATTCCCATGTCCATGCTGCAGCCGGGTATCAGGTGTAGGTGCTAGGGCACAGGGAGCCCACATGTGGGAAGATGAGCATCAGGGAGTGCTGTAGCACTGCAGTCTTTGGGGGATCATGAGGATGCTCATAGGTGTGTTTGGGGATGTGTAGGAGGCAGGCTGCTTTAAACCTGCAGTAAGGGAGGTGTAAGATTGACTTACAATTCACCTTGAATTGAAGAATTCACTTGTCTCCAAACTGAGAGGTGACTGAATGCTATGCAAGCAGCCTGCAGGTGCCTGCAGCACCAGCCCATTGCTGCTGGTCTTTAATTTGCATCCCACATCCTTGCAAAGAAGGTATACACTCTAAAATCCTGCAGCAGGGAAGGGAGGCTAATAGACTTCTCTGATTACTTTGTAATAAGACATAAAATCTTATTGGGAGGGGTGGCCCTTTAGGCTGGGGCTGTCCACAGGGCTGACTGGACTGTTGGGGGTGCATCTGCAAGGCTGCCCTTCTGCTTCCCCCACGTCTCTCCCTGAGGTCATGACTTTTTTAATGCACTAAATGCCTTTAACCTCTTAGAGGATGTTAAAGAATCTAAAGATTTATCTGCATTATAGTGGCAAGGGTGTCTCAAACCCTTTTCCTCTCCTGGACTCTGTGTCATCAGGCTTTTAGAAAAAGGAAACTTTTTGTTTCTGGTCATGTCTACAATTTAATTAGTGATGAGAATTTTAAAATTTCATATTGTACTTATTTCACTTAATTTCTCCTGAACCTCTAATGTGAGCGTGTCTCCCCTTGATCCTCTTCCTCTTCCTTTGCTGTGTTACACAGCATAGTAAAAAGATTCCAGATTATCTGGCAACACTTAAATTCGAAATGTAACTCAAACTTTTCTGTGCAAACAGAGCTCAAAGACTTGTTTCTGTAAATCAGATTAATGCTGGTACTACTTTTATGCTACTGATCCATCAATAAAGTCGTGTTGAAATGCCTGGCTGGAACTGTTTCCTAAAGCACGACAACATCAATTCTGCTTTACAAATAACAGGTTTGGTACAAAGCTGAAAAAATTAGAAAATAAAGAATTAAAACCATAAAGATAACCGAAAAATCAGGTCATTTAAGCTAAGGGACTATCTCAAGCAAGTTTTAGAAGGCTGCATTCCTACCTTCTCCTTAAGACTTGTGCATATTAGCTTCCCTGGTGTATTCAGTACTTTTTCAGAGGCTGGGATGAAGAATGAGGTTGTAGGTAGGAGAATTAACCCAATACATTTAATGCAAACTACAGAAATGTTTCTGTCCAACTTTGAGGACAGAGATGTGTTGGACTGGCTATGGAAGGGATCTTGGCAGCTGAGGGAGCCTGGATCAGCTCTGTGTCTCTCTCCAGCGGGAATGCGTGCTTGTGTTTGTTGTCTTAGTGTTTATGTCCTGTGTTTATGTGTAAAAATAAAGGGAGATTGCAAATGAAAGCTTGTGTTAAGTAGGAATTGCAGTGCCTGAGGGAATGTGAGCTGAACACCCTCATTCCCCCAGGCAGCCAGTGATTCTTTCTCAAATTCTCTATTTCAGAGCACTTCACCCAGGCCAGATAAGAAATCAGGATTGAAAGGATGGCTTCACCTCTGGTCAAGTGCAGGCAGTGACTGTGTCTGGAGACGTGGTTTCTCTGTCTGGGGCTGCTTCCAGTGCTTCCTGATGCATCCCTTCTTTGGGATGAAGACAATATTTTACACAGGATCACATGGAACTCTGCTAATTAATTTTTATAGCACACCAAATATAACGACTGAAATGGCATTTAAAACTCAAGGAGCTAAGCCTGGCTGTGATCCCCACTCCAGCTGTATCTGTGTGCAGTTTGGCGTATGCAATGCTGTGCCCCAGGAAGCCCGATGCTGCCTTTCTTTGGGAGAGACCCACGGGTGCAAGTCTCCAAGCTCTCTACAGTGCAGCAGAGCCCATCTTGTCCCTTCCCTCCATGCCTGCATGTGCAGTGTCACACAGGCTGGAATGAGCTAGTCAAGAGGGAGCTCTGCAGTAAAACACCCTGTATGGGGTTTTGTCCTGGGCTGAAGGTTTCTCCATCTCCCTGCACCAGCAGGGATGACACGCTGCAAAGTGAATACCTGGGCCCCTGGGGCCCTAGGATCCTCCAGCCCTTTTTAAGTCCTCTTTTCATTGCAATTTTGCCGTGTATCCACCTGGAAAGAAGGCAGGGGAAACCCTATAAAAACCTGAGATGAAACCATACAGGGGAGTCACCCAGCACCTCTGCAGGAGATAAGGGCCAGGTGTCTTCCTCTGGTCCCATCCTGGGCAGGTAGTAGCCCAGCCCTGGTCATGGAGCCACGAAAACCCCAGCAGGAGCCCAGTGTTCTGCTAAGCTAACAGGAAGCCCGAGGCTATAGTAAAAGCACCTCAGCAGTGGCCATGAAACCTGCAGTGACTGAGATCGCTGCTCCTGTGTGTTCAGGTCAGTGGACTTTCAGAGGTGTTTTCTGCCTTTCCATATTCAAAGGGAGCCATGAGGGAGCCATGTGTCCTGCCCCGCAGAACCCTCACCTCCGGCAGCAGGCGGGGAGCGTCCGTGGGGAGCAGCGCTCCCGCACCCCGGCCTCCTGCTCTGGGCTCTGCAGAGCCCACCAGACTGCGGCCGGGCAGGCGCTTGGAGAGCCGGAGGGCAGAGCCGGCGGCAGGGAAGGTGGGTCCAGGAGGCTGAACCACCCACCCCTCTCCTACCCCCACGTGGGGAGGGGCGGCCCGGCCGCTCCGTGAGTAGCCATGGCTCCGCCCCGGGGCAGCCGTGCCGGTTGGGGCAGCACCCCCGCCCGCCCCCGGGGCTGTGCGACCCCCAGGGCGATCACCGCCGCCCGTGCCCACCCTCCCCGCCCCGCTCCTCGGGCCGATATAGCCGCGGGG
>WEKY01021867.1:101767-125701 GCA_013390045.1 Picathartes gymnocephalus
CACCCAGGTGTCTGCCCCCCCGCCCCGCTTCCCGGCAGAGCCCTCTTGTCCTTCGCGGCCCGGCTCGTCACGACATGGCTCTGTCCCTGGCCGGCGAGTCAGTCCCTGGAGACGGCGGAGACTCGCTCGGGATGGGCCCCGCCGGCCTCGCCTCCTTCTACCCCTCTTTCCTCCCTCCCGCCCATTACTTCGAGACGGCCCCTGACTTCTTCCAGCCCCTGAAACCCCTGAGCGGACTGGTTTCCTCCTCCCCGCCTCTGCCTCCCCTCACCTTCAGCAGGGTCCCTGCTTTTCTGAGCCAGCCGCCCCCGCTGTTCACCGACCCCTTCCCCAGCCTTCCCTTGCCTGCCTACTCCAGGCTGCCGGCCTCCTTCCCTCCCAGTGAGGGCTCGGCCCTCGGGACGGGGGCCCCGGGGTCGCTGTCGCCGCCCTACCCGAGCCCCCCGCACAGGGCTGCCCGCAGCCCGGGGGCAGACGGGGCGGCGGGGCAGAGCTACAGGTACCACTTCACCGAGGAGGAGCTCAACGCGGTGCTCTATGGGGCACTCCAGGGCAGCCAGCCGACCGGGAACCTCCACGCCATCTCGGGGCTCCGGGTGTCCCCCGCCAGCTCGGGTAAGGGGGCATTCGACGGCGGCGAGAGGGGCACAGAGTGACACCGGGCGCCAGGTGGCTCCTTGCAGCCAGGTGTGCGGGAGGGTTCGGGGACAGTCCCAAAAGGGGTGCAGGCAGCCAGGCTCAAGGAGCATCGCCGGGGGCACGTTGGACTTTCTTTCCCTGTGGTTTTCTTGCGTTACGAGCCCACACCTGGAAGAAGCCGGGGGGTGATTCGGGCTGCGGCGGGGTAGCAGGACCCATTCCGGCAGGGCCGGTGCCGTACTAAACAACGTTCCTCTTCTGCAGGCGCTGCTGACTCCGTCGCCCCGCTGCTCGACCGGGACTCGCTGCAGCTACCCGAAGGTAGGGCCCGGAGCGCCCGCGCTGCGCCCGCCAGCGCCGCGCCGCGCTCAGCCCCCTGTCACCCGCAGGGCTCTCGGTGCTGCGGGTGGCCTACGGGGATGTGTCTCAGCTCGGAGTCTTCTGTACGGACCCCATCCCGAAAGGAGTCCGCTTCGGCCCTTTCCAAGGCAAAGTGGTCAACACGAGCGAGATCAAGACTTACGACGACAACTCGCTGATGTGGGAGGTAGCGGAGGCACCGTCGGGCTTACCCCGCACCCCCAACGCGGGGCCGGGGCGAGACTTTCGGCCTCCCCTCTACCGTAGCCTGCAAGAGGGGCTCGGCCCAGTGTGGGTGGCGGGACTGGTGCGCGCGGGACGTGTGCGGAAGGGTCGGTCAAAACTGATCCTTTTTTCTCTGCTCTCCAGATCTTTGAATACGGTGGCCTGAGCCACTTCATAGACGGGAAGGGTGCCGCTGGCAACTGGATGTCCCTGGTGAACTGTGCCAGGTTCCCCGAGGAGCAGAATTTGACGGCTATCCAGTGCCAGGGACAAATCTTCTACGAGACCTGCAAGGAAATCTTCCCGAAGCAGGAGCTGCTGGTGTGGTACGGCGATTGCTACGTGCAGTTTCTGGGCATCCCCATCAGCTTGAAGGGCATGGCGGAGGGGAAGAAACTTCCGCAGCACCCCGAAGGTGAGCCTTCTAGCAACCCCTTGGGCGCCAATGCCCCTTATCCCCACGGACATGTGCCTGGCCGGCCGGGATTAGATTCACACGAAGGGAGGTAAAGAAACACAGGCACCTTTTTCCAGCTGTTTTATTATAAAGGCTTCCCAGACCCTGCGATGACGCGGTGGTGGGTGGCCGGTCCTGCCGCGGGGGCGGTGGCCCCGCAGCCCCGGTCCCTCGGGTCTGCCCGCGCTCCCGGGGAGCCGATCCCCGGCCGCTCCTTCCTGCAAGCATCCGGCACCCCGAAGCAGCAGCTTCCCCTCGGCACCGGGGAGTCCAGGGCATGCACCGAGGGCTGCCGGCGGCGTGGAGCAAGAGGCTCCCCTTTCTTCCGGTGGCAGTCCGCTTCCAGTCCGCGATTCCTCGGGGAGTTTAAAGTGTTGTTTGGTCTGACGATTGTAAAACATCTAGTGGTCCTGGGCTGAGCTTCCTCGGTCCCCCAGCGCCGTTGTTCAGGGTCCGTTTTCGCGAGGTGATGGGCTTTTCGGGGTTATTCCAGTGTTGGTCCTGTTTCATCTTACGATTGCACACCTGACTTACATGTAATTAACACTCTCAGTAAATGAGGCAGGCTGAAGTCGTTCCGATCCCGTAATGCCAATAATGCTTGCAAAAGAAATGCCAAATGCACTTACGCCAGGGTGAGGGAAGGGGAGGATAGTTCTACCTGTAATGTACAGAAAGTATGATGTTCTTATAAGGAAAACTTACGTATGGAGAAAACAGATTTGTGCCTATGCGGGAAGAGCAGGAGCAGGGAAGGGATGGGTCAGCCATGTGCAGCAGAAAGGGAGAGAAGAGAATTGAAATTAAAATTTGGCATGGAAAATTTTGTACCTGTTGTCTTGAAGTGTCTAATTCAGACAGATGCTAAATTGTTCATTTAATCTTAAGGCTTAAGCTAAAGCTACTTTTATTAAAGAAAAGGATGTATAAACGTCTGAAAAATTTCCTAAATTCATTGGTTAAAAATGAATTGAAATACAGGGGGAAAAAAAAGCCAAATAAATGTGTTATTTTGTTTGGTAGTTATTTGAAAACGATAAAAAAGGTGTGAAAATTTATTTTTCTTTTTGGGATGGTAAGTAAAATTTGCGGACAATTCTTGATAAGAAATATCTTACAATGGTTGCATACGGGGAGAAGTTTTTATGTGGGACTCTGAGCTGTTTTTTCACATGCTTTCTTGCTATTTATGAAGATACATGATGAAATACTGTTTTTGCTGAAGTTAGTAGCTAAACCGAATAATGTTAGCAGACTGCGAGCTCTAGTTTGTTCCCCTCCCTTAAAAAGGCAAGGGGAACACTGCGAACGCTCAGGAGACACGGCACGTATTTTGTTAATGATGTTGTCAGCATCTGTTTACAGTCTTTGCCCTCTCGGAGACTTAAAATTCTCCGTAGGGGTGCCGACTCTGACAAGGAGGCAGCTTTGACCTGAATCCCTTTTGCCGTGGTGTAACGGAGAGGTGGCACTTTCCCTTCTGCTGTACAGAAGCCGGGGAGAGCTTCAAGTGTGAACGCTGCGGCAAAGTTTTTGCCTACAAGTACTACCGGGACAAACACCTCAAGTACACTCGCTGCGTGGACCAGGGGGACCGCAAATTTCCTTGTCACCTTTGTGACCGATCCTTTGAAAAAAGAGACAGGCTGAGGATCCATATTCTCCACGTTCATGAAAAGCACAGACCTCACAAGGTGAGCCTGCTCCCGTGTCTCTCCTCAGCCACTGGCTCTTCTGAGGGGGGCCTTATTACTGGTTTTGTTTGTTTTTTTTTGTTTGTTTGTTTTTTGTTTTTTTTTTGTCCAGATAACCCGCTGGTGATGTTTCCTCTCCTCCAATTTCCCTGGCAATTTCCTCGCAGGACTGCTGTGCCTGTGCAGGAGGAGCTTGTCATGGGCAGCATAGCTTGGTTGAAGACATTTGATGGATTTAGGTTAGGAAAACAAGCCCCACAGCCTCAGTTAGAGTTTAAGTAGAAACAGTTTCTCCTGGGCTTCTTTGGATCTTTGCATAGGAGTGTTGCTCCTTTTCTTACGCAGTCTGGGGTTAATTTGTGTTTAAAAGTGCTTGGCTTGTCCAGGATCAGGAGAGAGATGTCTCATGTCTGTTTCCCACACTCCACCCTTCGGTCTGAGAACTGACCACAGCTGTATCTGTGGCTGTTGGACCAAACAGGGCTTAAAAGTTTTACATTCAATATGAAGCAGGTTTTCAATTGATGAAAGCAAATCTTTGAGATACTTTACTCATCTCCACCGAATACTTTGCTTCTAGCACCGGTTTTCTCTAGCAGCACTGGGAATGGAAAATTAGACTTTTTCTAAAAGCTTGGCAAGGGCAAGTTCTAGTGCTTGCACTGGCACAGTTAAATAAGTCCTCAAAATTCTCCAAATACCTATTTTGTAGATCATCTTACAATGTGATTTTTTTCAGAAAAAAATATTTTATAACTAAAATGGCATTATTACAATGTCAGACTATCTGTATGGAATTAGTAACAGATAGAAAAACATTCCATTAGATATGAGGTATTAAATACCATGTAATTCCTTTTCATTTACCTTCCCCTTGCCTTGGTAAATTTTAAGATTATTTTATTCTTTAGACAGTTTATCTTTAAGGGGAGAAAAGAATAAAACTGGGGCTTGATTTATATATATACTTTGAAAGTGATTTTTCAAATTTTTAGATTTGTATTACTGAAAATCAAGATTGTCTGTTCTGAAGAATAATGATTTTTTATTGAAACAATTTTAACACAAATGATTTGCAATTTTGCATGGTTTTCATATATATATACACATATGCAGGTAAATCTGTTCTTAAAACCAGACTAAACTTCTGAGTATTTCAATTCATTGCAGCCTAAAATTCCCATTGAGTTTACACATGAATACATAAATATGTGCATATATAGATATATGTAAGAAATGTGCACATCATCCACATACTTAATTTTTCTTTTTAACTATGCTGCTACCTGCTCCCTTTTTAACGTTATTCCATTTTTTCCTCCCCCCAGTGCTCTGTGTGTGGGAAGAGCTTTTCTCAGTCCTCCAGCCTGAACAAACACATGAGGGTTCACTCTGGGGAACGCCCCTACAAATGTGTCTACTGCAACAAGGTAAGGCAGAGCCCTGCCCCATCCCTCCGTCTTCTGCTGCACTTTATTTCTTCCCTGTTTTCGTTCAAGAAAATGCTTTGTATTTAACTGGTAACCAGATAAGTGGGTGTATATTCTGGGAAGTTGTGAGGAAAGTGACAGGACTGGTTGAGACTGAAGAGGCAGGGCGTGGTCTCCATCTGACATGGGATCTGTGGTTCATCGAACTCAGTGATCTTCTGCAGAAATAAGGTCTAGGGAAGCTTGAGCATTTGAAATACCATCCAAACATGCAGCTAGATCCAGTATTCCATTTTTTCATTAGATAGGTAATTTTTGACACTGCTTCTGGATTGCAATAAACAGATTTGGTCTATAAACTGAATGGAGGTATCACTTAAAAAAGAACACAAAGAGAACCATACAGCCCTGATCAAAGATGTGCACTGCTGTTACTGGCCATCACAGCAGGGATGATTCAGGTGAGTTCTCCCAGTGAAAGTGCTGACAGCTCTTCCAGCAGACAGCATGTCTGCACAGGCTGCTGTTGGATGAATATTGGTAGGGCTCCAGGTGCCATGGAGTGTCCGTGCAAAGCAGAAGCCCCACCAGGAGTGGTAACCTGCTCCTGATTTAGTAGAGAGAGTTTTGTCTATGACTGGCTGCACTGACACAAAGCTGAAGTATCCTACTGTACAGAATCTTAGAGGAAAGTCCTTTTGGCAATTATTTTTTTGTCTCCCCATGATCCTGAACACACTTGCAGGCAGAGTTTAGGATGAAATATCATCCTTAATCTTCTGATCACAAAAGGAGGTGGCAGAGCTTTATAGGTTGCTCTGTAACGAGATCTCTAGGGCCACTTGACCAGTCCCCATACAGTTGTGGTTGGGCTGTTGTGGATTGGATCAGATTAAACTATTAGTCCTCCGCTGCAAGGATACAGCTATTGTGGGACATAGCCATAATTTCTGAGGTTGGAAAACCAGAGCTGTTTTAATGAATCCTCGCTGGCGCCTCCTACGGAATTTCCTCTTCTATGTCTAACAGTGGCTTTGCTTTTTCAGCTCCTTTGCTGGAAAGCAGTGGTCACTTATTTCAGAAACATTGTGAGATTAAAGGAACAGTGTTGGGTCAATGTTACCATTCTCTTCCTTAAACATCTTTTGGACCTTGATATATACTTCCAAGGACTTATGTACAGGAGTCTGTGATCTTTTTGTGCTCTAAGGTTCCCAGTGAAAGGGTATCTGCTGTGAAACCTTAATAGAGAGTTATTTATTTTGTGTGGTCTGCAAATAGCAAAGGGCCTGAAATTGTCTCTCTTTGGATAAGAAAAAATGGGGAAAACATGGGCTACTTTACAACATTCCTGTTCAAATTTTAATGAGAGAGTTTTATCCCCAAATGAAGGAGAAGTCTTTATGACTTTGCTACTCAAGTGTGTGTGTTAGTGGTGGGGGAACAGGCTGGAAACTCTACCTGCAAAAAGAGAAGAGTATGATGCAGCAGGGAAAATGAACCTGTAAATGATGTGTGGTGAACTGCATGGATGAATTTTAGCAGCTGAATCCCAAGACAGTCAAAAGGTTTAACTTTAATGCAGGCTTTCCTTTCAGCTTTTATTTTTATGTTTCCAAAGCATAAAGGAGCTGCGAAGCTAATTAGGGCAGTATTGACTTCTTCTCTCTGACATATAGAAGATATTTATGGGTGTCTTTGGTCAGAAATCTTTCTCCGAGCTTCATCTATCTCTGTGGACACAGCCACATCTTTATAGCAATAGCTGTTGGCTTCTGATTCCTCATTGCTGTGAGTTTTCATTCATTTTTTCCACTTACCTGAGGATGTGAGCTATTTCAGGACTTAAATTTCAGGGTAACGTGCTTCTGATGGGGTCTGGGCTAGCTGAAGGTGGGGATTGCACATGTGAAAGCGTATTACTGCGACTCCATCTCCTTTCCGATGATCCCTGCCCTTTCAGGCGTTCACAGCATCCAGCATCCTGCGCACTCACATCCGCCAGCACTCGGGGGAGAAGCCCTTCAAGTGCAAGCACTGCGGCAAAGCCTTCGCCTCGCACGCGGCCCACGACAGCCACGTGCGGCGCACGCACAGCAAGGACAAGGGCTGCACCTGCTCTGTGTGTGGCCAGCACTTCCCCGAGCAGAAGGATTACAACTTGCACATGAAGATTCACGCTGCTCATTAGGCAGGAACCCCGCGGACCCGTCCTGGACCAGCTCATGTGTATATAGGTCTGTGTATATCTGCTGGTGCGTGGCTGTGTGCACAGTGCAGGGGTGACACCTGCGGTGGCTCTTGGGGTAGGTCTGGTCTCTAATCTCTAAAGGCAGGAGGGAATTCTACCTCCCAAAACGCCTTTGTGCACAAATATCCCTCTGAGGAGTGTTTCTGTGTCTCTAATGCACCATGCTTGTGGACTGCCTGGTGCAGTCTGTATCAAAGCTTGTGCGAGGGATGTTTTTATTATGTGCATTTCTCAGAGTTGATTTAGCCTGTTCGTGTTGTTTGGACACATGACCACAGGCATATGGTTTACTTACCCTTAACATGTCTTTTAATGATGTTCTATTTCAACGTGAACTTCCTCAGAGATACTAACTCCTGGACCAACACAGAGGTATTTTAAATCATTCAGCTGCTGGGAGACTGGGAGCTCCAGGAGTGTGAAACCAACTCTTCCAGAGGGTGCTGAATGCTAGTTAGCCCAGGGGGAGAGAAGTGGGGTGTGGTAGAGTAGATGCAGGCCTGACATCTTAGCTAGGAGAGGTAGTGTAGGTTGGCTCTGTCTTCTCAAGAGGTTGGAGGACCAAACATGATAATATTCCTAAGCATTAGTGAACCCTTGGGTGGATAATGAGCAGTTAAGTGGCCTCACAGAGGTGTTTCATTGTGGACTCAGAACAGGCCAGGAGCAAGCACAATCCCAGTAGTGGGCTCTTCTTTCTGAGTTTCACTGAACCTGTCTGGTCTTGGCCGGGTGAATCTTTGCAATGAGCCCTAATATGAAGGATCGAATCCTCTGCTTCCTCCTGGCATTATGGTGGACGACTGTTATAGCGGCACCCCTTGCTTTGCTTAAAATATAAGATTTAAAGTATCAAGTAAGTGATATCAGGTCTCCTCAGCACCTAAAACTCCGCACATGAAATTCCTACCGTGGTCTGCAGGAAAGGCTTTGCTTCCATGGGAGGACTGGAAGGTGTCATCCTTGTCTCACTGACCATACAAGCAAGGCAGGAGTGATTTGTGCAGGTTTATGTACTTTCAAAATTGTTTAAAATTCTTTAAAAAGTGGCATTCCATATCAATGTGAAGTCTCAACTAGGAGGCTTATGAAAAACCTGTGCTGAGGGACTGCTGAGTATAGGGAGTGTTGTAACTGGTATAAAGGTGTTTATTATCACTGAGTTACCATCACGCCTGCAGGAGGCTGTGCATATGAGAGGGCTCACTGTGTTGGTGGGAACTGTGTGTTGCATCCAGGAGGAATAATGGAAGTCCTTCCTGGAGTTAGTTGATAAACACAGGTACTTCGATATTACTGGGATGATAAAATTCTCTTTGAAGTATCCGAGATCAGCTGGGATTAACAAGGATTTTGCACATAAAATATAAGAAAATAAAGATTTTATTTTGTGCCAACTTTAACAGGCTCTTTAAAAATAGCATAGAAGTAGAAAAAATTGTTACCTGTACTTTTGATTATACTGTGCAGATACTATATCCTTAAATATATTGATTTGCACTAATTTTTAAAAGGTTCTTTTGTATCTTAAGTTGCTCTGTTCTCATTGTCTTCATGGTAAAGATATTTTTAAATATTTGTTGAATCACTTACTGGTAAACAAAATATTGAGGCCCAGCACTAGGCAGTATCTGAAGTAAGCAAGTCCATTTGTATTGTAGGTTTTAGAGTAGAATGCAAATCATGTTCTGATTATTGTTTTTTGCTTATTTTAATACCAAATATTACTATAATACAGAAAACTAAATTTTGTACATATTAAGGGCTGAATCCCTGGCCCCTAAATAGGTAAAATTCACTCCTGAGCAGAAAATTATCACAGTACTTAGGTTCAGTTCCCCTACCTGTTTTTCAGCATGGTTTGTACACATTTGTTCCAGCTGCCTGCTGTTTGGAGATCCTTTTCCCCAAGCATACAAAATCCTGGCCAACACAAACAAGAATTATATGTGTGAAGGCTTTATTAGTTCAGTCTCTTAGAAAAATCAGGATTTGGTGAAATAAACTACCTACTAATGAAAAAAATGTTATGACTAGGAATGGCTTTGAAGTACTGTGAAATGCCTGGTTAGCTTCCCATGCAGGTAACTTCCTTTTTTGCTCTAAGTGAAGGTTGTTTATGTAAATGGTGCCTCTGTAATGCTCTTGTGTGCATTTTCTTTTTCCTGAAGAAACCTCAAACGTTTTGTGCTAAATTATTTGCACCTTTCTATAGTATTTGATGTGTTGCCTGTAAAATAGTATATGAAGGGTTATACTTGTACTTGTGATTGAGAGTACTGGCTGTCTTGCACATTAAAACTGTGAATGCAAATTTTGTGCTAATTATTGTACAGAAAACCACGCTATGAAAAGCCAGTGTCCATAAAGGAGACAGAGGAGTCCTGTAACTTTATTAGAATGAAGGGAGGGAGAGTCCACTGGGGTTTTGAAAGACGCAGCCTCCTTTTATTGTAAACTCCTGGCCCCATGTTGCCTTCTTCCTTTCCCCATTGGCCGAGGTACAGCCTTCCCAAACTACCTTGAACATGTCATTTTCTCCCAAACTTCAGAAGTTGAAACTGTCTAGGTTCTGCAACAGACTTTCCCGGACTCATTTTTCTATTACAATAAAGTTCAAGAGTTTAAGCTGTAGTCAAACTGTCTGGGTTCTGTAACAAACTTGCAGCTTGAGGTTGAGACATTAAGACCCATCTCAAAGACATTACCACCCGTTTGTTCTAAAGGCTCTCATCCATCGAGTTGTTTGTAAAGAATTAGTGTCCATCTTTCCTATTATTAATATTATTACACTTACATTCATGCAAATAATTAAATTACTGGAGCCTACAGTGTATGGCTTGTTTTCTGCCAGATGCAAACTTGTGTGTTTGAGGTACTAGCAAATGGATGAAGGGTGTTTTCTGCGTCATTTGTAAGCCATCACAGAGTCAAACTGTCACTTATTGGGAATTCTAGTCCTTGTCCTGCTGGGCAGCAGCTGACTGCACTAGAAGTCAAAGGCACCTAGTGTCTTGATGGATTTGGTCTTAAGTGCCCCAACAGTTCATGAAAGCTGAGGCCGTTCAGTTCTGGATTGAGTTCACTCCCTCTTGAAAGAAAGATGAGATGATGGATCCAGATTGAGCACTTAAAAAAGGAATTAAACTACCTTGTAGCATTTAACTACCCTGTGGAGTCATGCTCTCCCTTTTGAATAGCGAGTCCCAGCTGTGCTGAGACTGGGGACAGTGAGGAGGGCGCTTGGCTCTGCACATTTCACAGCAGGGTAGGGAGAAATAGATCAGGAGGGAGGTCAAGCTGAGCCTCCTGCCAGACCACGGCAGATTTTAGTTTCCTGAAAGGAAAATGGACTGACTGCCAGAGCAAACAGATTGTTGTTCTTTCCCGATAGGGGTTAGGAGAGATTAGGGAATGCTCCTGTAGTGTACCTGTACCCTGTGTGTCCAGTGAGCTGAGGTTTTCCTCCTCGAGGGCTTGCACATTTACTTGCACCTTTTGTGGCTGTGCTCTCAACAGCTGAGTGAATGTGTAGCTCCTGGCAGCTCAGCCAGCAGTGGTGTTTTGGATATTTATACACACAGCTAAGAAGCAGGGAGAGGGAGGGAACTTGTATGCATGCTGCACTTTTTTATCTGGCAGGTTCCCAGAATGACTGCATGGCATAGAAGGGCATGTGCATGAAGGAGGCTGCACTGCAAGTTCAGCAGAAAATAATATTTTTGACCAAGTATAAAGGATCAGTCCATGTGCTGGGCAGCCCTGGCTGCCAGATCCATCCTGAGCAGGCACTGTGGTGCTCCATGCTCCTGCAGCCATTTCTGAGGTGAGGCAGCAGAAAGCAGGACATCCTCACCGTTCTCAGGGGGCTGGGCTGTGGATTTACTAGATTCATCCCTTCCATTCCTTGGCATCTTCAACTATAGGACAGAAGTGTTATTTTCCATGACAGTAACTACAGTAATATACTATGTGCAATACATGCCCGTGTTTCTCACTCAGTTTGGCTTAAACTGGCTGTGGGGTGATGTCCCTGTCTGGGGTCACATTGTCACTGCATTCACTAAGGCAAAGGATGTGTATGCACCCTGGCTCTTCTCTCCCTTAACTAGGATTAAAAATGGTCCTGCCAAGGGCAGCAGCAAGACAAGTCCCTGGGGCTAATCAGTCCTGTAAGACACTAGCTGATTTTAAGTGCTCTGCATTAACTCTGTCAGAGTTTTTTAAATGTTAATAGAAAGTGTTCTAAATAGAAACCAGAGTATGAGGGCAATCAACTGTTTTGTTGGAGCAGAGGGGTGCAGAGAGAGAGACTGTGTGAGGCTAACTCCTGAAATGCTCCTCCTGGGTGAATGACAATGGGGAGGCAAAAAGAAAGGTGGTCCCAGAGCTCAGGCTTGCAAGTGTGAGAGAACAAAAGGCCTGGCCACCGACATCTGCTGCCTCTAGCATCTCCTGCATATCCCTGTTTTTCCAACACCTGGGCCCCAGCCCCTGCTGTCCCAGTCCCTGTCCTGCTGCTCACTCTGGAGAACAGGGAGGTGGTTAACCACTGGGGGAAGGTGAAAAGCAGCAAGGAGCTTACTGAATTGAAGATAATGCCACAAATACTGGTCAGTGCCAAACTGTCCATTAAAAAAGAGAGAGCATTCACCAGAGGAGCCCTGTGACTAGCTGTCCCCTTCTTAAGAAAGCTATTCCTTGGGTCCCTCGTTTCCTACAGGCCTTCATAGCAAGTGCTGGTGTTTGTTTCACCCCTACAGACACAATCACTGTCACCTTCATTTCCCTTTCTCTCCTAACAGACATCCACATTCTCCCTTCTGTCTCTCCTTAATGCACTTAGCGAAGGGCCTTGGGCACACCAGGGGTGTGAGGCTCTGTCTTTGCTTTCTTCTTTCCTTCTTTTTCAACCTTAGGTGAAACACATCCAGACTTCCAGTCTGTGTTTTTATGATGATTGACTCTAAGTGGCTTCATCTCCACCAACGAACACCTTTTCTGAAAAGCCAGTCCCCTCGAAGGTTCCTGGGGTTGGGTGTTGACAACTGGGGCTATGCAGAAGCACCAGAGGAGAGTAACAGCACTTCTTCCTCTCTTACAGTGGGACTTGAGCAACTCTATTCCATCTCCCTCCCCAGCCAGCCACTCTGCAGCAGCTCTTGCTGTAGGGTCTGTCTTGAAACCCCAGCTTACCTCCACCGCAGCAATGGCAAACCAGACTTAAACTCACAGGAGTAGTCTTTGTCACAGGACTAACCTTGGCTGGCTCACCAATTTAGTAGTGTAGAGAGCACTTTTGAATGCCTTAGTGTGACAATGCCACACAGTCCTGCAAAGTGCAGTGTTATCAGTCTGCAAAGTAGCAGTGAGAAAATGCAATCCTCCCACTTTGACTGCAGGGGCTTGAGCAGAGCCAGTAGGAGATACCTTAGTCATGAACAGAAATGCAGGAGCAAACATCCTCTGGGGATGAAGGAAGGAGAAAGGGATGATTATGAGGATTATACTGGCCAAAAAGTGCAATTCACAGATAATCCCTGAAGTGAAATCAAGCTGTGAGGCCCATGCTTCCTAGAGAGTAAGGCTAAGTCTGTCCTCTAGCTTAATCTAAGTGGCGTCAGTGGCCTTCGCTCTGGAGCTGCAGAGGGTCAGTGCAGTGGTGGGGGTTGTTGTGAGCAGTCCCTCCCCAGAGCAGTTTTGCTTTCCCACGAGTGACCTCAGTGCAGCGGCCAGGGCAGGCCCGCAGCAGGTTCTGAGGGCCAGCTGAGGGATTACCTGTATTGATTCTCTAATAGCTGTCAAGGTGGAGGGAAAGACTACTCTGCCGCAAGCTTGGAGCTCTTAGCTGAGCGGGAGCATAAACACCCCATTAAAGGTTTCATTCAATAACAATTTTTGGTCAGGGGTTAAGACAACAGCAGCCCCCCTGCCCCCAGTCCCTAATGCAAGAGCCATTATGGAGCAGGAAGTCAGCACACAGGAATGTGTATTTCTGTAGTATCAGTTTCACCAACACATTCTTTTAATGAAAAGTGGATTTGGTTATCAATTTTTTTTTTTTTTTTTTTGGTCAGGGATGTGAAAATCCCAATGAAACAACTCAAGGGGAATCTGCTCTTTTTCTTGAGCCTCTCCCCAGCCTGATGTGTGGCCCAGACAGGCCCCTGCTGGGTGTCTTTGCTCCACACACTGTAACGAGGCTGATTGAGAAGTTTACTAGTCAAAACCAGTTTTTCTCCCTCTCAACTTTGGTGGACCTCCAGTCAAGAGTGGTATGAAACCTTGTATGCATATTACTATATTTATCACAATAGTCTTCTATTTAATCCATGCCTCTTCTTCTAAGACTTCTTTATCTTAGTTTCAGAGCTAGAGAGATCACACACACAGTTAATGTAATACACACAAAACAAATTTCAGTCTGAAAAAACGTGCCATCTAAAGGGAAAATTCCTGGATAGGAGACATTTGGTTATTTGCTCAAGCATCTGGGTTCTTTACTCATTCCCCCTCAGGCCCCTTCCCAAGGGTGTCCTCAGCCGTATGTTTTGGAGACTTGAGAAACACGGGATGGAGAGGGAGATTTCAGGTTGATTGGTTTTTTGAGTTTCTTTGCATTAAAGAGAGTTCAGATGCCAGATCAGCAGGCAGGGAGGCAATCTCAGAGAAAACCAGTGTGATCCTACCTCCTCATTGGGAAGGTCCCTGAATTTAGGGCTTTTAAGTTCCTCTTCTGTGTTTATGCTGATGCAACACTGCTATCACGGTGTTAACATCATTTGTTTCTATGTATTGGATTTTTTTAGCTAGTTAGAGTAACTGGCCAAATCTATTCAGATGGTCGTCTATCCCAGTTTAGTTGCTGATGGTTTTGTAAGTGTAAGACATGAGCTGTAGGGCCTGGCATGACAAAAACATTCCTTTTTTATGGCTGTCATTGATTTTGTCTCCTGGGAGCTGTCTTGGCCAGGAGGTTGTTATGACCAAAAAAAATTTCTGTGGGAGGGCTAAAGGAGAACAGTTGTTCTTCTGATTAAGAGAAAACAATTTAGTTTTTCAGAAATTCAGAAGAGAAGGAAAACTAAAGTGGTTCTTAGCATTTAAAACCTCCCCCAAAATCTGTCCAGCTTTTTGGTCTGTGATGCTTTTCTTTAACTATATCTGTCTGGTAGATGGATTAATTATTTTTCTGGCAGCGATGAAGAAACAAAAACTATTTTTAAATCTTTAAAATTTTCTCTTTACATTTTCTTCAATCTCTGTCTTTGGGAATCATCCTCCTAGCAGTAAAATTTCATTAGGTTAGAACAATGACAAGCTCCCTATAATGTATTGTGTTGGTCAAAGATGATGCATATTCTGTGCTTTTAATCACTGTCACACGAGAACCCCCACTTACTTCATAGTACTTATGACACGAAGCATTAAACTTGTATGATAATAATAAGTTATACTAGGTGGGTTAGAATCAAAATGAAGTATTCTGGATTATGAGGTTCTGTTTTATATAACTGTATGGTTGTACTGATAACCCCCTCCTCTCCACTGGATTCACAATTCTTAACAGAATATCACTGACTTTCTGATTTTATTTGTGCGTACATATACACACAAAAAAGTCAAGCAATACTGAATATTCAAGTAAACTGAATATAGAATTAATATCCACTCCGTTTCATCACTACTTTGGATGGCATTCATGTTGTAAAAGACAGTGAGTGTGCTAAGGAGCTGCTTTTCAAGAAGTTCTGTGATATTCAAACTAGGTATTCGACACTATCAATTTTTTTCCAGCCCTGAGCTGTGGGTGAGCAGAAAACTTTGCAGCAACGGCAGATGGCAGTCACTCTTGTCCTACTGCTGCTGGCAGCTGCGGTTCTCTTGGGCCCAGTGGGGATAATGGTTCATACCCTTTCCAGTCTTTATGTCATGTTAATATTTGGCATCCCTTGCACATTTGTTTTTCACATTCCCTAAACCCTTCTGTAGTAGGAAAGAGCTGATGGTGCCCAGCTGAAGTGATAAGTCCTTTGAAGCAGCTTTGCTGGTAATACCTTTTAGCATCTGCTTTTGTGGGAGCTGCTCTACTATGTTACTATATTGGTATTGATCTGTGCTGTGTATCTCCGTATTTGTCAAGCTTTCAAAGACATATTATCAAAGATTTCTACATGAGAGAGTAATTAAAGGTCAACCTCATAAATAGTTATAGCACCCAAGGCCAAATGGGAGTTTTTACAGTCATTAGAAACTCACCAGAAGTTTAAGCTGCCGTAGTTTAATCAGAGGTGCCTTGGCTGCAGCTCGGTTATGTGGTGGCTGGGGGGCCCCGTGAGACCCCGGCCACTGTGGTGGGCTCAGCAGGGCATTGATGGGAACGGGCCAACAGCTCTGCCTCTGCTCGGCCCTTCTGCATGCACAGTCCCACATGACCACTCGCCCATCTCTTCCTGCTTTTGGGCAGATCCCTTCCCCAGCCGGCGGCTCACGGGACTCAGCGGCATTATGTGCTGCTGTCCCCGGGGGGCTGTGAGAGCTTTTGACTATTAACTGTTATAACTATTCCCGTGGGAGGGAATAGCTCCCTGCCCATCTCCCCACCTGCCAGCGGACAGTCAAAACTTACTTTCCTTCAGCATCAGGCTCTCTTTTCTCTTCAATGCTTGTCGTCACATGCAGGATATGGAGCAGAAGAAAATTAAGCAATTACACGGTTTAGTGGGTTAATGTATGGCCCCAGGAGGACAAATATTTTACAAATTCAACCCATCTTTCCCTTGATAAACATGGTATTTAAAGGTGTTAATGCTCGAGGCAGTCAGCTAACTACCTTCAGAGTGGTAAGGAGGTCTTTTAGTACTATTCATCACCTTAAAGACTGTGCTCTTCACACACAGTTTCATGAGTTTGGATTAGTTTACATAAATCTGCAAGAAATTAGGAGGTTGGCTTTTTTCTCCCCCCCTAAACAGCTATAAGACTATTTTACCTGTTTCCATTCAATTAGATAGAAGTATATAGAGAATTCTTTTTATTGGGTTTTTTATACCCAGATCTTTAAAGATTCTATCACAATCAAATATTTAATTTCCGAAAAGAAAAAGCATGTGTGTGCAGTCTATTTGTTAATTCATTTTGTATTTTACACAGTTGCTGGTAAAATATTCAATAAACTTAGAATTGCAAATGAGAACCTGTCAGATATTGTCTTTTGTGAACAGCCATCTAAAACAGGGCAAAATATTTCTGAATCAGCTTGAGGAATTAGGATCTCAGCGGAACTTGACTTGCTGAGGTGTGGGATGAAAACTCACGATTTTTCTTTTGTATCAGGAAAATACCAGGCTTTGTTGGCCACTGTTTTCAAATCTCTAGTGTGCATTTGCAATGGAAGCATCTCCATGTAAAGGATTTTTCTAGTATTCAAACATCATGTTCTTTGGAAGCATCACCTGGGGAGGGAGTGGCATTCTTTCACAATCAATTAATATGTTTAATAGGAAAATGCTGACTTCCTGAACTGTAGCTTGAAAGCAGGAAGGCAGATACCAGACACAGTCAGGACACATTGATGGTGGTGGGCACATGGTTTTCATATAGAAGCAGAGGTTTGATGCTCAGCTTCCCCCAGGGCCAGTAGATCATGTGTCTGTGAGGCAAATTATTGTGTGTGACAATAAAAAAACCCTCTGGTAGGAGGCTTGTCCTGGTGATTGATGGGAGAGGATGGTAAAATCAGATTTACTAATGAATGTCACTTCAGAGGTAACAAAGCTGATAGGAATGTAGCCAACAACAACGCTAATTTCTCTAGGAATGAGTTTCCTCCTCTCCTTCTGGGCGCTTATTGCCTGCACTAATAGGGCCTTGGGTCTTTTCCTGATAGATGCCTGAATGTCAGGCAGCAGATTTTAGGATAATAATGACAATGATTCTGTTAATGGCCGGCTCTGTAGCCTAAAGCTGGCAATGGGGAGTGTGAAAGCATCTTGGCCCAGGCAGGCACAGCACTTTCCTCCCTTCCTGCTGTGAGATTATCTCCACCCTCAGGAGTTTAACCTGCTATGAGGAGCAACCTTCTTTGACTTGCTCTGTTCTGACACTGGGATTGTCATGTAGGGGTGTTTTAAAACGTCCCTATTGATTTCACTACAATGGCTCCTTTGCAATACAATGACTCCAGTCCTGGAGATTCTGGCCCAGCTGAGCTGGCCTAGGCTGCACCAGCTGTGTAGAGCAGACTCTGGTCCAGGTTGGTCTCTTCTAAGCCTCTTCCTTGCTGATTTCTGAGTGCCACCTTCTCCAGGGTACTGTTACAGCAGCCAGGACAAGGTGGAAGCCTGCAGCAGAGAGGAGTATTGGAACTATTTTGGTGACCTTCTGTTACTCAGTGCTTTCTCTGCAGAAGGAGGGCTTTCTCAAGATACTTGAAGTGGGAGCAGGGCTGATTGTCCCTTCCAGGAACTTGGGAAAACTAGAGTAGTTGTATTTTCATGTCCCAGTGTGATGCCAATTCACACTTTTGGTCCTTAGATCTTCATAGGCTTGTATAAAGACAGATGAGGATGGCAGTTCTTATTTTCTGAATTGGAGGGAAAAAAACCAGCCACAGATCCGTTGAATTATTTTCTTTGCACTGCAGAGGCTGATGCCCAAAGTAGAGCCCAAATCCACCTTAATGGACCTCAAAAATAGTTACTATACAGAAGGGAGATAAAAACATGTACTTCACACGGCCAGCTTTGCCTCCTTGTCCCATCGTGACATCTTCCCCAAGGGAAACAGCCTCAGTGCACGGCCTCCAAGGGAGCTGCAGCATCACATGTCACCTCCACAGCCTCTGCTCTTCAACACGTTGCTCCTCCCGCTGTATGGAGGGTGTGTGGGGAAAGAGCGATAAAGGAACAATGTCACCAGTCAAAAGTGTCAAAGTGAGCTATTCTATAGCGCAGTCTTAATCAGCAGATTAACACGTTTGTAACCGCTGTTTACTATTTCTTCATTGACGCAGCCCAAAGCAATAAAAGAGTTCCTCTTGAACATTTTGGTGTGTTAGTGTTTCACAGGTGCTTTTCTTAGTCCTGCTGCAAATACCCTCTTAATCCCATTCATTCCATTCCTTTCGGCTTTCCATGGGCAGAGCTGGTATTGACATGCCAGATGATGCCCTTTGCTGGAACACTGTGTATGTGCCTCTGTAACCACCTTCAGAAACCTATCTAATAATCTGCTTAGCTAATATGTCTCCTTCAAATGGAATTTATCAGTGTAGGGCATCTAACCCCACCGCAGCTGCTGCTCTAGTAGATGTTCTGAATATCCCAGTGAGGTTGCTTTCTGTTGCATGTCTGACCCTCTTAAATGAAGTTATTTTTTATAGGATTTTAGATATATTTGGAATTTCCTTTTCCTGCGTTGCTGAATTTTCTTTTTCACAGACTTTCTCCTTGAAGATTAAGCCCTTTTGTTATTTTAAACAGCGAACAGGATGACACAACTTTTTAGCTACTTAAATTTTCAAGATTATAATTAGCACATACATGGGAAAGGAACCAAGACAGACACAATTTTTAAAAGAAAGTCAGATTTATGGATTGCTTGATTAAAAGCCTACTGTCTGCTATGTCAGTTATGACGCTTAGAACTTGCTCCTTTATCAGCAAATTCTTAAAAAAGAAAAAAACCCAAAACAACACCAAGCCCTAATATTTATGTTGAAATTCTTATTGACCTGTTGCACCTCTTGTTTTCCCAATAGTATTCAGCAGTTGCTCTGCGTATGACTTCAGTTTCAAGGCCCTGACAGTGAGATAGTTGAAAAACTTCCCATGCTAAACCACTTTCTTGAATTAAAAGTGTTTTCTCCACCTCAGCCACAGAAAGCAGGATGTACCATATTGCAGAATTTAGCTGTGTGTAAACATGTGTGTGTGTGTATTTAGAAAGGCATGTTGAAGTTAAGACAATGAAAATGTATAAGCCATAACGAGAATGTTACATATTTGCAGGTTTGCAGTTCACCAGAGCTGCATAAAATACACATGATTTTGTGTTACTTGATTTAAAAGTCTAAACTTGCAATAACAGGGTAATAAATCACGTGCCTGAAGTCTGAAGTGAAACCTGAAGTGAAATGAGCCATCACACTTTCCTTCATGTTTTACAGTACACAGGATTTACTTTCTTAAATAAGTACATTGATAGCTTTTAATAAATAGTTTGATATATGTGAATTGACAGCACTGAAGGTAACGTGAACACATTAATATTCAGTCATTTTATATCTCTAATGAAGTATAAATTAAAGTCTAATAAAATTGTGATACCGGTGCCTTTTTAGCTGTAGTAACCAGAGTTCAGACTGCCCTTCTGACTTTTATTAATTTTCATCAGTTTAACTGACCATTTCTGTTTATGATTTTCTTCTATCAGCAGTTCAAAAAACTGTCTCTTAATGTCCAACATTTGAGGTTTAAATCTTAGAACTGGTTCTCCATGACAGGACTTCCCAATGTCAGTGAAATTTGCCTTGAAATTTTCATGGATCAGCACAGAACTGAGAGACCATCATCTCCACATCTGAAAAATTGTACTCTGCTTCTTTTGAAGTATAGTGCTCCAGGTATGGCACTAAAGCAATTTTGCTTCCTCTGGTTGTGTAATTTTTTTATCTAAGGAACAGGATGAATACTTCCAGGCTCCAGAGGATCAACTGCTTTCTCACTGACATAGGAAATCCCAACAGAAAAAAATCCAAAAACAGCTTTTTGAAGAATTCCCATGGAGGATCCCAGGAGGAGAGAGCTGGAGCTTTTTGTGGTCTTTTTAAAACTTCATGGTTTTGAGGTTGAGGGTTTTGTTTTGCATTGGTAGTGGGTTTTCTAGACCACAGATGTCCTTGGCCACTCCTCATCAATAAACTGTTAAAAAGCCCCTGCTATACTTTGCCACAATGTCTGTAAGCCAGGAAAAAAAAAAAAAAAAAAAGAAAAAAAAAAAAAAAAANAAAAAGAAAGAAAAGAAAAAAAGGAACCCAAGATGGAAAAAACATTTCCTCATATGAAGGCTTCTTACCAGAAATTGATTTCTTGATTTTTTTAAATGCCTTTTAACATAAATATACTCTCATTACACCTCAGGTTTCAAAAAGTAAGAACATATATGAGTGACATCTGTAAGTATATCTGCATGGAACATATGTGCCCTTTTCAGTGATTTTATTGAACATATCTCATCCTAAGAAGTGTGACCTTGAGGTGGTTTTTTTCAGTAATCTCAGCCTGGTTAGAAATCTTCCATTAATGTCCTAGAATGAAAGCTATAGCTCAGACTCCTGGGATGAATTTCACTGTCCTTTCTACACTGCAATCCATATGCTGAGACAGATCCAACCTGAAATGTTTGATTTGTTTTTGGGGTGATACCATGCTCATCAGCTCTTTCCTTCTTTCCTTCCTGCTGCAATTTTTTAAAAAATCTCATTCCTTATATGTAATTCAGAATAACATTTCCACATACTTGAGAGAAAGAATATAGAGAAAAATAATAAAATACGTTTCCCCCCTTTCTTTTATATTAAATCAGATATTTTCCTAGTTCTCTTCACTGTGTTGTGTTTGTGTTTTTTCTCTCCAAGGCACACCTGAAGAATGAAAAACATTTTACCAAAACATAGAGCTTCCACACCTGATGAGCATATTTACTTCCTTTAAGTTATGAATGCTTTGGCAGGTAACCAACTACCTGATATGAAAATGGATGGACATATTCCACATGACCTCACTCAGACTTTCCTACCAGACCTGGCAGGACTGGTTGCATTGCAGGGAAATGCATACAAGATAAGATAATGCCATTCCTGGTGTCACGAGCATTTGCCTAGACAATGTTTAGGAAGACCCTCACCCTATAGTCCTTGAGGGCATGGATCCCTGAGGGCATGGATCCCATAAGACACAAAATTTCCCCATGTCAGAAGTGGAGGTCACCAGGCTGGTGGCAGTATCTGGACAAAACCAGCATCCCTGCAAATTGCTGTCTGTACAGGAGGGAAGGAAATGGTGAAGCAGCCTCTCACTGAGTGACTCAGGGGAAGGAATCTCAGTTCCTGTGTGCCTCACCAAACCCGTGTTTCGTCTCTTGCTGTAGCCAGTTGTGCTCAGCCTCACAGCATTCCTTGATGTATGTAAGGGTTTGGCAGCAGGAGCTGATTGTTCTTTCAATGCTGTCTGCCATCAGGATTGCTGTCTGTGTCCTGTGATGGTTATCTGGCTTGCATGTTTATGAGTGGGGTGAGGGGCAGCTGGAACAACGGGACACAGGTAATGGAAAACAAGGACAAGCAGAAGGTGTCAGTTGCCACCAGAATATTTGTAAAAACGAGGCTGGGTTTTTTAGGGATCTTATCAGAGCAAGGTAAATGTCGTGGAGAGGGGAGGCAAAAAGAATGTTTCAGGGCACAGAAGGGAATTGGGGCGGTGGGAATAATTGAATGAGTTGGATGAGCCTTAGCTGCCTGAGTTTCTTGACTGGCCCTGAGAAACACAAGCCAAAAGTATCTGGAGATCTGTGCACTGCTCTATAAGCTGTGAGTGGCAAGACCCCTGCAGTCTCAGCACCCCTTGGTGACAGGGAACGGTGGATGTTCATTAAGCCTGTGTGACCTGTTTCAGCATGCATGCACTGGCTGCTGCAGCCAACCTCGTGCCTGTGTTTGTCCCAGGCAGGCAGCCCCTGATGCCAAGTGCCCATGCTGACTTTGTACGATCAGTTTAGGTGCACTTTCCTTTCTTCACATGTTTGACTTCATTTTGAAGACCAAGCAAATCTGCTTAGTGTGGTTTAATGAATGAAAGGATTATTGGAAGCTGCTTAAATGCTTATCTTGACCAGTGAAGTATGCCTGCCCCCGTCCTGTGCCAGCCCTGGGAGAGCAGCCAGGTTGGGTAGTGAGTGCATCCAGCCTGGCAGACCCTCGGGATCTTCTGCTGACAGCGGCTGGGCATGAGATTCTCCTGCAAACTCAGTCACCTGTAACAAAACTGGCTTAAAATCTTCCTGCTGGGACTCACATGTTTGTGAAATTTGGCAGCTTGGAGGAAGCGTTCTTAGTTTGGACTAGTGTGAAATTCTACTTTCACCGTAATTCTGCCATAGTGTAAGTACCTCACACCTTCTCTAGCTGTGCAGAACCACCTGCTGGTGAAGCCAGGTTATGTTGCTCACCTCCTTCTTGGAGCGCCTAAGCTCTGTTAGGATTTATCAGCACGCTGCTCCTTTCTGGCTTGCAGATGGGAAGCTGAGGCATAGTGAGGCTGTACAGTCTCTTTCATGTCGATGAATCTTCCTGGCTCCTGGCGTTTAGCCATCAAGGCTAGGATGTTAAGCTCCTCATACATTTCTTCCTTATAACCCAGGAGAAGCTAGGAATCGAAGATTTGTAGGATGGCTTTGGAGGGCTATTAATGCAAGGAAAAGCACCAATTGTCCTTCTTCGGTAAAGGCCAGCATCAGCAAAGATGAAATCTTCATGACTTACTTGGCACTCCCAGCATGATGCTGGACTCAAAACCCACTAAGCACACATGCATAAGGATTTTACATGGGTATGATAGGAGGAGTTGTTCAAAACCGGATCTATCTGCAGTGTACATATGGTTTTCATGGGATAGAAACATCATGTACAATTTTGCTTCATTATAATCCTTGCATAATTACAACCCTGGCCCAAGTCAGCACAGACACATCAAAAATGTTATTTCATACCTTCAGGAAACTAAAGGTTTGAAGCCATTGTACACAAATACTAGTGGCTCATGTAAACCTAGGAAATGCGTACATGAAGGAATTTTAAAAATTTTTCTTGAATTCTTTTTTAGGAAATTTACCCTGATAGTAGGGTGCCATGTATTTATATTTAAAGTTAAGAGAAATAGTAACAGGAATGAAAGTGCTTTTGTAGAGTTTCCTACTCAATAGCAGAAAAAGTGTCTAATTCCTTATCAATCCCATGGCAAAAGGTGATAAAAGCCCACTTCTACCCATGTTTTGTTTTCCAAACACTCCACAACTGGCTTTGCCTGGAAGCAGTCTCCCTAATGGAAAGGATCCCTAAGAAAGAAATGTCACTCCCCATCAGTGATACTGTACACAAAAGCAAGCATTGAGAGGCTCATGAGACACTCCTGCACTATAGGGCTGAACAATTGATCCTTGACATAGCACTGTTAAGAGTCCTTGATACTCACTACCTCCAAGAAAATGTATTGTACAGAGAATTGTGGTTTGTTGTCAGTGGCCTGTGGAAAGCATAATGGAGGTACTTGTAACTATGGATTGTTTGGAAAGGCAGACATTATTGAGAACAGAAGAGCTGCTTATGTGATCAGAAAATGAAAACTCAGTGAAAACAGGAATAACAATGACATTTAATGAGAAGCCTTTGGGTCCTCCCACACATGCTACCTGTGCAGCTCCCCTCTTGCAGACATTCTTAGCACAATACAGTGCTTTAAAGGTTTGTTATTCAGATGTGTTTGGTCTGGAAATCCTGTGTTTCTGTTTGGAGAATAAGCGGTGGATAGTTAGTATCTACCATTAATGTTAGGTACTGATTCTTATCCTGAATGCAAACCAGTTGTGCATTGCTGAGAAATGTTATGTGAGTTCTACCTTTTACAATCTTTGCTATTGCCAGGACTATCTACTACCGGTGAAAGAATATTAGAGAGGTCTTTTTGTCATACTTTTTTTTTCCTACTTTTTCTCGTACTCCTTTGCTCTCAAAACCAATGTGTGATTTTTTGGATTGTCCTGTGCAGAGACAGGAATTGGACTCAAGTGATCGTTGTGGGTCCCTTCCAACTCAGGTATCCT
>WEKY01021867.1:125758-139741 GCA_013390045.1 Picathartes gymnocephalus
TGCAATGTGCTTCCCCCCACCCCAATAGCTGAAGAAAGCTAGACCAAGCCTAATAACATAGACAAGAGCAGTACTTTTCATAACAACGAGTAGAGCTGCTTTAGTGTGAAATCTCTGCTAAACAGACTTTTGGAGAATTTTGAGTCCCATTTTCACTGTCAATGCTGCTACAAGAAAATAATAATGAAAAAAAAAGACACACCAGCTACAGACTGTGCAAGTTAGATCTAACATACATTTGTAATGAAAATATGTGAAATGGTGGCAGTGGTCAATCACTGAGTGGGGAAGTGGCAGCCTGAGAAATGGAGTTGTCTGACACATCACAGCTGCCTCAGCCATGCAGAATTCTCTGTTTGTACATTCAGATCATGCCAGGGAAGAAAAAAATGCCTGACGTCCTTTTGCCAAGCCTTTGTAAGCGTTTAGACCTCCATCACCAGTGTAGTGAGAGTTCAGGACAGAGGAGCTGAGAGCCACAGAAGTGCCATCACCTCCCAGCTCTGTTTCAGCCACCCATAGTTACACTTGCACTGACTTATCTATGTGCTGTTTTGACCATGCTGGCAGTTGCTGAGATAATCCTTCAGCACTGAAATATACCCACTGGCATCCTTAAAATACTGTGAAAGGCACTGCTGGCTCTCCTCACTTCTAGACAGGTTGAGGAAGGGCTGTACAGGAGAGAGCATGGGTCTGCCATGCCTTTCCAGTGCCATTGGCATTTTGTGCAGGAGACTGTAATGCCAACATAGTGGGCACCATTTTCCACAAGAAACAGCTAGATATTCGGAGGAAGGCAGCCCTGCACAGAGGTGCCACCAACAGGCCTCCATCAGTATAAGTTCAGTGACATGGTTCAGGTAAGGCAGGCGGTGACAAAATGCATCCCTGAGCAAATATATTCTTGATGGGTAGTTTTAATTTTGCAACTACGAAGAAGTAAAAGAACAGACTGTACATGGCTCTGTGTCTTCAGATAAAATTGCTATCCTTTGTTTGCCCTTCCACAGTTCAGCATCAGTGCATTATTGATTGGAATTAGGAAGTTAATAAGGTTTGGGCTAATTAATCAGATGGGTAGGGACTGGAACTGCACTGCAAGGCTTAATCAAGTCATCAAAGCTCTCAAGCCGTGAAGAAGGCAATTAAAGGAAAAGAATGCCTGTTATATAGTAACAGGAATCTGGGAGAGGACAAGAGCAAGATAGAGAAGCTCCATTTTCTTTTCACACTTTTCTGATATAAATCAGACCAAATGACCCTGGTACAGTGCTCAGCTTCCTATCAGCAAATTAACTTGGATGAATTTATAAATCATGTCAGAGAGGAATTTAGTCCAGCTAGTCTAATTGCCACGAAATCTATGTTTGCCAGTAGAAGCTTGGGACTTTTTACATTATCAAGGCCTACCTCAAAATCTCTTACTGCCTAGGACTGTTATCCCAAGGTTGCTGGATGTGGAATGAAGCAACGTGCCTTATAAACCTATTCTCAACAACAACAACAACAACAACAACAACAACAACAACAACAACAACAACAAGAAGTCTGTTAAGGCAAAATCGATTATTGTAAAAGCATTACTTTGTGGCCTATTGAGTGCTTACTACATAAGGCCAAATCTCAAACTTTCTTTACTGAATTGCTTTGCTGAAAGTAATCTAAGCACCACAAAAAACCTTAGTAGTTTCATTAAGAAGCAGGTTTTGTAGCCTGTATTTTGCATTGCTGTCAGATTAACAATAATTCAGACAAGGGGTATTTTTTTGAGAAGATCATAAAAGAAACAACTAGTAATGGCTTAAAAATAGCCACGTATGTAGTCACTGGTGGGTCTAATGTTTTGCGACAACTCACCACAATGAGATGAAGTAGCAGGTCACTAACATCCAGTGATTATTTATGTGTTATTTTACTGGAAATTACAGAAAAAAAAATTCTGTAACTTACGGTTAGTTTCATTCTCTTTTCAAAACTAAAATACTCATATTTTAAAGCTGTTACTATAAGAAGAAATAAAATAATATTTTGGAGGAAAATTCAGATAAGTATTTAAAGAAACTGACACCAGAGAATTGAGTGTAATAAAGGAATAGATAAATTTTCATGAGCTGACATTCTCATCCTATGTTCTTACCTGAGGGGTCTTTGATTTACAAGTGCCTAGCAAAAAACCAAAAAAACCCAAAACCCAACAACAACAGCAACAAAACCCAACCCCCCAAAAGAAAAACAAAAACAAACAAATAAACAAACCAAAACCACAAAAATCCCAAAAACACTGTATTAAAATATTTATAGCATAGAAAAATAATGAAGATCAGTGAACTATAAAGTATGTATAGACTAAGTATGCTTCAATAATGAAGTAATAACCTTTAAATATGTATTTTGGAATAGAACAGTTTAAGAAATTAAGTTCTGTTTGTGTAGCTATATATATATATACATGTTTAATAATTAGGGCCTGACATGTGGGATTCAGATGTTAGTTTTTTTGTCTATTTTACTTTCAGCTTTGGAGAGAGATGAAATCAGACTGAACCTGCTTCTGTAGTAGGGAATTAAATCCATATGTTTAAATGATACTGATTTATAAATTTAGCCTGCAGTGAGTATTTTGTGTATTAAGGAAAAGTGTTCAGTAATTTTTCCTATGTTTTTAGATGGAACTAAAAGGGGAAAATACTGGAGCTGTGGTGCATGTGTCAAGTTTTGGATTTAAGTTCTGTGTTTTGATGAGCAGTTGACAGTCAGGAGCACAGGCCTTTAAAATAAAATGAGATTATTAATGCAGAATCCCTGGATATTAGGAATAAAATGTTACTGAAACCAAAAAGGAAAATCCAGTTATCTTTAATGTCTGTCTGTAAAGAGGATACTCCTTTTAAAGACATCCTTCTGTTCTACATTTGTACAATTATATGCATTTCTAATCCATTTGCCTTGGAAGACCACAGTAAGAACCACAGAGTAACAGTGGTTTTAAAGAGATGCATACTGGAAAATATGACTAAAACTGAAGACATCTTTACATACATTGCTTACTAACACTTTGGAGAAAGTCAGTAGAAAATGGCATCAGTTCTGCTGGTCAATATTTTGGAAAAAGGCTGTAAGAAATTTATATAGTCTACTGGCTAATATTTTGGTGGAAATATAGCAAATATATTAATATCTCTTTCATGTGAGATGCTACATCTTTCATGAAGCGTTGATACACTTCAAAGGTATGAAAAAAGAAAAGGAAGAAAAGCCTGTATTTTTATAAGTTTGAACAAATGTGATGTCCAGAAATAATTGAGGTTTCCTTCACATATAAGCAGAACAAGGCCTTAAGATAATTTTTGTTTTTCTTGGGAACTAATAAATTAATGTTAGTAGTGGTTCAGATCGAAGGTAAAAGAAATTCTATTTCTGAATGATCATTTCTCCATGCTTAGTGAAAATATGAAAACAGACACAGAAAACTACTACTTCTAATACTTCAAGTTTCCTGCCACCTGCATTTTAAGGATTTCATGAGGTGAGTTTGCATTCAGCTTTTTTGTTAACACCGTTTTTAAAGGAACATTTTTAATGCGAGTTGATGATCAAGTTGTTTTTGGAGCAACTTTTACTTCTGCCCCAAAAAACTCCACCATAGCAATAAATGTAGCTATACTCTATGGGCAGGGCTCTTCTCTTTACTGCTTTTTAAACTTGCTCCTTAACAATTTCATTTTAAAATAAACAGAATAGTATACTTCAGACCACACTTGATACAGGGAGGTAATCCCAAGGTTTATGCGACTGGCTTTAAATTTAACCAAATTTCACTTTATCAAATTTCACATCATCAAATATCACATCACCGAGGGACAGAGTGTGCCCACATCCACGTCTCCACAGCAACGAAGTAGCTGGTTATCAGCTGTAAATGACCTCCTAATTGACAGCACAGGTTTCCACCAGCACTGGGAAGTAAAATGTTGCAATTGCAACTAGCGGAATTCCTTTGCTGTGTGCCGGGGCCCTCCTGGCCTTGTGAAGCCAGAACTCTTGAGTTCACACTCAGGATTCATTCATCAGAACTCTCATGGGTTTGGTCACATAACCACTCACCTTTCCTGCCTGGATGTCAGGTTCTCAAGGGCTTGACATGTACTACTGGCTCATCTTTCATGGATCACTGAACAGCTGGCACCTGGTGCCACCATGACTTAGATTCTAGACAGCAGTAATACAGAACTGAAAACCTCAGCAAACACTAGCAGTGCCTGAAAATTCCCGTTATTTCACCGATTGATGAGTCACCCTAATGCGCATAATCTTCACCCAAAACAATCTCTCAGGTAGGGCCAAACCCTCCTTGCATACAGTTTTATGTGCTCATTTGAGGGAAAACTCCAACTGATTTAATGAGAATTTCAGTAGTACAAAGACTGGAGGCAGAGTGAAGGTGTTTTGAATTTCAACCTGCCCATATGTTCATTCTGCCTGGTATGAAGGATATATGGCCTAATGCAAAACCATTGCTCAGGGACTTGGAGGAAAGAAAACTGGCATATGAGGAAACAGTAAACTCTGAGAACACCAGAAAGATTTGCATTAGCCAGGTTTATAGTAAAGATGACCAATAGGTGTTTGCAGTTCAAATTGATCTAAAGGCATAAAAAGTGAATTCATCAATCATGAACAATTGCTATTGTTGGAAGTGTGCAGGGTCTATAGGCAGCTGATACGTGAACACAAGCGCTGACACCATCGTACATCATTAATGCTGAATTCATCACAGTAACACCAATAATTGCTGCAGTCTTCTGTCTCAGGCAGACAGGGCTCAGTGGTGTGAGCTAGGAGAACAGGAAACTTGGAACAGTGAGAAGCAGAGATATTTGACATCAAGCAGGCTTTTAACAGAATCATAGGATCACAGAACAATGGAATCATAGAATGGTTTGAGTTGGAAGGGACCTTTAGAAGTCATCTGGTTCCAACTCCCCTGCAATGAGCAGGGACATGAGACCATGTTAATCATTCATTGCCAAAGTAGTTTGAGTTAGCCTTTCAAAATTATAACCAGTTACTTCTTTCTTTGTTGCTTTGGAAATATCCAGTGGTCATAGCATGGGGTTAATGTTTTTTTCCTGTTCAGGCCTAGTTTGATGATGGCATTTGCTTCTTCCTCCCAGTCTACTTTGTAGAGAGAGCTATCATCTAAGCGTTTTGTGAAAGACCATGCCCAGTTTTAATAGGGCAGTTGCAAATGAAATAATCATTTATTGCCTTAGGAGGACTTTTATACTTAAATACATAAGAAAATAGGTCTATTATCTTCAGTATTTATTTGGTTTTTAGAATCACTGAGCTTCTAACAGAGTGGAAACTGAAATCTTTCATTGAGTCACTGAGAGTTGGATAAATAACCCTCTTGTTTGTGAAATGAGGACATAATCCATTTAATCCTTCATCTGAGATAGGTTGGTTACCTGAGCTGATACCACCTGATATTTCTCTGGATGTGCCAGTAGCATAACAGCTTTGTGCTGGGTCCTTGACAAGATGGTTTTCACTTAAAGAAGTGTATTAGCTCCTCCACAGTCTCTTCCATTGCTTCAAGCAGCAGAAACAATGACTGCAGTAACAGTGGTTGCTTGAATGACCTTCAGGACGGTAGCTATTTTAAAATTTAGTATAAGTATTAGCATTACTGTCAGTATTATATTTCAGGGCTGATGTGGACTTCACAGTTTCATGAAGAAATTTCATTTTCTTTAATAAGAAAAATGTTCATTCTCTTAAATTCTTGATAGTTGGAGAATATAATTCTGTTAAAGCATCTGATCACACGTACATATCACTCCTAGCACTACTTTTCCTTAAGAGAACAACGATATCCTCTCTTATTCAATATCTTTATTCTAAATGCTTTAGGCAAAGACACCTTAGTGACTAGAGAGCAAATCTCTTCCTGGCTGTCTGATAGGTAAAAGAAGATCTATATTACTTAAGCAGTGCCACTGTCCATCAGTAAAACAAGGTACTTGTGCTCCTAGATGCCCATGTAAATGTTGCAACGTTGTACCTTACGGGTCATTCTTCCCAGCTTCATGTTAAAAAATTGGGTTCATGTCCCCTAGACTCAGAGTGTAGATTTGAAAGATCATTCCCTGACTTACAGTAAACCAGAGTTGTTGCAGGACCATGGAACTGACTTTTTTGGAGTCAACATAATGAAAACCTGTACTTGGCTCACGTGCTCCAAATCAGAAGTTAAACTTCCACTGCTGTAGGCTGGACAAGGCATGAAGTCAGTCCTGACTAATTACAGGATTTACATCTTCATTGTTATTATCATGTATTAAAGTTTTGTTTCCTACCATTATTTGTTGTATGTTGATATCGTGTAATAAATTTACACATTGTCATTATCTCATCTCTAAAAATTGTGTTTTTTAACAAAAGTTAACAGTAAATAACTTAGAGCTGAGAAACTGAAAACTGTTTGAAATGCTGTGATTTGTCACAGCAGTCAGTTTTGTAAAAGATGGGATGAAGGGATAGATAAGCTAATATGCTTAGCAGGAGCCAGACTTATCAGAGGGATGTTTTGCCATTCAGTGTAGTTTGATGAAATAAATAGTAAGAATAGAAGACAGGAAGGGCAACAAGTCAACAAATAAACAAATAAGATTTAATTTAACTCACCATTTTTGCTTTGGAAATGTTTTTTCTACAGGTTGCTTCAACTGCATTGAGAAGACCTAGCAGTCTGTCTGGAACATTTAGTATTTAGTATAGTTCTTATAGTTAGCAAATTTTAAAGTGCCACAGAAAAGGGTCCCCCTTAGGGTTGAGAATAGTGTACCAATAGTATACAGGGCAAAGCTAGTTATGAAAGATCCCCTCTTGAAGGTTAGTATTGTGTGACAGAGGATGGACAAATACTCAGATATCTTTTTCCCCTGTGGGAATGACTGTAAGGCTGTTGCTGAGGCAGTGCGAGGGAAAAAGAAAGGGAGAAAAAGTGTTTAGACTTTTCCTGTGTATAACCTTTTTCCTGTTTTGTATTCAACTGTAATACTAAGTGTATTTATGCATTAAGGTGTAGTAGGACATTTATTATGTGGTGGTCACTTCTAAAGATAAATCCTTTGTCTTTTGGAATTGATGCTTATTAATGTTGGCCTAATTGTGATCTTAAGCCGTCACTCATTTATTATTTATCTTCAGACCCTTTAACCTGCTTCTCTATCCATTTAAAAAAACCAAGGCCACTCTGGAGGATTTGCTTGGTCTATAACACACGCAACTTTCCAAGTTGCAGATGGCTTTGAGTGTTTATATCCATCAATATCTCCTATTTGTAAGAGAGATTGGCTTGTTGTATTAAGTGGAAGTTTTACTGAGCCTCTTAAGAATAGGCAAGCACAAAGTTTATTACACTGACTGCATTAAAGCCCTTTGTCTTTCCTTTTGCAGTATTCCTGCAGCTGATATAAGTCACAGTGCTGGCTTTTTATTAGTTTTTAAAACATTTTTTATTTTGCCTAATGTTTAAAAAATCAGGTCGGTTCTCCAGTGTCATGCAGACAATGTGCCCGTGAGCAGGCACAATAGATCAGCTAAGGGAGCAGTGTAACACTGAGCAGGAACTGAAATGAGTGGGGAAGAGGGGGATATCTTATACAGTCACATTGTTTACCTTTCAATGATGTGGAGCCATGGACACTGGTGCCAGTTTTTACTGGTCCCAATTTACCATCACTGTTGGGGATTTACTTCGTCAGAACTATGAACCAAACAAGCAGGATTTCAAAGTTAGCACAGAGTATGTTCCATTCACATTGCCGACGTTCAACTATAGTTGTTTGTGGAAATGGAAAAAATGACATTTGGAAATGAGTTCCTAAAAGATTGCATTTAAGATACCTTGGGAACTTTATAAATGTGTTATTCAGTTCTTAGTATCATGGGAAGATGTACCACTTAAAGACATCTTTCTTGAAAAACAGAGGTTGCAGGAACTGAGACTTTAATTTTGTTGGAACATAGTGCAAAGTGCTGTATATTCCAGTGTTTCCCATTTTTAACATATTCTGAAGGATTTTGTGCATCATTTATAAATATATATATATACTTACATTCATACATTTCACTGCTTATTTTTAGTATCATGGTGTATTTTGCTTCTCAAATTTCCTTTGATTATGATCTAAAATCCCCTTTATGGACAGTTTAAAGGGTAGGAAATACTGCATTTCTGTTTAATTTCAGAAGGATGAGACACACCGTCCTTGAACCTACATGCCTTGGCTGCAGAGCTGGCTGACTCACCAGAGTTGAGTCAGAGGGTAAGTCAAGATGTACATAACAAAATGGTTGGACCCAGTATGGGGAATGAAGCAAATTTCTGAAAATTCACCCACATTAGACAGAAATGCACAGTGGAATCAATTGCTTTTACCTACTTCTTCTAAATTTGTGGTAGTTTTAGACTTTACAGGGTTACTTGCACTTTACAGGTTAGAGAATATCTCTGACACCAAACCAATGTGATCTTCATGGGGATTTGGCACTTGGCTTTCCAGCTCAGGGATATCTGTAATAAAGGCTGGATAAAATCCTGCAAAATCTCTACTATGGAAAATTGCTAAGCAATGTTTCTTCCCAGCCTTCTTTTCTTCAGTGAGATGAAATCAATTATTTTTAAAATAATACAAGAAATCAAAATCCAATTTCCTTCCCCTCAAAAAGAGAAGCAAACACAGTCAAGAGAGATGTCAAGAAGTGATATGATCACTTAATGCACATGAAGTGAACTGAGGGTTACTTGCTACTTAAAAAAAAAAACAAACAGCTTTACCCCTTCATTCCTGGTTGTGCTCTGCTTTCTTTGTGCTGGTACTGATGATTCTTGAGTTCGGTACAAAGAGACAATTTAGAGAGCAGAAATTTTTGTATATTTAGTATTCACCCATAAACATGGAGCCAAGAAAATGTTCCTGATGGAGCAGATAAGAGGGAATTTTGTGAAAAAGTCTGTGAATAGCAACCAGATGTTTGACAAATCTATCTGTATTATGAAATAACACAGTTTTTATCACCCAGCAGTCAATGGTTTATTATTCAAAGGAGAAAGCTCTTGGAGGAGATTAAGGAAAATTCCCTTCCTCTTGCAGTAGCCCAGGGCTAGTGCAAAGCTGGGACAGAGGAAGAATAGGTCTGCAACATCCCAGTCAAGTGTCCTAATCTCTGATCTATGCCTTAGTCTGGGTTGCAGATGTCTCTCCCAGTTTCTGTGCTGGAGAGTCCTTTCCTGGTGAGAATTTCCTGGAGGGGAGTACATTCCCAGGTAATGACTCCAACTCCACAAATTAGCATGAAGTTTAAGAAACAAAGCAAAACAAGAAATCCAAAAGTTTAGTTAGAAAATTCTTCAGTGGTTGCCAGTTGAGACCAGTGGTTTTTGCAAAGATATTTGACGGCTGCTGAAAGGTTGCAGTAACATCCCTGAACATACAACATCAACTGGAGAAGCCAGGCAAAAGGAGGGCAATTGGTGCTGTGCAGAAATAACCCAGACTCAAAACACCTTGACTCTCTTCTCCTGCACATATAAATAGCACAGTAGCAAAATTGTACTGGAAGGAGAGAACCTTGCACTGATCAATTAATCCTTGACCCATTTGCTTCTCTAGGTGATTCTTTGGGGAGTGACAAATAATGGATCCAATATTTGGATGCAATCAACACTGACAATATGAGAGTTAATAAAACTCATTATCCTCTGGCTGTTTGCTCCCTATGGCAAGGGAAAGGATGGTAATTTAACGTTGTTTTAATTAACTAACATTCTAAGTAGCCATAAACTTGTGCCTCCAGTTAATGTATTAAAAATGGAAACAAAACTCGAAGTTGTTTGCCAAAAGCTTCAAAATTATGCTACTAGCCAAGCAACTAAAATTATGATGTTTCTCTATTTTTGAGAGCTTGCCTTTGGGAGATTATTTTAATTTCACTTTTTTTTTTTCTCTTTTATGTAATAAAATATTGGAACATTATTTATCCTAATGTAGAAACCATATAAAATATTTATTATCTGTTCTGTTATGAGTAAAATGTGTTCACAAGCAGACATTTCAGACATCTCACTTATAACCAGTAAGGAACAAAGTGAAACAAGCAAATGGCTCAGGAACTGCACACATGGGTGCAGGTAGGTTTGTGTATAACTGCAGGAGAAAGCTCTGCTCCTACTGGATCTGAAAGCAGAGGAAAGGCTTTTTAGTATCTATAGGTTCAGGATGAGGGATCTGTCTCTGTATCTGACTTTATCTGACTGTGCTAGACACCCTGTGCAAACATTCCCCTAAACTTTAACCACTGCAAGCTAAGTACCTGCAATGAGTTAATCGTGTATGTCCTTCAGGAAGGCAGTCACTGTGGACATCCTCTTGCCCCACCTGGTTTACATGCCTTCTTGGGCTGGGAGGAATATTCTGTGAAGGTGCCTATTCTGTCTCCACTGGCTGTACAGGGAGTCCAGGGGAGTGGGTCAGACTTAAAGAAAGGCTTATCTGTTGGGTGGCTAAACCAAGGCACTTCCCAGCCTTGTGTAGATGGGATTACTACGACTACTGATTAAACCCAGGGCTCTGATTAGGAAAGCTAAACCAGCAGCTTTCTTTGCTGTCTGTCATAATGCAAAGTCTGTGAGCAAATCTTCATTTTCTGTAGATTTTGTCCAGAGAAAGACTCTTGGTCTATACTCACCCCACTGTTTATTCAAACTGGCAGAGGATTATTGCTCCCTTGGGTCATTATTTTGCACTTGTGAAAATACACAAATTACATTGCATAAATTCTGCTGCTAAAGCAGTGTACCCAGCTGTGGATTTCAGCATTGCCCTTTCCCCTTAGAGACCAAAAAGTACTGGCTGGGGTGACTGTCATGACGGAATGGTTGTTCCCTCAGCACATCATTCCACTCCAGCACCCTAGTTACAGATATATTGCTACAATGGTGGCAACCTAGTAATACAGATTTTTCAGAACAGATTAGGTGAGAAGAACTTAAGACATTTCATGCACACAACCACTGTACAACTATAAATAATAAAATTATGAAAAATATTAAAAACTTGGATGGCATTAAACATTCAAAAATTATCAGGACAGCATGTTTAAAAACCTGCTGCCTCCTAAATGAAGGTTTTAACTTTTAAGGTACCCAGCTTCTGCACTGCAACAACATAGGAGCAGATGACTATTCTAGCTGTGTATTTCAGCTGAAAACATGGCAATTCTTACCTGGGCCAACATAATTTGAACTGTTCCAGGTAGATATTTTTTCTTTCTGGCCATACCCTCTCTCTGAATAAGTGTGACTTTTTAATTTCAAACGTGTCTTCTGCCAAGGCCAGCCTAGTACTCAACATTTGGCAATATCAGCAGGTGCCATGCTTTAGCAAACTTTGTCCTGAAGACACTATCACAGAAATCCTGCCAAGGCTCCTAAGATGTGTGTAACTGCATTGGTGATTCATTACATTAGCTAGCTCTAGCTAGTTCCACTTAGAGCTAAATCACTGGGAAATGAAAAGTCAGCCTCATTTCACTGACTTCAGTATGTCTGCAGAGATTTAAACCAGAGTATCACACCCACTGCAGATTAAATATCTGTGTGTTATTTATACGCACAAATACACAGTTGTTTGTAAATGAGTCTTTGCAAACTTTGGTTTTGCATTGAAAACACACTTTGCAGTCCATTCTGCCTTTGGATCATCTGTCACTGTCTGCCTGCCTTCCCCGCGGCATTCCTGATCCATTCATTGATAATCACCTCATGGACATCAGGGAAGAGAGATTTATCCCTTGACAAGTACGAACCCTTTATTTACACTATCTACTGATAGGGCTGCATATCACGTGGAGCGTTTTGATATTTCCATGGCATCGGAAGTCTCAGTGCCGGTACTTTACAGTACCAATAAAAAATTCTTTGCTCTTACGTGCATTAACGATAGATATAATGCATTAGACTGAAACTGGCAACGAAGCTGAAATCCAATTGAGGTCAGTTCTTTTTATATGTTATTTCTGTTTAAGGGCTTTAAGACACTGCCAATCACCTCTAATTGCTCTAAACAGTCTGCATTAAGTGTGATTACCCTGTTGAATTCCCACTGTTGTTAGGGTCTTTATTTTAGCAAAAGTCTAAGCACTTATCAGATCTTCCTAATAAAACACTTTAGCTGCAGCCCAATGCCTTAACCCTGCTGTGCTATTGTCTATTTTCAACTACATCCTTTGTCTAACTATGCCATCTTTGATGGATCTATGTAAATAAGGACTGAAAAGCCCCAGTGAAACCTTTTGTTAAGTAAATACAGAAATTCAAATAAGGACACAACAGAAATGATTTCATCATAAAGGTTGTGTACGGCCCAGCTTTATCCAATATTCTTATATAAATTCTTATTCTTATATCAGTGAGACAAATTTTTTGTCACACAGGATTTTGCAATCTAGCCCTTCTAAGAGCTGGAAGAGATGGTTGAACATTAATACAGAGATACAATTATAAAGGACAGGACTGTATTTTAAACATAGAGGAAGGGTGAGTGTATACAGAGATCTTGTTTATTTAAAATTTTTCATATTAATCAAAAGATGCAAAATCCTGGGGTACTGCACTTCACAAGGTCTTAATTGATTTTTCCTGATGCCCTGTTCTCTGGTAAATATTTGCATTATGATCCTCAAATTTGGGAAAATAAGACAGGCAAGCCTGAACTTGCAAACTTGGTCAAGATAAGCGCAAATAAGACGACAGAAGCTTCAAGTTCATCTACAGCAGTGGAATCAATGTTTCCTACACTGGCTCCCACAATAAGAGAAAAGCTGATTTTAAATCCATTCATATGAATGCAACAATTCTGGTAGGAGAAATTAAACAGAAGTTATAGATACTCTTCTTTCTTTGTATAGGTACTCTACTTGCTGTCAAAGCCAGTTTTGGAAGCTTCCACCTTGTGTGATTTGGAATTCCTCCTCATGGTGATTTTGTTCACAGCATTGCCCCACAAAGTTGCTGTCGTACACTATGGCAGGCTCTAACCTGCAGCACTGGAAGCAACTTGTGTGAAGTCAAGAGGGGTGAAAAAATGAGAACCAGAAACTCCTCAAGACCATTTTGCCCCCAGGGAAAATGGCAGTATAACTGCATTCACAGTCTCATATAAATTGTGCAACTGCTCTTGCCATCCATTCCTTCTCTGCTGTCACTGCCTGCCTTCAGGGACAGAAGTTCCAGTATGGAAGAACCTGAAAAATCTCTAGGACAACACCATGGTTTGTCAAATCCCTTAGCTATAGATAACTGCCTTAGCTTAAACCACTGTTGTAACAAATGAATGAGATCTACAGTGTTGTGTGAGCTTAGACCACTGGTGTAATCAACAGATGCCAAACTCAGGGTTGCCCTGGGTGTTTGGTGTCTCCTGCTGAACTCCATGGATGTCAACATCTGCACTGGCTAGTTCAAAGGTAAAGGTCTATGTAGATGGCTAAAGCTACAATTCTGATTGAACACACAGACTTATCCTTAGAAAGGAAGTGTACTGGAGCTCATATTTTTTAGTTTCACATTTTTAATGGAATGGGTTTGCTTCTTTAATCACTTATCTCGGAGTGTGTCTCTCTGCTGTGTCTCTACTGCTCATCTCTAATTTAATTCTACCTCCTTACAGTAGGTTCTTCCTGCTTCCATTGAGAGCCAGACTTCACTGGGTGTTCACCAGGAGGCCACAAGCTCCCTCCAAGTTCTGAGGAGTTTGATTCTGACTTGTCTCTTTTTCCCATCAAAATATTAAATGTGGGGTTGCAAGCCTTTACCTTACTACCAACAAATCATCTGCCTATTTAATTTTTGAAAAAGTGCACATGGACTCATTACTAATGCTCCTGATCAAAAACAGAGGAGTTTCATTT
>WEKY01021876.1:0-24211 GCA_013390045.1 Picathartes gymnocephalus
AACACCTCCAGGGATGGTAACTCACTCTGCAGAAGCACATCCTTTCAGAGAGCAAGGCTTCTGCCACTGAAGGAAAAAAAAAGGAAAGAAGAAAAAAGAAAGAAATCCCATTTCAGAGAACAGGATTACTTAAACCTATATATAACTTTCCTACACCAATGGGTTTGAAATTGAAAAATCCATTAAAATGAGTCATTCTTCCTCTGACTTTAAATGAAATGCCAGTAGTCATAGCAACATATTAAATTATGTGAAATTTTTGGGCTCTGTTTTTCATCCTCCATGCTGAAACCCTGAACTTGAAACTCTAACTTCATGTTAGAGCTCACTGTTCTGGAGAAGAATGCTGACCATACATCTGTTGTGCACACAGAGTTTTCAGAACGAACAGAAATGTCCTCTTCTGCCATCTCCTCCTCTCTTTCTGGAAAGCTGTTCCACTGCAGATGAGACCACATCCACTAGTTCTAATTTAACAATTTTGTGCTGTTTCATACTCAGTTTGGACCCAGACACACGGATAAAAATACATCACAACAGCTACAAGACTCAGAGAAAGACTCTAAGGACGAGATTTTGACAACACCTGGTCAAAGTCAGAACAGCCTTAAACAATTGCCTTGGTGGCTGAAAAAAAAAAAAACAAACCCAAAACACAACAAACCAAACACAAAGGAATTAAGAATTATAAACTTACCCAGTTTTTATGAACTTGTATAGGAGTACACCATGATGTGATCCTGGACATTATTCCACAAAAGCGCTCCAGTCTGGAGCACATACACAATCCATACCTTCAGCAGGTCACATGCTGAAAATGCAATGGATGCTCACAGTCATGAATACACACTGTGTTACTAATCCTTTTCTGCTCTACACCAGAATGTTTTGATGGTTTGACTAGGCATCAGATTTACACAGGAGCTCTGACTTTTACAATCAAGGCATCCATAATTCTATTTCTGCGTAACAATAATTTTAAAAATACAGATTTGAAATATTCATAAATTCTTAAACCATCTCGGAAGCTGAGCTCATGAAGAAGTTTTGTGCTTAGAAAAAGGTGGGTTTAGAGTCTGCTCATGCTAACACTTAAACAACACTTTCTTCCTGTGATGCAGGGCCAGGGGAAGAAATGTAATAATTCGCTAAGAATTTGTACAAATCAATAAATTGTCTCTTATACAACTGTATTTTGAGTTGTGTTTTTCCAACAAAATATATGTGAATCATTAGAGAAAACTGAACCTTTTTTCTAAGGCTCTAGAGCCTGAAGTCCTTAAAGCATGTGGCTAATATGCCTAGGGCTGTATGCTGCCTCTGCAACAAAAGATGAAATGTATCAGCCACAGGAAGGAGCATGCACACCTTTTGAATAATGCAACAGACAGATAAAACTGACACCACACACTGCTGACAGGGGAGGCAGAAACCCCCTCCAGGCAACAGCGATGGAAACAAGGAGCTCCTGTTTTTGAGTTGCACGTGTCCTTTCTAAAGGTCTTCTTCCTCCTGGACAAATGATGGCAAGCCAGACATGTCCTGTATAGGTGGTGCCTCATCTGCACACTAGACACAGCAGCTCGCTGAACAAACACAGCAACGCTGAGTCATGTCAGGCAGCCTGGTCAGGTTGGGACACATTCATTGCCTCATGCAGTTTTTGTATCCAAGTAAAGAACAGAAGACATAGCTCACCATTCCTTACATGTGCAGCAGTACTTGCACCGCTTTCCAAGATAAAGTAAATTCGATATTTGGCAAGCCAAACTTTAGTCTGGTGCAGAATGGAAATCTCTTTTGATCACAGCCTTTCCACATTATGGGTTGTCCTTAGGAAAACAAAAAGCATAAGAGAACTGCTCTACCTTGACAAGTCAATAAAAACAATCCTACTTCCAATACTGCTAAGCAACTGTAAATACTTAGGAACATAAGCAAACGGGGATTAATTAGTTTTCATTCAATTATATAAACAGATCAAGCTACACTTCAATTCTTTTTGTTTAGGAAAATCTTTCATACTTTGTTTGTTTTGTTGTCAAAGATAACATTTTTTTCACTCAGGTTAAAGATAAACTTTATGGCTCTTGTTCAGATAAGTTATCAGAATTCCAAGCCTGATGTTTGACCTTAATCAGTAGGACCAGCCAAGCAACCTAGATATACAACTTTCTTGAGACAATTTTGCTAACTTTTGCTGCAAGATTTATACAAAAGCAAAGGTCGACAAAGGCAAGAATAAAAGGTCCGTTATATTTGCTCTGAACTAAATGAAAATTACTAAGAATTCTGTTTAAAACACCTTCAACACTGAACAGGAAAACTTTTAATACGTAAGAATGTGAAATATAAAAGCAACTAGCGTTCACAATTTAATAGGTAATGATCATGGATAAAAAAATAGAAAAGCTACCTACATTAAGCTAAAAAATGCCTCGTGGTTCTGTGAAGTATTTTTTGTACCACAGTCAGGAATGCAATAAGCAGGTTATGAACCCAAGATCACCTTCCCTGTAACATGTTTAAATCCCAGGACGAGCGTCTGGTCTCAGACTGGCAGTCAGCATGAATCATCACCAATTCCAAACACCTCTCTTGAAAATAAAACTTCCAGATTTTGATGACAAGCTTTTTTCCTTATTTTGTAGCCTGTTTTGAAGGGAGGGTAGTGGTCATGATCTGAAGGCTTAGGCAGATCTTCGGAAGATCCCGGAGGAAGGCCATGACACATCCTCGCTTTAAGTTTGCATGGCCACCTACATTCTTTTCCCATTTTCAAGTGATCCACAGGAGAAAAAAAAAAAAAATCACAACTGGATTCATTTAGACCTAATCTTAGAGAAACATTAATCTATTTCATTCCCTCATGATCATATCAAACTCATCAATAGTGTTCCAAGAGGTGATGGAAGAATTTTATGCTTCAAAAGCATTCAGCTCAGCATATGTACTGCTCAAATCAAAAAACAGTGAAAGAAAAGCCTGAGCTCCCAGAAGGCAAGCAGTGCTTGAATGTCTTTCTCTAAAGCTTTCTTTAGAACATAAGGTACTTGGCATCTACACATAAACACTCCCGAGTTCCCAAAAACTACGGCAGCAAAACTAGTAACAGTAAGTAACACTTCAGCCTGCAGGTCACAGGTAAACTCCTAGCAGAACAGGCAGTAAAAACGCTTCTGCTGAAGTAAGACTCAGCCTGAAAAACCAATCACATGGTGTCACCGTAATCTGAGAACCCCAGGAAATGCCAGAGTTGTCAGCCCACCACCTTCTCAATAACAGTTCACCCAAATTAGAAACTGGATACACTAGGTCACTAGCTGGCAAAACTCCCAGCCTCAAATGACGGCCTGTCAAACAAGAGAGAAGGGCACTCTTCCATCTCCTGTACTACTCACAGTATCTGGGGAGTAGAATCAGCCCTTCACCACAGAAACACCACAGCGACATATTTTGTCTTCTGTAGAGTACTGCACACCCCAGCAAACCAAGTTCTTCAGAATTCACAAAATGAATCTTCTTTCCAAATTGTCTCACTGTTATGGTGGTGGACAACTTGATCTACTGCTGTGTAATACACTGCACTGAAACTACAAGTTGCAGCTAGAAATTCATTAGAAGAAAAGAAAAGTGACTGTGAATAAAAATCTGATGGTCATTTTGTTGTTAAATATCTCTTAGGTGTTCATCCCTTCATAGTAATAAGGGTGGGGGAAGATGGTGGAAAATGGAGCATTAATAAATGGTCAATCATGCTTTTTCTAATGAAGTTCGTGGAACAAGAAAAACAGCTGATTTTAAAATCAGCATCCAATGTCCAGGGCTCCTTTCCTCACTGGCATCCCTTTCCTTCCCAACTCTGAAGACGGGCCACTGCTACAAGAGCTTCAGCCACACCTATTATGAGAAAAATAGTGCCACAGTCACACAGGGATATCCAATATGTCTTTATTTCAGCTGGGTCCTAAAATGTTTATGTGGTCCACTGTGGCAACGTAAATGCCCCAGCCCCGATTCACAGCAGAGAGGTGCGATCTCTCTGCATCATGGGGAATGAATGTTCTGCAGGACACACTGTGGCTCTCTGCACCTTGAGTCAGCAGAGCACAGAATTTGATGCATATCTTCATTTCTTCCTTGCCCGAGAACCTTTCCAAAAGGAAACAAAATACACAGGACCAGTGCATATCTGGTCTCATCCTGACACTGAATCGAAGCACCCTGAGAGGCACGTAAGGAGACCAGAATGAACACAGGTGTCCTGCAATGTGTTTGCTGCCATGTACAATAAATAACCACTGAAGACAACAGTGCAAAAGGAAAAGACAACAAAATTATTTGCACTGCGGAAAATTCAGATAACCTTAACTAGACTATGGCATATTTCTACTTATGGAAAATCGGATGTCAAAATTAAGGTGAGACTATAAAGCTTTTTGGAGCAGAGATTCTCCTGAAATGCCATTTTTCAGGGACACTGTTCCCACACACTTCAAGTTAAACATTTACTACATTGTTGAGAGAAATGAAACACTGACAGAACTAGGGGAAAAGAGTATCTTAAATTCTTTCCAAAGGTCACATATATGGACTAAATGTCTGATAAGCAGTAGTGTAAAAATCACCAGGGGAAAAAAAAAGAAAAAAAAAAGAAGAGCAAGATCCTAACTCACTCTCCAAAATGAAAATCAGACACTCCTTTTCCTAAAGATTGACCAATTCTTGAAATCTATCATGACAAATTAACTAGAAAACCTCTTTTTGGGAATATTTACTAGAGTTCTTTTCCCAGCCAAGCTGAAATTATCACCCTCAGTACAGCAGAAAATCGTCAGAAATAGTAAGTAGCACAGACTTTCAAAAAAACTCCATTACTTATGTAAGTTTGGGGGTTTTTTTTCTTTTGGATATAAGCATGGTATCTACTAGAGATTGCACATAAAACATAGTACAGACATATATGTAAGCTTGCATAGTTAATTCTTTCTAATAACAGTAACACGCCAAAAACTCATGAACTATACAAAAGGTGAAATAAAAACTTATTCTAATGGCAAAATAATCTGTATTAAGTCTCAGTAAAAGTACAGAAATGGCACACGCTCAGGTGTAGTTTTTGGCATCTGTAGATCTGGTTTTAGGATAAACTAACTTCACAGAAGCAGAAGCCAAGCCTTTATCTTGCACAAGCTGATTGAAGAGACAGAAGGATTAGTCTAGCAAACCTAAAAGCTGAGTTTTGATGAGGAAACCTAGGTTGCTGGAGAAGAAGAAGGTGGGGAAAAGTAGAAGGTACTGCACCAAAATGTCATCAGACCAATTCTGCTAAACAAAATGGTGACTGTACATACACATTGGCTTTCTGCCCCAAGATCACCCATCCATCATCACAGCAACAGCTCTGGAAGAAGGAAATTGATCCTCATATAGAACTCTGAAATATGTACAGTACCAAGGATTAGGAAAGAAGAACGAAGCAAATATTAAGCAGTGCTTGAAAATTTAGCTCACACATATCAGTATCTACGACAAGGGGTTGCTGGGCATCTTACTGCAGAGCAACCAGCTCCCCCTCTGAGAGAAGGAGAGCAAGGCTGGAAAGTGTAAGGTAAGAGTTTGTGTCACAGTACTGAAATATGAACCTGAAGATAAACTAAACGCGTGCCAAAAGGGACAACAGCTTAGTGAAATCCTTGAGGTAGAAGGAGTCAGTGCCTCACAGGCCATCTGGACCCACCCAGCTCACCTTCTCTGCCAGGGGAATCAGGCACCTGTGCAGGCACAGACGGAGCAGGCACAGCCGGGCTGAGGGCAGCCCCCGCCCCACCCCAGAGCCAGACATCGCCTGTTTGAGAAAGGGTGCAGTATGAGCTGAAGGTGTTGAGGATTTGCTGCGGGGACAGCAACACAAACCCAGCCACAGCTGGGATGGACACCTTCAGCCCTCCCTTCTCTCTCTGCAGCACAGACAGCTGGTGCCACTGCTTGGCCACCTGGTACCACAATAGGCACAACTCACCTGCTGCTTCCCCAGCAGCTACTCCTGGCCAACATCCACAACCTGGGGCAGAATAAAACCCACCCCTTCAGCCTTTCCACGCCTTCAGTCTGTGTTACACAACACAGACGTCAGATTAGCAAAAACCATGCATAAATCAGAAATAAACTGAACACTGGCTAAAGGACCTTTTTTAAAGCATAAAGGCTAAAGGACAAGCATCCAGGCTATGCAGGCACATGATCGCCCAAAATTTGAAAAAATGTTGTCAGGAATTTGCACCTTCACACAATATGAACAAACTTTTCACCCAGTGTTTTTGAAACATTATGACAGAGCTACGCTTAATTAGCACTACGCTAATTTATCTTTACTAAATCAAGTATAAATAAGTTCGGTTAGCAGACTACAAGCTTCACCACAACACCTAACTTTCATCTCAGCAAAGGCTGAGTGATTCTGTGTTTCAAAGACATCTCTTGCCACTCTCCAATAATTAAATGTGGAGGCCACTAGAGAGAAATACAGAGAGCCATCTAGGAGACCTTGGAGCCGTGAAATAATTTAACTCTTGAAATATGTTTAAACAATATTTCAGTGTGAAGAAACAGACATCTTTAGTGTGCACTACATTCCTACCATTCCAACATGTCCACAGGTTCCTGTTCGTGTTCTTTTTCCTGTATGTACAGAAAGCCTTCTTTCTGGGAATACACATTGCACAGGGAAATTTCAGAGCAAGCTACACTTTCGGATGACATGCCTGAAAGTTTGAATTATTGAAAAAATACTATCCCTTAAGACAGGAAAAAAAAGACCAGGAGAAAGACATAGACCAGATGGTGTGAGAGGAAAATCAAAACAGCACAAGGGTTATTAAATTGCATCCATTTGGAACTATTAACTGGCCAAGAATCAGCAAGACAGGTTTGCAAGTGAGCCTGAATACTCAAGGCTAAAACCCAGGGCCTAGCTGAAAAATCAGTATCAGAACAATGACACTGTAAATACACAATAAAAAATGAATTTTCTGTTTAATTTATGTGCTTGTCATAGTTACAACAGGATATTGGAACTGAGCCATCTTTCTGATGGGAGAATATGAATGCTGAGTTTTATGCAGAGTAGAATCCTTTACCGAAAGTATTCTTCTTGTACATAGTGTGTCATGGTAGTAGTAAAAGCCATAAAAAATACTTTAAAATTTTAAAAGCATGTGTTGTTTTCCAAAGAAAGCTGGGGATACTCTATATTTCTGAAGTTACTTAAATTTTACAAGCAATTTCAAACATCCAGGTTAGAAAATGTTGGCCAAATTTGGCCCCTGAATACAATGGAAATGTTTCTCAAATTTTCAAAATGCAACACAAATTATAAGAGCACACATTTAATGAAATGCAAAGAAGTCATTATTCCCTCTTGTTCTTACACTCAGAACTGCGTAACTACACATTGTGTGCTGATCATGGAAAAAGAGGAGAAGAAAACTCTTCTGAAAAGCTGAGGACTAGAGTAATAACCCCGAAAACATTTTCAAACTTGTCAGAGAAAGAGAGGAGCTAGGAGAGCATTTACCTAAATTATATTAGGAAAATATAATGACAGCTCAGATTCTGCTGGTCAAGGGCAACCAAAAAGAGCAGTTATTTAAACAGAACCAGAGTTCTTGATGCCAGACAACACTTTTAGCAACTCTTTTTCAAATGTAGTTAAAGTATACAATGCAAATTAAAAAAAAAATCACAAAATGATGCATTGCCTGCTAAAGGGGAAGGGCTTAGGTCAGGTATTATCAGTAATTACAGCTATATAACCTCATCTTCAAAGCAGTGAACAATGAGGATCTCCACTCCCCACTGACTCAGAGTATCGTTCCTATTATGCAGAGAGAAATTAAATGCTGATGGCAACCTCAGGCTGTCAAGTCAGTCCTCGTGCAATCAAGCATTACAGGTTGAAATTTTACTCATACTAGTACTCAACATACGATTCTTGCAGCATCAGAAAAAAAGGAAACATGAAGGACACTGTAAAGCAGGACTGTCAAGAGAAATGAAAAAATGCCTTAGTGATATCTATTTCTTCTTTAGTGATTAAACTTAAAAAGGCAGAGTAGCCACAGAAATGTTAGCCCTGCTTTGAGGCCTGGATCCCATGAGGAGCTGAGGCCCCTTCCAACCGTAATTTTCCCAAAATGGTGCGTATTTCCACTTCATTTTTCTATTCAGTGTCTAGCCTAATTAATGTTCAATTCTTTTAATTTTCTCTCATTCCTTGCCCTATTAGATTTGGTCATCAGTCCATCTCACAACTGAACATCAGCCTCTTCAGGTTGATCACGCTGTAAATGCAATCTGTCAAGAAAAACCCCACAAATGACCACTGGCTGGGCTGTGTACTTCACAGCTCCAGCACCCTCAGAAAGCCTTCCCTCAGAAAAATAGAGAGATCAACCTGAAAATAAGCAAACTGCTGGAAATTAAAGCAGATTTACAAGTAAAATTTCCATTGACACTTTTTCAAGTGAGATAAAAAGCAAAATCAAGATCAATAGGTATAGGACAATAAACTAAGCCAAAAAAAAAAAAAAAGACATTTAGGCAAATTGAAATTATCAAACTTCAGAGAAGACTACACTTCATTTATGTACACTTCCACATATATAAAAATATATACATCCGTTAACATATCTATCAAGATAGCACAAATTAGAGGCACAAAGGAAAATTTTTAAACTTTCTTTCATTTTAACGAATTTTAAACTTAAATTTTAAACTTAAGTTTGCGTTCAGAGAGAATCCTTAGCCTATTAGCAGACCATAATATCCCATCTTTCTTATTTACCCTTGTGGGGGAAAAAAAAGCAAATAATGGATGGCTATAAACTATAATCGAGCCATCCAAACAGTATCATTCAGCCATCATTTAACTAAAAGTTAATAAAAAGGGAAAAACAAAAACAAATACCTTGAAATCCAACAGGAAGCAATCGCAAAGACATGCAAAAGTGCAAGACTAAATAATTTCCTGTATTTTGAAAAGAGGCAAGAGGAATGTTGCTATTTACAACAAGTATAATGTTTCAAGGGAAGGCCAGTTTGTTTGAACACAGACGTTCTAATCTAAAACATCTTCAAGACATAGAAACATCATCAAGTCAATTTAGACTAAGACAGTCTAAATTGTGTAATAATACCTGCACTGTAGCTTCACTGGCTGGAAGAGAATTGTGCCATTTTGTAACACCTGAAGATGAGCATTGCACTTTCTGTAGTATTACCTTGTAGCCAGCATCAGCCTTTGCATACTGCAATCATATAAAAAAGAATAAAGGATGAGGGGAAAAAAGTAACTGCAGACAAATTGCCCTGGCAGTGTTTGGTACTCCTGTGGTCAGCAGTATCTTAAAATTCCCTTTGAGAAAAGGAACTGTTCCACTACTTCAATTAAAGATGTGCAGTTTCTCCTGCAAAATACAATGGGAAAAAAAAAAAACAACCCAAGCAAAACAAAACCAGAAACCAATGACAAGTAACAAACCCAAAAAACCATATACATAGTTATTGTAAACAAGCTCTTTCTACGGGAACAGTGTCTGGATGACATTTTGGCTTCCTGGTCACAAAAAAGCTCTCCACTATTCAATTTCTTCCTTCAGACCAAATCCCTTCTATATCTACAAAAATTTCGGTGTCTCCCGAAGCCTGGAAAACTGTCCTCCACAAAAAGACTTTAAAAGCTTGCTATCTACTGGGCGAATAATGGCATATAGTATAATTACTAATGGAAAAGGTAGGTAAAGTATTATAACTTTATCTTTGCAAAGGAGGAACCTGGAATTGCCGTTAAAATAAAAATGCCTTGCCAAATTTGCTTTTTACGCAGTCCCTAAATTATTTCAAGGAACTATCATAGGAACTTTCTACTCACTGATATCAGTTAGAAAAATACTAAGTTTCTCCAAACATATACTAGAAATGTAAGTCACAATGATTCCACGGAAGTCAATTATCTGACTGTTCACATACATTTTCCTATCTTCTAATAAATCCATTTTAGCATGAGATGATGTGAGATTCAGTCACTTTAGAACAGCGGTCGGTTTCTGTCCAATTATGAAATGCCTAGTTTTCTTCTATACTTTCTGTTTTAAAAACAGATTTTATATGTCTCTTTACAATTCTTGTTGATAATAACTTGTTCGTGACACTGCTTGTTCATAAAATGCTGTTAGGTTTTTGCCATTCATGCTGTTATCTGTTCCCTCCTTTTAACAAGTAATCATTAAGAATGAACCACAGAAATTAGTCGAAGTTACTTAAATGCAGTAGGGTACATGTACACCAAGATATGTAAATGCAGTAAAGAGCTTAAATTTTATATGTCATTGGATAAAAATGTAAGCAAGCTAGTTACTTGACTCCTTGAATCCAAATCAACAACAGGAATTCTCTGACATAAAGCTTTTATTTTAGCATTTTGATCATTCATTTTCTCTTCACAAACTTGTGCCAAGTTCTCCATTAAGCATCATATTAAGTAAATGCACAGTCACATCTGGTGCCACACATGCATGGACACACTGTACAGAAACTCTTGCTCACACTAAAATTCTCCGCTCTCAGCACACTTCACACCTTCCTTCTGCCTCATTTTTCTCATAAACAAGACTATCTCACTTTCACGTGTAATTTAAGAAGTAAATAGCCTTTGTTAGCTTGTTTGCCTTGGTAACAGGAGTTTTGGAAGGTGTTACTGATTCTACAAAACAAGATACCACCAGCAGCTATGACTGTGTCAGTGAAATGAGACTCCCTGTATCGTTTCAGATGCTGAACACTAACGGGTGCAGAAGTAACATAAAAATGTGTGCCTGGCAAGTGAAATGTTTTTCAGTTCAAATTTTATAAAGATATACTATGATCATTTAGTTCTGACCCTTTATTTTTTAAAATCTTTTATTCAGGTAAAAAAAATTAACACCTTAGATTCACAAGAGAATATGGTTTCTTACAGAGTTAAAAACTCATTATTACGTTTATCAAAGAGGTATAAATGCTACCTTAATTAATAAAGTTTAATTGTCTATCTTATACAAAAGGTATAGACTGCTTCCAGAACAGCACTACTCCTCATGCAATTCGTAATGCCATTACATGAGAGACAAATGAACATTTTCATCTTTCTGGAAGATAACTGTTTTAGAAGTAAAATAACATGGAATATATGCTCATGAAACCAGATCTTTTGAAGTTCATCCCAGCAGACAGCTGTTTGGGGGAGAAATGGCAGAACAGTCTATAGATTTCTGCACAAAGAGTTTTGTGGGATCTTAGGTATGAACACGTCATGGTTCACATACTTCCTTAACCAACCAGTCTCATGGAGACATAGTGAAGTTTGTCTTTAGATCATTCAGGTTCACTCATTGTTGTCCAGTTCAACAAAACCTTACAGTGAACTATAAACCATCTTAATGCAAAAACACACATTAGTCAGGAAATCAAATCTTCATGAAAACTTATTTTCGTTCAGATATATAATTACACAAATAAATTCATAAAATAAAAAGGTGACTAAAGCAACTCTTCTATTCTATGCTGTACTCTACAATGGTCTGCCTGCCTAGATGAAGCCAGAAGCAGGGACTCCATGGAAATGGCTGTTCATGTAAATTAAATACAAGGAAAACTAAGTTTCTGAGAATCCAACTGGAACTATTTCCACGGAGCTGGGGTGGCACTCTAGAGCTAATGAAACATGGCCAATGAATTAGTGATGTAAGTCACTAATTATTCAGTTACCATGTAAGTGCTAGTCTACATTTGTTCCAAAATTCAATACATCACAAATCATGCCTGGTATAAGGTCTGCTAATACACAACTGAAGAAAGAAGGGCTCACATAGAATTTTTTTAGTCAACATGAGAGACAAAGAAACAAACCACTGCTGCTTCAATAGACGTAAATGAAATACCAAACAATGTTGTTTTCAAAACTTTCTATGGTGAAGCAGAACTTCTTTTAAAAAGACTCTATTTGCAGTCCATGTCTGGGAAACATGTAGAACACTAATATTTCTGCCGCCTGTGCCTTCACCACTATGGCTGTAATCAAGTTAAACACCAATAAAAACTATGCAGAAATTAGGGAAATATCTGCTGGTAACACTGTTACATGGCAGACAAAACAATCCCAAGCAAATATCACAAATACCAGCTTCAAATACTTATAAGGATTTAGCACAGTATTTGATAAGCCAGTAAAACAAGTCTTGGGTACCGAAAAAGTGAGCTCAGGAATATGTTCTTAGTCTTTAGCTGTGTTTTACAGTCTGCACATACTATAAAACGATTAACTTGGTTTCTAAATCAAAAAATTTCCTTCCTTGAATAGATACTTACAATATTTATTTATATGAAATGCTTTTTCTATAGCAGAGGTCAAATTACTGAAGTTTTGAGCACTTCCAGACACTCTACATATTTAGGGGGTTACTAAAAGATTAAAATTGTTGCAGTCAACTTTGACATAATTTCAAGTTGAACTGCTTTATTTGCTAGTTAAATAGCATTTTGCCCCACTCTAGAGACTAAATTCACCACAGAGCAGAGAACTCTTACCACTTCATAAGTATCTTGTTAACAGCTAAACTATGACCTAGATAAGACACTTCATCATGAAACAGAACATTAAATCAACTAAACTCATTTTTGTTAAGGCAGCAAAACAAACTGTAGTCTTTTCAGGAGGGAGGACAACCCTAATGGTGAAGAGAATGATGACTAATTGTATAAATGAAAGTATTGACTTTTTTCTCTCGGGACTCAGGAAAGATGCCTTCCAAATTATGGTTTTAAATTAAAGACATTTGGAGGTCTCAAATCTTGTCCCTTTTGGATATATAACCAAATCCCTAAACCACCACATACTTTCTCGAAACTTGGCAGTCTCTGCACAGAAAAGCCCAGGACTGACCCAGCTGACTCAGAATTACCAAAGAGAGTGGTTTCATCAGTTCAAAGGGAGAAAGAAAGAAAGCAAGGAGAGAAAGGAAAGGGAGAAAAGAAAGGAAGTGGGGGGGGAAAGGAAATGGAGGAAAGAAAGGAAAGGGGAGGAGAGAAAGGAAAGGGGAGGGAAAGGAAGGAAAGGGGGGGAAAAGAAAGAATTAAAAAGGTAAGGGGAAACCAATCCCCACACTAGGAAAAACAGCAAAGAGAGGGGGAAAAACCACAAACAGTTTTTATACATTAGACATGTGCAACAATAAAGGATGTAATAATTTTCACTATTTCACAACTATGGTTTTGACATGCAGAAAAACAAAGCATGTTTTTTTTCCTAAACAAGCAAAGTCCACTATTTTTTCTACACTATTAAGGCTCCTGAAGGCTCAGAAACCTGTAGATGATAAAATGGCTTCCCTTCCCAAAAACAGCACAGCAGCCATGGTGGTGGTGCAGCAGCTGAAGTTTCTAATTCTCTGGCACTCCACACTCAGGAGCACATTAAACTCCCCTAAACTTGCTGTCACACATTCTTACAACCCTAACCCCATTTCAACACCCCACAGACATTTATTTTCCTCCTCAGCTGTATCACAGTCTAGACACTCTGCTCAGACATCCACACCATCCATCCACACCACACTCCATCCACACCAGTCTGCTCCCATGCCACTATTTCCTAGCTTTAGTCTTGGATTTCATCTTAAAGTAAGTACAGGTGCTGATACCAGCAGCTTCACAAGCAACATGAGTTACAAAGGAGCATGCTAATTGCTGAGTGACAGAAAACCATCTCTTTGGAGGCATTTTTCCTACCTCCTATCCAGGAGCCTTTTTTTCCAGACAGCTAGGAACAGCCACCGTGGATCACTGAAGTACTTTCTATCATTAGTAGGCAACCATAGCATGTCTGTGAATTCCTAAGATCTAAAGTGCTATTTAATGGGCAAAGAATTAGTAGAAAGGAATCTATCAACAACAAAACACCCAAATGTCAGAAGGAAACACACTGTAGAGAAAAAGATTAAATCAAAGAACAGAAAAATAAGGTGAAGGAAGAGGATGGGATGATGTGAGCCCCAGGAAATGAGGAGAACCCTGTAGAGACAATGACCATTAGACCTACTTGTTCTTACATCATTTCTACAGCTGTAAGCCTTGGTCTTGCAACATGCAACTATTCATTCAACATGGGACTTTGAAGAGTAAAAGAAGTAGGAATACATTACCCAGTGTGAGATTTAAAGGTACAATTTTAATCCATGAAATTGACGCAGACATGGTATTAAGAGTGAGAGAGAGAAAACTCTCATTTGCAAAGTTTTCTGTGGGCTTTATCTGCACTCAGAAAAATAAAAATCAGTTTCGGAAAACAGCCAGGTATGAACTGTCTGCCGTTCAAATTGATGAATATGGTACAATATGAAAATGTACCTTACCACAAGAGTTTCTACTGACTGAAGTTTAGCTCCTGAGGACTGTAATATGACATCTACTGTCCTCTGTGGAATGATAGCCTGAAGGTGCTAGTGGGGAGGGAGCTGTCCCCTACGACATTCTCATGGGTGAAACGAAACTTCGTATAGAGGCAAATCACAGCTCCTCAGAAAACCCTTAGAGTTAAGTCTCAGTGCTTAACTGAAACAATGGAGCTTCACAAGTTTCAGTGCTATGGATACTGTCTTACTGAACTCCACAGGCAACACCAAGTTGTTAGGTGCTGCCAGCATTCTGGTCTTAGTAAATGGAATCAAACGCCATCAAGAAATGTTATAGAGAGGGTGGAAATAAAGAGGGACAATAGAGTGAAGACAGGCAGAAAGTTTCCTGCTTAAACCATTTCACTGGTACCAAACAGGGACTTGGCAACAATTCTTTGTGGAAGATCTGGAGTGGATCAGAACTTGAGCAAGGTCACCCTGCCACAGAACAGTCAGACTTCACTTTGGGAAATAAAACGTCATCTGGTAAATATAGGAAACAATCGTCTTCCTTCAGCTGGTCCTGGTACAGCATGAGCTAGAATATTCCAGTTTTGGTTAGCACACTTCAAGAAAAATGTTTTGGAGAAGGTCCAGTAGAGAAGAATGAGCACAACCATGAGATTCAGAAAATATGATGTAAGAGGAAAGCACTACTGAGAAAATAGTAGTGGTGAAGGGAAGGGGGTGTTGAGAGAGGTATCTGCAAGGAGACAAGATAATTTTTGGGAAGTATTTCTGTAAAAGTTTGAGGAAGTATTTCAGAAACCACAAAAATAAAATCAAATACAATTACAAGAGGTAGAGGAATAAACTGCAACAGGAAGTAATGCACTTAGGCTGCAACAAGTGTAAGTAATCACTAAGCCTGCATGCCTTCTGTGGAAGTCACCAAATCTCTTCTCCTGTCACCTCTAGAGAATAGGCTATGCCAGCTAAAGTTCATTCTGTCTTGAAGAACAAATAATCCAGCCTCTCAAGGTCCTTTTAGATCCTTTTCCCCTCAGTGATACTGTGGTTACAGAAGACCTTGATCTTCCCAGAAAATATAACAGAGGTAAAGGCACTTGAATAATTTCTACAGAGCCTAACACCAATGAGGTTTGATTTTTCTCTATTTCTAGAAACGATAAATCATATGCCAATCTGATTTAGTACAAGTGAAGATGGCATTACAAGTATTTCACTGATCATTAAGATCCTGCCTGCAGGAAGAAAACTGCATCTAGTTTACTCTTCCATTTCACACTGAACTAAGACTCTAATGATTGCCTCTGTGGACATAGTAAGTGTTCAGTAAATGCAAGACAACATTTTCCAGGTTCTGTAATTCTGAAAATATGCTATAAATTAACACCTTTGTTTTTGCAGTCCTTTCCTGTGTAAACAAATAATCCTCAAGTTCCAGAATCAAAGCTGCTCCTGACCTTAAATTTGGCCTTTGGATGACAGACTAGTATAACTTCTGAAGCCTGTCTTTCCTAACTCCGCATGCTCTTGTCTTTGACTAGTATGATCCTCTTCAAAGCATTTTCTACATGTGATGTGTTCTTAAATAAAAAACTAGCAAAAATAAGCGTATTTTTCTCAAGAGCAACATTATCCAAAAGCTCTCTAGACATAAAATTTGAAAGAATCATGGTTGTGTTTTTTCTGTTGCTTTGCAAACCACAGTATCATGAACTTTGTAACAGTTTCTCTACTATATTTGTTAGAGAAGAGATTTCCGAATCATATGTCCACAGTGACTCAGAGAGAAAAAGATAAATGTGAGATCAGCTTTAGAAAAACAGGTTGAATTACTATCTGTAATTTCAGATATAAACACCCAAATTCACTGAGTTCACAAAACCAAGTCTAAAGAACAGACTCACCCTTTCAAGGTATTTATTAAGTACTGCTTCTGGTCTGGCTGGAAATATTTAAAAAAAAAAAACAATTTGTTGTATTAAATTGTTTCCAGGCAGAGCTATGAAGCACAGTTATTTTTAAAATTAAGACAACAGCAGATATGTTTTCCTCATGTAGGTTTGGTTCAGATCCTATTTAAGCTTGCAATTTTATCTACATACTACCACTTTTCCCTTAGTAAGGTATTCTGGTCTACCATGAAAGGAGACATCATTAACCACCACTGTAACTACAATTTTTAAAACATTTTTTTATGTTTAAGCTTATCCTTCAACTACAGAGTTCCTAGGGTACCATAAATTATTTTAATTTCCCACTTCCCAATAAAGGAAGTTCTTATATGAATGCAGTTCTCTGGTTTCTCTGTCATAGACTCCTCCCCTTTTTTTTCTTTTTAACTTGCTGAAAGAAATGTTTCACTCAAAAGAAGCATAATCTGTATTTCTCCACAGGAAGTTGTAAGATTTAAAGGAGTAATTACAGATAGATGCTACAAGATTCTTTGTATTTTCACCTTACAGAATATTCAGAAAGGTTTGATAGGTCTTTAGAATTTTCACAAAATTCTCTTGAATTCTGTCCATCTCCTTGTGTATTGTACTGAAAAAACTCTCCTGTTTTATTAAGACCTTTAATTTCTTTCATCTGTTCTTACCTATAATGTAATGAAAAACTAAGTGGACTCTTAAAATGCAGCTTAAGCAACAACTGCTGAAGATTCAACAATTCAAAGACAAATGGCTAAGACAGTTTGTGGTGATAATCTGACAACTAATCAAACACCTGTTGGCAGACTAGACTTTTGAGGCGCATGAGAATTTTCTTATTTAAACTGCACAGGTTCAGCTACACTCCACAGAATCCAAATCTTAGTCAGACGTCAATTACAATAATATTGTGAAATTGTCTCTAAAATTCCTAGTTCGCACAATTATGTTAATACTTTTGCATATGCCATTTTCTGACTCCAAGAATAGAGTCCCATGGCAATTTAAGCTGCTCTGCCAGGGCTGCCATGTGCTCTCCCTCCCAGCTATCTGTCATCTCTTCCCCACACCAATGCTGGTGACCCATGGGACTGGAGGGAAGACAATTCAGGGAGCTTGGCCAGAACTGGGTTAGGCTTTACAGGGTTAATTTTTTGTCCAGTCAGCTCTCTGATACGCAGTTTCCATAGTTTTGTATTACTTGACCAATATACAGCAGGGCAGCACATGTCAAGAGGACATTTTATTTTAAAAATGCTCCTCTAGTTTGTTAGCAAAATGTGGAAACCAACACGTATTTAGAACCAGAACAGAACTGTTGTGGCCTGAAATAAAAGAGTATATATGACATTATATTTGGGTTCTTTGTCTGGAGCCTTCACTTGCGTATTTATGCGTTTGGATTTTTAAGAAGAGATAAATTTTATTATATACAGAAACACTGCTGCAACATAACTCTAGTACTATTATTGGGCTTTTCTATAATAAAATTCTGCTGTGTCACTTTTCCAAACTAGAAACAAGCACAGCAAAACCATTTGTTCATTTATCTCCCAGAATATAATGTTCTCTCACTTTAAGCATAAAAAATCTCAGCATTCTCTTTACATCCTGTAACTTCTTCCTAAACTTTACGATGATGAATGACGCAGAAGTTTTTTTACATTGCTGGGGCATCTTAAGCTTTCAAGCAGTTTTATTTATTATTGGCTCATAGAGGAGATTGACAGAACCTACTTTAAAGTTACTTAGCTGCTGTAGTCCTANCATTTTTCTTTTTTTTTTTTTCCATTTTCTCATTTTCAGACATGCTCTATTCAACAATACGTTTTATTTACTCATATGAATAATTTCCCATGCAAATCCAAGAAAACCAAATTAATGTTTCTTGTACAGTCCTTCTTGGCTTTTTTCTTCCACAGAGATCTTATTCTTATACAATCAGACCTTGGTGTACTCTGCTTCCAAACAGAAGAAGAACAAAAATGCAAGGTCCCACAACACTTTCACCTGAGGTGGCACTTCTGCGTCTCAGACCCCCTGTCCCTCAATGTGCAACCCCCTCTGCCAGCACTGCCTCTCCCACAAACAATAACAGTTTTATCACACTGCTCTCACACAGACCTACCCTACCAGTTTCCGATTATTATTTCTCTATGCAGTATTTCTTTACATATATCTATATGAAGAGCTGGGCAGGTGGAAGGAGGTAACTTCTTTTAATGATGCCTTGCCATGTGCAAAAGTTCAACAATTACAGCTTGTTAAGGGCCTTAAAAGTGAAAGATTAATGTCTTTCAAACAAAAAGGAGCAATGTTAACATCTTCCTGTGAAACATGGCTCCAAGACCTGAGGTGAGTGTATTTTGAGTTACCTGCTCCTACTATTTCCCTGGGCTGCTTATGTCTGTCCCTGAACTTTGTTCTTCAAAAAAATCTTTTGTGCCTCCTTTACAACCAAGTTAGAGATATGACATCCATCTATTCTGTTGTAGACATGGAAAAAAGCATCTCCTCCATTTGTGCAGCAGCCTGCCACTTTCACTTGTCTGCCTTTTGTGAAGCTCTGTGATTCCTCTTTTAGACTTATATGCAATAATTTTTGTTTGTTTATTCATTTGACTTAGGAGAGTGTTTCTGAGTAGTAGAAATCAAGTTTATTATTTTCAACCACAATTTTTAAAGACACATTAACAAAATTCTTCCTGTCTTTTGTGGCACATTATCTGTTTTCTATCTACACAATAATATGTGTAGAATATGTGCTGCATTATTGCTCTGATAAAGAATTAATACATTGATAGTTTCATTTATAATCCAGCTAGACAGTTGTGTAGATTGTTTTGAAAAGTAAGCCTTCAGAATTCTAGAACTCTTACAGAATTTACCTCTTCTTTATACAACCAGTCAAGTCATTCTTATATAATGATGACACCATGGCAGGAAAAAAATAATGTTAAAGCGTTAAACTGTGAAAAGCAAAGAAAATAATTTATAGAAACTACTTCACCTTGAAAACATACTTACCAGATGAACTGCTAAATGAACACCCTAGAGCAGTTCTGATGAAGAGAAGTGATGAAGATAAGTAACCTGGAGTTACAGAATTAAATATTTATGCTATCCATATAAAAGGAAGTCCAAAAAAGCAGTTACAAGACAGAAACCTAAGTTCACTAGAGGTTTCATAAGTATGACAATATACACATGGTGGTTTTTTGTTCAAGCAAGAATACTGATCCTGTTTGTTGCTGTCTTAACAAAATCACATCTGAATAGAAATTTCAAATACAAAAGGTACTTTAGACGTGTCTCCCATGTGAAATTGTTCAGGGCTTGTTCAGGGAAAAAAAAGCCAAATTCAGGATCCAGTCTAATTTCCTGATTCAGCTACTCACACTTTAAAACCAAATTCTGGCAAACTGTGATCCCAAACAGTTCCCTGGTAATTTCACTTTGCTGTTTCTGCAAGCTGTACCCAGACAAAACATCTTCCTGTTGCTTCAACAAAGTTCATTACAGCAAAAGAAAAGAATGCCTTATCTCTTGTGCTAGTTCTCTGTCCATGTATTCTTCCACTTTTTTCTCTATGGCTACTTTCCAGCAGAGCCACCTTGCTGATTTAACAACATAAACCAAGAGCTTCAGGTGTCTGTGAAACTACACCCTCACCACACAGCTTTCTCTCTAGGAGATGTCAGTGAACTCTGCTCTAGACTCAGAAGGACTGGCACACTCACTCTTTAAACACCTTCTACAGAACCAGGAATACTGTGATACCCTTCCTCTCCCTCTGTCACTCTTCTTCACCATCAAAGACAGGCACACGTTATAGCAAAACCAGAAGGCACCAATATACATGAGGGCTAATTCAATCAGCACAGAGGAGTATGTTCCCTGTGCTTAATGAAGCAGCACACACTGCTACTGATGCATGTGCACAATGGTTCATGGAGATACGCACAGATTGATTTAACATCTGCTCACAGGGATGGAACTGTCTGTAGGATACTCAGAGTCTTCAGCGTTGGTGGAATCCATCTACTTACGCCCATCACAATAACAGTGCACTACTTAGTGAAATGTATTTCTATTGTGATTTCTTGTTCTCACTGATACTACAGGGCAGATTTGTTTGTGTTCTTAAATGAAAGCTTTTGTCCACTGCCATCTAAAATACAAAGTCACAATTTATAGCTAAATAAATTAGCTTAAAAATCTAAGCTTAAATCACCTTTTGACTTTTTGAAAAGTATACTGTATGGCCTGGAAAGTCGTATACAGCCATTTTTAGTTTTAAAAAAACATCACCAGCCGGCATCACTTGGAAGAGGAAGTCCTTGCCCAACCTACCCAAGGAGGACAAACAGATGTCAAGAGGAAAAGCTTGGTTGTGAGTCAAGGCTGTGGAAAACATCAGCAAAACTATCTAGCAGGATGCTGCAAGTGAATACTGGTGTACGGCCAAGGCCCAGAAAAAGTATTTGTGAAAAGCTGGTAAGGGACAATTTCACTACTTACGCCTTTAAACAAAAACAACAGAAAAGACAAAAATTTAAGTAAAACCCATGTTAGTCTCAAATGATTACTAGCAATGCTGTAGTAGTTTTTAGCAGAGTAACAACTAAAAGCAGGATTAACAAACAATGCATCTTCTTTCAGTGTATCAAAATCCTCTCGTTCCTTTTCTTTGAAGCATTAACTACTTTGTAGTCACTGGATTAAAAGACTTGAGTGCTTGCATGCTTTCCAGACATTCTGAGCCTAATGACAACTTCCTTTATAAAGCAACAGCCTCACAATGAATAAACAAACTTAAATAGCAAACCATTCCTTACACAGAGAACATAGTGACAGATGCTATAAATTAGATGGAAAACTGTAAGTAGCATTTCTTCCTTCTGAGCAACCACACAAGGCAACAGAGAACATCTATAGAAAGAATTATTATTTTTTTAAAAAGTTTGCTTAACAGTTAAAGTTATCTGGCACTGCAGTTATCTGCAATGTTAAAAAAAATAAATACAAAGAGACCTTTAAAATAAATTCTCTCAATCAGAAGAATGACTAAAAGCTTGAGACGCTGACTGCTTCTAAAAGACATTTTTATTGAATCTACAATGTGAATTTAAGACTCTGAATACAAGCCATGAAAAGGGCTCCACAAGTCTTCTATACAGAAGAGTCTCGCAGTTACCAAACAAAACTCAGTACTTCTTACCATTCTTTCCTTTTACTCTTTCTTCTCACTGGTTGGTGGACTAAGGCTGTCAATTTCCTTATTAGTGGTCAAAGATATGTCCATACCCATGCCTGAAAGCTATTCACACCTTAGACAAAGTGCAGTGAATTCAGAAAAAAGATCAGCTTTTCTGCAAACAACTGAAAACTCACTAAACAGGATTAATTTGCCTTGTCTCTCATCTGGTCCTTTTCTTCCAGCATCTTGCATTTCTGTGCTGTTTACAGCAACAAAGAGATTAAGGGGAAAAGTGCAATTCCATTACAAATGTTTAATTGAATTGAGACACTCAAGGGGAAAAAAAGTGCCAACTCTTGACCCAAAGGTAAACTTCATCACTAAACTAACAACTTAATTAACGCTAGAAAGGTTTGATTAAGATTTGACCTAAGAATAATGTGGTCAATATAATTTATTAAAAGCTATCAGCAAACTTCTTGTACTCAAAGATGTACTGACTTTTATCAGATGACTGATATACAATTTCCAGAGCTGAATTTCTTTTACTAAAGTCAGGATGGAGCTATAGCTAAATCTTAGGCAACTTTGAAGATTTAAGTATTTTACAACTTTTTGTAGTTAGGCATTAAAAGGCATTCAGAAGTAATCCATTCTTGTATTATTTCTCCACAAGCATTATACTCTCACAAATTAGAGGGCTTTTTTTCTTTATGAAGTTAGGTAGAAGTTTACAAACTTCAGGGCTTTCAAAACCATAGCCATGAGTTACCATTATGTTTTCATTCCTAGACATTCTGTTGACAGAGTTTTTTGGGGGTTTTTTTAAACGCTGCATTCTGCATATTTCTCAAGTCACATGAGCATTAACTTCCAGTTGATTAAACATCCTTTCCTATTTAATGGCAAGGGGGGGAAAGTCTGTAAGCCGAGTCCATTGTGGATCACCATTTTCAACAAACGACCGTGCTCATTGCTGTTTTCTCTCACCTGACCATATTCTAAAAAGCCTGAAGTAACATTTTCAAAAAATAAACCTTTAAATGAAATGCAGATTAACAAATACTCTGTTTACCATTAAGCAAACCTAATTAAACAGAAGAATACCCCTTAACAATAGAAGTACACAAGAATTTATTGCTGTGATTATGGGCTCTCAACCACTGTGGAGCTTATCCAGAGAAGAAAATGGAGTCTCAAACTTCATGCCTATCGAAGCAGAGTGAATCCACACTTTCTACAGGTGGCTGAGACGATTATCACAAGTCTGTTTATGAGGTAGCGCTAAAATAAAAGATAAACCCCAAATGCACTTTTAATGGTAATTTATGATTTTATACTGCCTCCGAGAAGGTTGAAACTTGATATGTCTCCTGGGAGCACATACAAGCGGACGGAGCAGTACCATTGCCCACGAAAGCAGACGGAGGTACGCTGCCACGCTCCCAGCGCTTTCCTGGCCCGTCTTCCCAGCGCCAGGCGCCCCACCGGTGGGCAGCTCCGCGCCTGGGCAGAGGTTCCCGGGAGCCCGCACCCCTCCACGCTCCGGGAAGCCGTGGGGAGGCTCTGAGAAGTCAGAGAGAGTCTGGCCGTGGCAGATCCACCGGCGTCGGTGTTCCCGAGCTGCAGCGCGGGGCAAGAGAACGAAGGAAGGAAGGGAGAAAGGAAAGAAGTTCACGGGACACTTGTGCACACCTCCCGCCCGCTGCATTGGAAAAACAGATCGAGCTGCTCAGGGTGAAGGGAATAAACCGGGAACGGGGACAGACAATCCGGCATCTCCTCTCACAACCGTCAGGGGACGATCGTCATTCCTCCCTGCGGCCCCGGGGGATCCCTGGAGCCCGGGACCCCGCAGGAGGGCCAGAGCAGCGGGGCAGCCTCTTCAAAGGGAGCAATAAAGGCTCTAGGAAAAATAAACGAGGCGGGAACTGACCCCAAATCCGCGAGCTGTAACATGCCCGCCTCCTGCTCTCGCCCCGGAAAGCTCCCAGACCTCTAGCTTTCTGCTGACCCTCTCCCTTCATGGTGAGGCAACAAATGGCAAGACCTCGGACCCCGGAGCTGAATAACAGGAAATATAGGCATCTGTCACCTCCCGGGGAGAGCTAAATGGATTACCGAAAGCAACAAAGGGAAGAAAAGCTCTTTCAAACGTGCAATTGATTAACAAGTCCCCTCTAATCTGCAGCATCACTGTTTTTCCTTAAAGACATCATCGGTCTCCTCCAGCACGTCGGTGCAATTAAGTCAAAGCTAGGAAAGGCGGGGAAGGAAGGCACTGCTAAACCGCCGAGCTCCCGCGCTGCCCGGTGAGGACAGAACGGGTTACCAACCTGGCATGGAAATGGGGCAGCCTTGTCGTCCGCTCCCTCAGTCCCTGGGCAAAGAATCCCGGGAAGGACTTTGAGAGTAAGGTTTATCTGCTGCAGAGGGGGAGAGGGCAATTTTCCAGAGAACGGCTTCATGAAAGATCAAAGAGCTGGATCCGGCAGCTCCTACCTCGACGGCGTATTTTCACATCCCAGAGAAAACGAAAACGTTAAGCCTCCCCTTTCCTGCTCTGAAACCACCAAACAACTCAGGCGAGAGTGGAGGAGGGAAAATTAAAATAAAAAAAAAAA
>WEKY01021876.1:26149-49375 GCA_013390045.1 Picathartes gymnocephalus
TTTTTTTTTTGGCGGGGGGAGGAGAGGAGGGAAGGAGTTGTCTTAGTTTAGGTTTCTTTGCAGTTCGAAGAAATCAGTATTCTAAGATAATGCAGAACTGTCAGCAGGCTTCTTTTAACTTTTAACATCGTATAAACTCCAAGAATGCAGTTCAGCCAATTAATTGTTGTGTTTTTAAAGTTATAATTTAACAGCATATTTAATTAGATGTCGTCTCTGCAAATACATTGTTATTGTTTCAGATTTCATTTCTAAAGGTTTGATGCTGAGTAATGCTGAATACATACAAATTCCTTTAGGTTCTTCTCCAAATCAAGCTCTAAAATCACAATAATTTTAGTGAAATTATTTTGCCATTAAATTTACTTCTGAATGCAAACAAAGGCAAACATTACAACCTATTCTTTCTTCCTCCTTTTGCACCCTGTTTCTTTCCTCTCAAGTTTTCAGTTCCATCTTGAAAATTCTTCTGGCACCTAAGAATGACAAAAGGAGGTCCTGATCCCTCTTTGGCAGGAATGTAGGCCTGACTGACTTCAGCCCCTTGCCATCACAACAACACATTTTAAAATCCGTTTCATAAACATATGAAACCTAAGGTAAAAGTAGTGATGATCTTTTTTATGAACTCTATTCCTTGGATTAAAGGCTGCTCCAGACTTGCCTCTTTGATAGTTTGGAACATGCTCCTAATTTCCAGACTATATATATTCAGATCAGTTTATATTCCTTCTCTCTTGTGCCACTACTACCCTTACCACTTCCCCTCTCTATGGCATAAAATTACAAAGTCACACCTCAATCTTTATGTTGTTAAACTAAAAAACCCTAAATCTTTTGATTTCCTTTGAAATGATCAGTTATGTGTTCCCTGATCACCTTAATCCTTTTTCCTGCCACACTGAATATCCCCTCATTCCTCCAAAATTTTGGAAGTCTGATTTAATCTGTCTGATGATGAGTGACTTGAGCTCAATATAGTGCTGGAGATGCTTTCTCTACTAGAGCACTTTTAATTTCTTTTCTGTGGTGAAAAGACTGATAGGTACCAGGATTTACAGCACCTTGCCCGTTATAGGTATACTATGATGTGTTAGAAAATCTACTTCCCTCTTTCTTTATCATTTCCACTGTGTAACTAACAGCAGAGTCCTGCACCAAAATTCTGACTTCACAATCCACCCCAGCTCCCTTTTTTGTAGCTCAACTCATCAAGATCAGTTCCTTCTGCACCTTCTTTTATTAAGAACACCTCTTGGCTCTGCACCAACAAAAAATTTTGGTTGCACATGGAGAAATAAAATCAGTGTGAAGAAGTGTCCCCAAGAAACTAAAACAGAGACATTGCTATGGCTTTTAAAACAAAGTTTAGGTGGTTAAAAACTGCAGCGATTACCTGCCTAATGTGTTACAAATTCAAACTCTATGTTCCTCTGAAATTTGTGATTGTACAGCTGTGTTACTTGCCTTCCAAACTTAATACGAAATAAAAATGTCTGCATAAATTAGTCTACGTTTTGCATAATCATCCCAATAAATATTTTGGTTTTTTCTCTTACGCTCTCAAGGATCTCACAGAATAGCTAGGATATAGATCCACTTTTTGCATTTGGGGATAAATTAGCATTTGATAGAAACTTTGGTTGTGAGTAATTTTTCTGACTTAGGAGAGAAACTGGTTGTGTCATGAAGGTTAAATGACCAGGCCAAGTTAGCTACTTAGAATTTAAGTCACCTTCATACCCACAAATTATTTTGTCACTAACCACAAAAACTGCTATTCATATTTCCCACTGCAAGTGAAGTCACTACAATGGAAAAAACCACGGCACAAACTCTTACTTTGTATTGTAGAAAAACATGTACAGCAAAGAAGCATGGAACAACTGCACATCCTGACCTGCACATTCTGATTCCCTCAATTCATGTAAGCCATTAGAGAGATCACTTGTGTTGTGCAGCATATGGTCTCAAACTGTTCTGTCACTAGTCGAGAAAGAAAAAGCTGTGCACGTATTTTTTTGCATGACCATATGGTATGTGCTTGATAGGAGCAGTTAAGAGCAATGGGCAAAGCTGGAATTCAGCCTGAACTTCCTTGGGAACTCCTGACAGAATTTGGGTGGATTCTCTTTGCCATTTCAGTCTGCTTTCACAATAAATATAAGAAAAGTGACTTTAAAGAAAGTGTAAGATTAAATGTGTTCCAACTTGAGGTCTTAGTGTTCGTATAACCATCCTGCAAGGTTAGGTAAGTTTTAATTGGTACATTATCTTTAGTAAAAAAGTTAATTCCCCACCTGATCCTTTTATTCTTGTGATGAAAAAGCACAGAAAGCATTACCTACATGTTTCATGTTTTCAGGATCAACTCTTGGGCTTTCTTTTCCAGTATTAAAGTACATCACACATATTCCCGCTATTGGCCAAAACTGAAAAAGGGATTTGGGCATAAACACAATATTCTGACACTAAAGTCCAAATTTTTAAGGCAAAAATGCACCTGTTTGGTCTTGAACATTCATTCTTAGCTGAGTCCTGTTAGGTGTAAACATTCCTTGTGTGATCAGTTACACACGTTCAGAACTGCCCCAGCCACAGCTACTGAACGATCACTTCCACAGAGATGCAGAAACTGTCTTGCCACAATGCTTGAGGCTCTTGACAAACCATGCCTGATTCTGACCACCCATACCATTTTAGTCACTGTCTTCTGAAGAGCACATTTTGGAAGAAAACTAAGGTGATTGTGCTCAGTGTTATGTACTGGCCCAGCAAATACCACCCTAAGCCGTGGAGAGCTGGGCTCTTAACCTTTGTCAGCATCTAGGTCCTCAGGGAGTGACTTGGTCACAATACACTGTGCAGAGGAGTGGGACACATTCTTCTCCACTTACTGGAACTCTGCCACTGTGTGCAAACAAACTGGAGAGTTGGGGATGGAAGTGGGAAGACACAAGCAGAAGCCCAGATGGATTGCTCAAACACTGAGCATAATGAAGGAATTCAATGAGACTGTTGGTCACCTGATAAATGTTACAGTTAGTGAAACTCTGAACAAAAAGAAAATAGTTTGGAGCAGCTATTCAAATAGAGAGCTGCCTGTTTATAGTCTACCTGCACATTTCTGTGGTTTGTTTTGTTTAGTTGGGGTTTTTATACTGAACCGAACCTTGTAAATATTAAAATAAAAAACAAGCTTAACACACTCATTAGAAAACCTTTTCCTACAGAAAAAAATCAGGTTTCGATCCACACTTTTAGACCAGTGTTTCTTATGCTTTAAATATACATGATTTTGAGATATATATATATGTGTGTGTGTGTATTAAAATAGTCACAATCAATATTTTGAAGGAATTATTTTACGTCCAGAAGGTAAAACCCATTTCTATGTAGGCTCAGGAGCCATCTCCTTGCTTTTGTTCCCAGGTCAACATACACAAACATGTCAAGTAGTACTGCTGCAGGAGCCAACCCACCACAGAATAAACAAATCTGCAAGCATTCATACCATCAACACTCTCATTAAAAGAAGATCACCAAGGATATTTCTCATGCCTAGAACCACAGGAAGCAATAAACAAAGTGTTTCATTTGTTTCATAACTTAGGATGCAGACAACACTCCCAAAATCAGAGCCGATTTTCCTAACTTGTAAAATCATACTCATGAGATGGTTTGAGCATCCTGCAGTGTCTTCAGACTGATGCACCCTCAACCCTCTCTAGTAATAAAAACTGAAAGGGGGAAAAAGCTGCATCTCTCTTCTCTATCCATTATTCTGACAAGTGAAACAATTACAGAATGACTTACTGAAGACAAAAATCTGAATGTGGACTGGGATTTAGGTTTTCACCATATAAATTGGACAAGAACATGAGTGTCTGATTTAATTTAGAACTCAATTACTCCTTGAAATTTCTATGATTACATTAAAGAGTGATATTAAAACCAAGGTTCTTTTTTCATGCAGTTTTCGTTATCATCTTCTTGGTTGTACTGAAATATTTATTTATGTGTATTTATTTTAGCTATTTCTGTCAGCCGTCCCATGTCACTAGCATGTTATAGTCTTGTAAACAGCATGTGAACAATTAAAATTGTAGCTATTTAACTTAAGTAAACTCCAAGGCAAGTTCTAGCTGTCAGATTGGAGCACCAACCATCAGACATTTGACTGACTGCAAAGTTAAAAAAAGGCTCGATTCATCCTTGACACCCTCAGTTACTTGCAGAACTTGCAGTCCATAAAGAACTATAAATGTACTACCCAAGTTGATGGTACTGGGATAAAATGCCAAGGACTGCAGTTTACAAGGCAAGACCAAAAATACATCATTGTCAGTGAGACAGACACAACTATGTCAGTGGATTCGACACCAGAGATTCATACACTATGCAGGATAAAAAAACAGTTCCATTTCAAAATGCATCAGATTCTTGCAAGGCATTACAAAGTTCTATATTATTTTGTTCTGAAAGATCATCTGGATGTGAAGGTGTCAAACAAACCCTGAACTGAACCAAGAATTTAAAAGTCAGCACCCAAGGGGTATACACCATGGAAAATGTTCTTTTGAGAGCCTGGATGTGCCTGTCAGTTTCTAAAAGACAGTTGTGGGGGAGGTTGGAGGAGAGAACAGAATAAAAGATAAGGATTTTTAAATTTTTTTTTTTTAATTTTTTTAAATTCAGTGTGATCTGATTTTGGGAGCATTTTGTTGTTATTTTTGTTACTGTTTTGTTTTTTAAAGGTAGCTTTAGATAGAGAACAGGCAGTCTTCAGGATTGGAACATGGAGGTTCAGGCCCAAAACCTGGGTATACTTGAGAAAGAGGTAAAATTTGTGAGGAAACCAGAAGTAGTCAGCACAATTTATTTTTTCTTATGTTATAGACATGAAGTTTCTTGCAACTCCTCTGCCTTTGTAGTCCCAAAAAGCCTCAAATAGACAACAAACCATCTAGCAGAGGCAGGCTAAACTCACTACAATCTTGCAGTAGGAATCAGCCGTGTGGTAAAATAAAAACCTTACCTCTTCTCCCCCAGACTTGGGGGTACATATTGCATGCACACATAAGGGAGCAAGAGCAGCCACAGGAAGAACTTCAAAGCCAGCACACAAACAGTAATGGGAACATGAATACGACTACAGTCCCTTCTGTGCTGTTGTGCTCTGTGGCATGGAGCAGGTGCGTGCTGCTGGCTCTCAGTACACATTCCCCAGCTTTTCCCCTTCTCTTACCTTCAGTCTGAACTCCAAAACATGTGGAAAGGACATTCAGTATATTGATGAATATTAAAATATTTGGGATACCATAAGCTAATAATGTATTCTACAGCATTCACAGAACATTATGCTTTAAGAACAGGAACTTGTGAGAGTGACTTGAGCTCAAATAGATACTGTTTGAATAAAACTGCTTCACACACACACTAGTCTATATATAGAGACATACACTAAAGCATATGTGATTATATTGGATTGTACTTCTAAAACATTTTAGAGACAACTTTTCTCCTCAGAGAAATTTGCAAAGCCAATCACCTGGAACAAAAACAGAAGTTGTGGTCCTGTCTCCCACATGAATTGTTGAGGTTTGCTTCTATTAAAAGCATTGTACTGCTAACCAGTAAAATTATTTTTAAATACACTTTTTCATTATATCCAATTGTAAGGTTGCATTGTGTCTTGTCTCTCAAATTTTTGATTTTGCAGTATATAGTATTTTTTCCCTCTTTTTGTCTATGGACCAGTCCTATAAATATGCATGACTTTACAAAAAAATCTACCAAAATAAAACAGCAAAGTGAAATATTTCTGTTTACTTAAAGAGGCTCTCTACCTCTTCTCATTCCTTTTACTGACATTGGAGCAATCTGAATAGTTAGTTGCTACACAACTGCAAAAAGGAGTTTGTGCCTTTTCTGGCCCTTTTTAGAACTGTTTTGTTTTTCTTAAAGTGAATTTTTAATATCTAATTGTCGCATCTTTTCTGTGTACAAGCAGAGAAACTTCACCTAAATATATTTTGCCTTCATGATCTTATCATCATCCCTTTTACATTCTGTAACTTTCATTTACAAAAGAGGCACAACAAGACTGGAGACAAGTAATAATTAGAAAAATGATCCATGTTTTTTCTTACATTTAATTGCAAACTCAGTCTGATCTACCGAGGGAGATAGGCAATTGCCTCAACCTAAGGGCAGATTAGATGCCTCTCCTGAGTACAAAGGTCTTACCTCTATACACAAGAGGCAGGGGAAAAGGGATTTCAGTCAGTATATTTTTTTACACCTTGTATTAGGGAATCAATATTTTTGTGGCTAGTCTGCTACTTTGATGACACCATGTTCTGTTTCACTTCAGGACTTGTGAGAATACATTTTGGGGTCTGAGTCCCAGTTATGAAACTGAATTTCTGCCTAATCTGAGACTCTGCTTACAGGGATCGGTACCCCTCATCTGGCATCAGTCAACATTCCCACTTTAAGCAAACAGGCAAGGATGGATTATCAGTTCAGTCACTACTGTTGTACCCAGCAGCTGTAATTTGACCACGATAAACAGGAGAGAAAACTTACTTTGGTTTCTGTGTTGTTCAGAAATTCCTAAATCATAGATTTTCATAGAGGCTTATCTTACTTACTAGCCCCACATCAGCAGCTGTGCTACACAAATGTGTACCCAGCTTATCAGAAAGCCTCTCCAATGAACACTTCTTGATATCTTTCCCAACCAACCATAGCAGCAGCAGCCAACTTCTTGCAACAAATCTGTAATTATATTAAATAGCACAGTTAAATTAGACTCAGATGCTCTGAGCTATTGCATTGACTTGATGATATTTCTGAGGCACCAGTGTAATTTTTGTGGAGAAGAGTTCATCTCGAAGTCCCCAGCATGTGCCAGTCTCTGCCTTGTGCAACAGCTAACATTAGCCAATGCTGGCCCGGTGAAAAGTAGACCCTGTGCACCAGTGTCCTCTGTCAGATTCTCAGCAACACCCAAGCAGCGTGGGAATCAACCCCCCTAAGAAAAATACCAAGTGGAGAAACAGGACAGCTCTTTTCCAGCTCTGAACTGAAGCCATCTGAGAATGTCAAAGATAAATGTGAAGAATCTGAACAGCACTTTTTCTGTTGTCTGCAAGTTGTGGATAATAGGAAAGGCAAAAGACAATGGAGGGTAATATTATTCCTCTGTGTGGTTTATTCTGAAGTACTTGGTATTTAAATGCAGCTAAGTCAGACAAGAAGGCATAGACTGATTTGGCAGAAAGTTTGCTCTAGTACGTAATATAAAACATATGAAGGTGATCTATTTAACCTCTGCATTTCTACCCTTGCATAGCTTTTAATTCATCAGGAAGTGGGGAAAGACAGCTTATGTACTTTTGAAAGGATTGGAAAGGAAGTGGAAGATTTTGTTCTGTTGTGACTTACAGGGCTGTTCATACTGAAAAGAACCTCAGTGGAGCAGAGGACTTCTAAGCCACACATGGCAATAGAAATAAAAACTAAACAAATATATCTGGGTGGAAGGAATAATGAGAAAACATTTATTCCACTGTAAAATGTGTGTATGTGTATGTGTGTAGCTTCAATATTTTTTAGCAGAACTGCAGCTAGTGGAGATGAGTATGAAATCGACAGCTTTCCTTGGATATTAAATTCATTGAGGAATTTTCTTTGTGGACAAGAGCTTGAATTCCTAGAACGTGCAGACCATATACTGGGTATTTTATTAATGACGTACCAGAGACATGGTTTTATACTGATTGTGTGTATTATTGAAATAAAGAACATTACAAGACTTTATAATGCAACTAACCACCAGTATCCTAAACCCATATTTTTTTTCCTTTCTGAATAAATTATTTGGAAACAATGCCATTAAATCAAAAGGAAGAAGACAGTATTAACTGTGCAGTAAAAAGATAACTTAAAACAGAGTTCTGCATATATTCTTTCTGCAACCAGTTTCTGTTTACATTTGGAATTTTATAGAATTCTGTTATTGTATTCCCAGGCAATAAAATTCCCAGAAAAAAAAATTAGCCAAAACACAAATATTTTTCTCATCTAGAATATGACTAAGTTATAGATACTCTTGGAAATTTAACTTTTTCCACTTACTTTTAGTTACAACTTCAATATTTTACATAAAACAAAAAAAGCAACTGGTGTTAAGAATCCCAGGGTAAAACCTAATCAGAAAATTCCTGCCTTTAGCATTGATAACAGCCAAAGAACCATGATGTTTAATCCTTTAAAGTTAGCCTTCCTATTACCTACAGAAACCTCCATGGCGTTTATTTTGTTTATTTGTGGTATATAAGGTTGGGGTGACTTCTGGGACGACTTGAAGCCTACTACTTTTTCAGCTTTCATTAGCATTTATGGGAATTACATACATACATCAGTGTCAAGATAAACTTTAAAAGAATTAATCTTTAAATAAGAAGGCACATTTAAAGACAGATTTCTATCAGTGCATATTACATGACTATGAAAGATTTTTATTTCATCCACACTCAGCAGGGGTGCCCATTATTCAAACCATGTGGTATCTGCTTGGTATGCAGGGCATAAATACTGCTGCTGTCAGCATTTGCTTTAAAATCTGATGCAATATATTACAAAGAAGATTTGAACAATCATAAGTAAAATTTGTTGGGAAGACTTGAAACAAAGGTTTGAATGAGGTTGAAAACTTATGGAAACAATAAAGTCTGAAATGTTATAAAAAGAAACTTAGTATCCACATGGGAACTATTCTACAAACTTCTTAGCAAAGTTTAATCAGACATGCCTAACAAAAGTAATACAACCAACTTCTATATAAACAAAAACATGCATACCTTCCAACAAAGGGATTAAATACTGCAGTTTACATTTTTCAGAACTACCATATATAGGAATACTTGGTGCAATCTGATGGCACTGAATTTAGAGAAAAATGCACAGCCAATAAGCAAAAGAGTTTCCAATGCATATCTGTTTATCAGGTTATTTTTCACTTTTTTCCACTGTGAAATCTATATTTACATTGACATTCACACAGTGTAATTCTAAGAGTTTTATTCTATCTACCTTCATTTGGTGTTCTTAAACCTTATGAGAGACTGTTCTGTCCAAAATGCATACACTGATAACCATAACCACCACAACCTGCCATATTTAAATTTACTTAAAGTTTTACTATCAATGTTGCTCTAATTTGATATTTAGACAGGTCTGTCAGAAGTTATGAAGCAGTTCAGATGAAAGAGTTCTTTCCAAAAGAGATCTAAAGATGTACTATAAATTACACAGCAGACACAGGACTAGAAAATAGAGATCTGTGTCATAATAAATATTTTCTACTACATAACTTATTGGTCCAGAGGTTTTCAAAGTCTTATGAAAACATTAATATATGCAAGACAAAATTAAAGAAGCTGTGTTAACTTTTTAGAGGTGAATTCATTGGGACATTGATCAAAATTTTACAGAAATTGTGACAGTAATAGAAATAAAACCTGCATCTCTAACCAAGATATTAAAACTCATACCACTTTGACATTCAATCTTTGCTGCAGAAAACAGGTCTTCATCTATTTATAAACAAATCCTCCTTTTTCCACTCAAGTAGTGAAGTCTTGTCTGCCAAGCTTTAGTTGCATTAATTTTAACATACTGAGGTTTAAAAAGTAATGTGGAAGCACAATGGAACACCTAAATATACAGCATGCAATGTTTCCAAACATGGAAAGAACTCCAGGAAGGATATTCCATATAGCAAAATATATTTTGCATTATTTATAGTGGCATTAAGTAAAGGAAATGAGATCAGCACTGCAGGATTTGACTAATAAAAATGTTGTTCTGCACATTTAAGATTATTAAGATATTAAGAAGCAGAAAGGATACTCTTAACTGAGGTAAAGTCATCTTTCTTACAGGTATTCCTTAGTCTGCTGTAGACAGCAATCTGGTAACAAGTTCCTAGGCAGACAGACCTGGATCCAGTACGACTAGTCTGTAATTAACTGTGTTCAGCAGAAGTATTCTAGTACTAGACTAAGACTAAGCTTTACTGCCAACTATTGATATGTACTTGATTCTGCTTCAAAACAGACTACAGGGCCTTTTGAGATCCTTTCCAAGATAATTTATATAAAAACAGCAAGATGGGTCTTATCACTAATACACAAAAATATACAAAATCACTCTGTGACCACACTGAAACGCTAAATTCTAACACCAGAAAAGTGTTTTTCACTGACATAAACAAACACTGAAGAATCAATGTTTGCTTATGAAGATGAATACAACTAAGCTGAGTCTGAACTGAGGACAACCATCATTATTTGTATTTTATATCATTACATGTCACCATCAAGTATAGATTCTATCCCAAATCATGAAAATAACTTTTAAGGGACACATTAGTATTAACCAAGGATAGAGGTTCTGGTGACAGGATGCCCAGTTATTCTGATGGCAGAAGAAAAGTATATCTAAATTGTGCTTTTCTCACTTTTTCACTTCTTCTTTTTGGCTTCAACCCAGCCAATTGTATTTGCCAAGACTGTGATATATCCCTATGGAGACATATACAAAAGGAATACCTTGAAATAGAAAACTCAAATATTTTCCTCACTTTAACCAATGACAAAGATTCTACAGAAACTTGTTAGTTTCAGTTCTCACCTCTTTTCACTCCATATATATGGATTATTTGTTATTTTTTAAAGAAAAGGATGGTTTATTAATAAGTAATGATGGTGCAATAATAAGAAAACAACAATGTAGTAACAGTAAAGTTAACTGTGCTTTATTCATTGTTTCAATCTCATCATAGGAAGCCAGCTTCCATAACATAAAAGGACTGGTCATGTGTGGGGATTTTGGGCTTTCTTTTAAGAATTATTTTCCCTGCCTACTGTGTATCTAGACTACTGATGTAATATAGCAAACATATAGATAAATGACGGTATTAGAGCACAAAGTTTCTTAAAAAGCAATGGTGTAGGGACTTCATTGACCACACAGCACAGAACCATCTGTCAGACATGGTACCAAAATGCATAGGTCACGTATATCTGGCAGTAGCTTTCTATTCTTTTTTACTACCTATCAACACACCACCATATGGTAAGAAAGATATCCAAACTCTTCTTGCTGTAAGACAGGATGTGCAAAAGCAGTCAGGCAATTTGATGTCTCCATATTTGATATAGTCTCCATAAGGAGCAATCACTATCTAGAACCACAATCCAGTCAAATTCTACAGACAATTAAATTTTTTATTATAGGAACACAATATTCCCAAAGATGTTAATCCTACCTCATTACAGTTACCCATTTTGCACCAGTAACACACTTCCTCTCATTTCCTTGCTTTGATGGACCTATGCCATCAGTTTTATCCCTAATACATGACACCTTATATTTCAGTACCTCACTCCTTTTTCTGACGGCCACAATAAATCACCTAGAGCTAACTATTTTACTGATAAGAGGAAAAAAATTGAGATGCCATTTCAAAGTCTATTAAGTATCTGTGAATAATAGTTTGATGAGCCTAATCAGAAAGTTCAGACAGGAAAGACTTATATCTAGAGGGATTCTGAGGGTGTGTGGAGTAGCCTGGTCAAACTTCCAGCTTTTCAGTACCCCACACTCAGAAAATACACATTTCTAAACACTACCACCCAATACAAGTCCCTTAGTATTAGGCACATATTGGCTAATAATGTGATCTGCATATTCCTCAATCCTGCCATAATTTCCTATTTACAGTTACAGATATTGTTTCAAATCAGGGCCCTTAGAAGCTGGGACAATGGTGGTAGAACTTTTTCCTTAGGTTTTCTTTAAATCACAAGAACTGTGAAAAGACTACAATTGAAGCCATAATTTGGGTATAAATAATGACTCAGACAACTGGTTTTTATTTTCATTTTTGTTTTCACTGACTGAGAATGTAAATTGAACTTTAGTGCTATTGTGCTTTGTTCTCCCTCTCTGTGAAAAAATGTGTTCTGCATTAAATTGCATGGATAAACTCAAACAGCTCCAAATATCACCCTTCAGCTTTTGTATAACACAAGAGCCAAGAAAAGATAGAGAATGTGGTTTTATGACCAACAGATGGTGTAATTGGTATCATAGATGTTTTTATGTCAGGGGGTCGTAGGTTCAGTCTCCATCTGGAGCCTTCTCAGATCTGCTGTGTAGCTAAATGATTAAAGAAGCTATATTGGGTCAAAGACACAACCACCTGCCTGAGGGTAAAAGAACTGCTTTCTTGATCTAGCTGTTATACTACAGTTGCTTCCCATATTACAGTTTTCAAGCCAACCAGTATAGGATTTAATAACAATGGGACTGCACAAAATATTCAACACCAACTTGCTCCTATCCTTCGAGTTTCTCAGGAACTTTTGACAAATCTCATAAAAGTAAGGCTTGTCTGGCTTACATGAGTGAAAAGCTATTTTAACTCAGGACGATAATTGCAAAAGGCCAAAGCCCAAGGAAAAGGAAACAAGAAGGCTGGATAAACCTTGAGAGATTCAGCATTGTTCAGCTGGCCAAGAGGGCTCACACCTCCCAGTCAGAATTAGACACGCTTGTACTCAGATGGTAAAACATAACATCAGTGCTCAGCACAATTACTCTTAGCTACAGTTTATGCATTAGGATCAGAATACTAAAAAATGCTCTAATCCTACAGTATTAGGTTTGTACATGATTTACCAGGCTAAGGGGTGTACAGATAGATCAAACACAGCAATTTCTGCACACAATGAGATAATTGGTTCAATTCCCTTATGGGGTGAGTATCAGCAGTAATAAATGCACAAAACCAGTGAAACTTCAGCTTCGCTGGAAACCAGTACTGTCACTTCCATGAAGCAGGGATCCAACACACTCAGAATTATCATCAGACAGTGCACCAAACTTGCCTGGCATATCTCATGATTTAGTTGCTCTATAGAACTGGTGCCAGAGTGATATCACCTGGCTAATACTGGAAACGAGCAACATATTTCTGTCTGATTAAAAACCACCTTGCAAATTACTAGTCTCATGAAGTTCTGCCACGAATAATCCTATCACTCTTCACAAATTCTGGATAGCAGTACCCCTCTGCCCGACAGAAACCCATCCAGGATCTAAATTTTAAGGATAATGACACAAGCACGAGTAAGATTATTTCATTTATCACATTACATGTGTTCATGCATAAAAGAAAGTAAAGTCAAATGCTTTCAGAATGTTAAAATATTCCCTTACATTCTGTCTTAAGGATTCTCCCATGCTAATGATATAAGCTAACACAAATTAAAAGCTAATATTAAATTAGCTTATACATATTTTCAAAATTTAAACACAATACCTATTATTTTAACTGATTATAAATACAAAGAAAATAACATGTGATCTCATTACAAGCTTTAAAATTTCTCTTTCTCTATATGACTGAACTGACAGTCTGCTAGATCACTGTAATCACTCGATGAAGATTTCTCTGTCAAACCTACATCCCTGAGGTCAAACCTCAATATCAAAAGTTTCAGCTGTTGATAATATGCAAGTTTATGTGCTTCTTTTTGCAGATCCCTAAACAAAATATACACATACATATGTCTTCAAAAAAGCAATTGCAGGTGAAGTTTTACTGCATTTGCTTAAATGCTAAACATATTTTTGCATGGGCTGTCATTCACATGATACATCTTTGCTGGTATAAGAAAAATTTGAGATGAAGTAAGAGGGGAAAAAAGTGTTCTCTTTCATATCACAAAAATACGCATTTCTACTTATTTTTACTTATCACGTGCAGTGAAATATTTTCTTTTAACACAAAAAAGATATTCTTTCTGTTGCAGAGCACTTTTCCTAATAGGCTATGCTATAGGAAGGATAACAAATTCCACTTCAAAGTACTAACATGTATTTCCATTCCAGTCATCTCTGTGTAGTTGAGACATTTCAAGTAGAGGCAGGATTTATAAAAATGAGTGAATTTAACTGAACAAAATATCTGCACTAGCTGCTGAGCATATTGCTTAGACATTTGAGCACAGTCAAGTGGGAAACATCATCAATGTAATCATTCAGCAGCCAAAAAACCAAGCTTGTTAATTTAAGTACTTCTATATGAATTCATGTAGCCAGTCCTCATGGGTATATTATGTCCTCTTCTTCCTCTTCTTGAATCCATCAATACTCCGTTTAAGGGATGATAAACATACAACATTGTGCACTAGCACACTAAGATTCTTCTGAGACTACTCTTGTTCACTGAGAAGTAAAGGGCTGTGTCAGTCAGTCCCTTCAGTCACCAAGTAAGATACTTAAATGTTAAATAGCTCAGGCATTGTGCAAGTTTCATGCTGCCCAAGAACTGTTCCACAGTAAACTACGCTGAAGGCAAATGCTTTGCTGCCATTTTATCACCTGTTAGAACAAAAACTCCTTCACCTGTGAGTTAGGTCACTAAATATTTCTTCTGTCCTGCTGGCTGCACAAAGAATCTCCTTGGCTGAAGTAGTACACATATGCTGAACTTTTAGGGTTTTTCCATTTTAAGGCTTGAAGCAGCCGAAACTTGTTCAAACCCTGCCATTTGATACCATCCTTTATCTCTGGTCAAAATTATTTAGGAGGTTGTGGAGAGGGTTTTGTCTAGCTGTTTTCAACAGCTTTTGTGGGGTTACACCAGGCTGATGACTGGTCACTACTGGAGTTCCCCAAGGGGCCACCTTAAGCCCAGCTTTCTTCAGTATCTCCATGAACAACTTGCATTCAGGACTCAAAGGTACACTAAGTAAGTCTGCCAGTGGGAGAAGCTGTCAACTCCCTCAAAGGCAGAGAGGCCCTGCAGAGACCTTGAAAATTCAGTGGACTGCGCAATCACCAACTGTATGCTATTTAACAAGGAAAGGTGCTGGATTCTGCTCCAGGGACAGGTCAACCCTGGATGTACAGACAAACTGGGGAACAGGATGCTGGAAAGTAGTGCCACAGAAAGGGACCTGAGGGTCCTTGTTGAGGGCAAGTTGAATGTAAGTCAGCAGTGCCCTGGCAGCCAGGAGGGCCAGCCCTGTCCTGGGGTGCATCAGACACAGCATCACCAGCCAGGCAAGGGAGGGGATTGTCCTGCTCTGCTCTGGGCTGGGGCGGCCTCACCTCGAGTGCTGGGGGCAGTTCTGGGTGTCACAATATAAAAAGAATACAAAGCTATTAGAAAGTGTCCAAAGGACAGTAATGGAGAAGGTGAAGAGTCTAGAGCCATACAAAGAGCAGCTAAGGTCACTTGGTCTGTTTAGGCTGGAGGAGACTGGGGGAGACCTCATGGCAGTCTAAGACTTCCTTGTAAGAAGAAGAGAAGGGGTGGGCACTGATCTCTTCTCTGTGGCGCCCAGTGACAGGACCTGAGGGAATGGCCTGAAGTTGTGTCAGGGGAGGGTTAGGCTGGGTTTTAGGAAAAGGTTCTTCCCTGAGAGGGGAGTTGGGCACTGTAAACGGCTCCCCAGGGAANGTGACAGGACCTGAGGGAATGGCCTGAAGTTGTGTCAGGGGAGGTTTAGGCTGGGTTTTAGGAAAAGGTTCTTCCCTGAGAGGGTAGTTGGGCACTGTAACAGGCTCCCCAGGGAAGTGGTCACAGCACCAGCTTGACAAGAGTTCAAGAAATATTTGGGCAATGCAATCAGGTGTGATTCTTGGGACTGTCCTATACAAGGAGTACAAGGAGGTCAAGGAGTTGGACTTAGATGATCTTTGTGGGTCTTGTCTAACTCAGGATGTTCTGTGGTTCTGTGATCTCTTTTATTAGCCCAGCATAAAAAATGTATTTATAGAAAGGTATGTGAATACTTAATAAATTCCCCTTGATATTGCACACCAAATTCTTCCCCCAGGTTGCAAAACTGTATATATAAAACATATACTATATGTGTATATAACATATTGTGTATATATAACATGAAGCATATATAACTTCACGCATTTGCTGGTTTCTCTGTGATGCAGTTTCATCTAATTTTGCTGTGAGGTAAGACACTATTTTATCCTGCAAACAGTTTCTGATGATGCAACAATTCGCAGTGGAAGCTCACCATTCCCCAATGTACATTGTTATTGGCTAGACTTTGAAGGGACCAACAATGGGTGAGCAACAATTCTGGAGACAGAATGTTAACTTCTACCTGATGATAACAAGGATCCTGTTATTTCCTTCACTGCAGCTCCACCGCAGCACCTTGCAGTCAACTTACTACTCTTAACCAGCACCTAATGAGCACTTGTGTTTTGTGTTCACCTGAAAGCTTCTCAAATACTACCAAATTCCACCTTTGTAAAAAACATCATTATCTTCCACTGTCTTCACCTTATAGTATTCAAAAAATGTTTCCATTTTTGACCTGTAACTCCAGCATATCTGACAATGCAGCTGTGATATTTTACCCACACTTAAACTCTATGGTTTCAAATTGGAAAAAATACTAAAATGGAAAAACTGGCCTTCTGTACCTAGAGGTGATCATGTAATCAGGTCATTACATTTTCATTGTCATCATCAAATAAAACAAATTAGTTTGTACCATCATATTAAAAGAAACATTCACTGCTTGTGTAATTTTCAAGCATCTAGCAATGCATTTAGTGTTGGTGTCTGTCCTGAAAAATGAAGAAAAAAGCAGGAAGATGACTGGAAAACAAAAATGCAGGAAATAGCAAAAGCTTCAAGAAACAAGAAAGCAACCTATTTAAAAGTTCTAATATTTTAAAATCCTTCATCATTTAAAAATTTTTATTCTCAAAACTGAAGTCAAGGCTAAGCAGTTTTTAAAGTTGAGCAGTTAATGTATTTTAAATTTATTTTAAAATTCTAATAAGCAAATTTTAGTAAAACAATCATGCCTAGTTCTTTTATCCATGAGGAAGTCAGGAAATTTATTCTTGCAAATGCTGATTACTGTTTAGTAGTGATTCTTTGTATGTAGCCTGTCTTTGAAAATCTAAAGAAGGATAAAAAATAGACCTATAGTATTTCACCAAAAGAATATTCTATCAGAACTGTCATAGATAGGAATTTCATTACCATTGAGTATTCCTAACTATCAGCTACTTTAAGCGCCCCTTAAATACTCTCATGTTTTAAGTCTAAAGGTTGCATACAAAGGTAAAGGAGTATTATCATCCGTTTAGATTATATGACTTAAGTTCATATTCACTATTGACATTAAGGCAAAATTTTACTCAGTACAAACATGACCCACAGAACTGCGGCTAGCTTATTAAAAAATATCATCCTGGACAAAGTTAAAACAAAAAATATTGTGTTTGATCTGTCATCAATTAACCATTGAGAACAGTCATTTCTTTACCTCATTATGTGAAAGAACAGAAAAAGTCCAAACCACTAAAAATGATGAGAGGAATTCAAATTCACCACTCAGGTTATCATGAAGTATTGGTGTTCCATTACCTTTTTTTTATCATCTTAATTATCAGCCTACCTTGTACTTACAGAGTTTAAATTCTTGCTCATGCATTCTCTCAACACCTACTGTGACATTGGTAATCAACAATGGGCTTGCTCCAAACAAAATCCAATTTTAATTAGATCAAGTGTAAAAAATTATTTCTGCTTCCTGTTCTGAGTTACAGCCATAGAACAACAAAATCACAGAATAGCCCAAGCTGGACGGGGCCTCAAAAGATCATCTGGTCCAACCGTTTGTGAGAAAGGGAGCCTAGATTAAATTATCCAGCACCCCGTCCACCCACATCTTGAAAATCTCCCATAATCCATGAGGAGGTGGTTTTCCAGTGATTGACCATTCTCCTCACCGTAAAAAAGTTATGTCAAGACGAAACCTTTCCCCATGCAACTTGTACATATCAGGTTCCATGTGACTCACCTTGAGAAAACAGGTCTACTGGGGGCTGGTGGGGTCCATCTGTCAGACAAGAAGAAGAGCAGCTTTGCTCATTAGCGTGCCAAGCTGGTGAAGAGCTGTGCCAGGGGAGGGGCAGGTTGGGTATCAGCAAGAATTCTTCATGACAAGGGTTGTCAAACATTGGATCAGACTGCTCAGGGAGGTGGTGGAGTCACTGTCCCTGGAGGCATTCAAGAAATGATGGGATGTAGCTCTTAATGCCATGGTCTAGTTGACACAGTGGTGTTTGGTCAAAGGACGTACTTGATGATCTCAGAGGTCCTTTTCCAATCCTAATGATTCTATTCTATTATACCGCCCATGTAATCTGTGGATGCCCCATCCCTGGCACTGTTCAAGGCCAGTATGGATGGGGGCTGGAGCAACCTGGTCTAGTGGAAGGTAGCCCTGCTCACGGCAGTTGGTACTAAAAGATCTTCAAGGTTCCTTTTGACCCAATCCACTTTATGATTCTAGTGCCCCTTGTATTCTTCATGTGGCTTATTGTGAAGAGAGCTCCTGCCATCTTTGTAGGCACCGTGTAAGAACTGGAAAATTGTCCTTCAGTTTTTCTTTCTTCACAGGGCAGGTTCTCCAGCCCTTTGGTCATCTTCGTGGTCCTCCTTTGGACCTTCTCCAATCTGTCCTTGTCCACCTTGAATTGTGGAGACCAGAAGAGGAGCACAGTCTGACAAATGCTGATTAGAGTGAGACTATAACTTATTTTTGGCCTACATAAAATGTAAGTTAAAGAGTGGATTACAAATTTCCAATTCTACTTGAACTGTTCTTTTGACTCCAATACTTACTAGTTTTTGCCAGCTCTGAATCCTCTGCCAGAAAATGCAACTCGGTTATGCAAACAGCGCACTGAGCTAAGCAGTAACACCTCTAATAGCAGGGGAAGGTAGAGAAATCTTATACATAAAATAGGGTAGGCAAAATTCTCTATTTTATTCTGTAAAGGTGTCTCAAAGCTGGGGCATATGTCATCTGGACTAGAATTTGTTGATACACCAGAAATTCTATTCTGAGTCACAATACAACCGTATCTGGCCCACTGTCCAGCTTCCAATAGCAGTTTTCAGCAAGTGTGTGCTACCAAACTATTAGAAATTGGACATGTAGAAACTGTCCTTCCCTGATAGGTACTCTTCAGTAGATTTAGTAGCTTCTCTGACTTCTACTATAGATACTTTGCAATTACCTAGTACACAATGGACAGGAAACCAAAATCTGGAAAATCTATCAACAGCAAGACAGAGTAAGTCCGTTACCTTATTACCATGAAAACTGCCAAGGAACATAAAAACACAAAAAGATATGTTATCCAGACACTTCCTTTTATTAGGACACTGAAACAGTTTAATGTACAAATGCTTTGTGTTAGTTGTAAATATTTCCTCTGTTTAAGCAGCATTTACAGCTCTGTACATTTACATGTGCACTTCTCTAGTCATCTTAAGATGCAAGACACTTTTGCAGTAGCAACTTCATAGATCAGTGAATGCCAACACTCCACAACCCTGTTTAAAATAATAAAGTCCAGACGGAGTGACAGAAAGGAGACAGTACACCATTCTGTGCATTGACTAGGTTCATATTTCAAAAGTGAAAAAAAATAAAATCAAAGTTATTCAGCCATACATCTCTTTCTTTCTTAATACCCTTCTTACGCGTTTCACCTCCTATCCAAAAATAATGGTTACTATAATAAACAGAAAAGGCATCTGTAGTTTTTCCTATAAAAACCATGAAACTACACAAATAGCAATCAATTATTTTTAAATATTCAAGGAAAATAAATCTCTTTGTTTAAAATAAGAATATATATCATGTAGACATGTTTCTTCAAGCTAAAATACTTTCAAAGTATAAATTCTTTCCAGTCCATCCCAGTCCTCATATATTGTAAAAACTTGCTTTCATCAAGGCAATTTCAATAAATGGCCAACTTTTTACAGTTAAAATGCCCTCCTTCTCAACTACCAGATATTAATCTTCAATTTAAAAAAAAAAAACATTTATTTTTGATCACTATTTAAAACACTGGATTTATTATCTACTTAGCTGAAACTGTTCCATGTATGTGGCAAAGCAAAATACATAAATTAATTGCAATAAAATTTATTTTCAAAAGATACTTTGAAGTTTGGGATAAGGTCCTTGTGTTTGATTCGTCTCACAGTTTCTTACTTAATAGCTTTACACTGAACTCCGGTCTCACACCCACATCTGAAGAAATGGATGGAAAAATACCACTTCATCCAAATGTAACTACAAAGGAACTAACACAGATTTGTTCATGTATTTATCAGCCAAGAGCAGCGGGCAGTTAAGCAGTTTAACAGGCTTCTGATTTTTCAAATGTTAGAAGTTTAATCAGAATCACCTGCTGTCTCCCTAACCTCAATCAACATTTTTCCCCAGAGTCACCCATTTCTTCATCTGCTTGCCATGACAGAGACATTTATCAAAAAAGTCAAAATGAAGAGAAGCCAAACATACTTAAACTGACCAGGGATATCCCTCTCCACCAGTTACATCTCCTAAGTGTCTTAATTTCTCACAGAGATCATGCATATAATCTGTCAGTAAAATACGTATTACAACAGCACTTCAACTGCTAGCAAATGAGGTATTCACTTTACTGTGATCTAAATGCTTCTTTCCTGTATACTGGTAAACAACAAAAAAGAACAAAGGCAGTTTTACCAATGTTTTAATGGTGGGATGTGTTTGTCAAATGAATCAGATTATGGCATCTCTTAGCAACATTTTTGAACTTGCATTTCGTCAGAACCACTTAGTCACAGCTTTGAAATAGCTAGAAATTTCACTCTGCTTCTTGCTACCTTAGTTGTCATCACTTCATTTAAAAGTAAATATACCCAACAAACCAAGAAGAAAAATAACAACACAAATCCATGTATCTAAAATTATTGCTAGTTCTCTAAGCGTAACAAAAATTCCACCCCATCTGCAGACAACCTAAAATAAAATGAGAGAATTAAATATAGATTCTGCAACCTAGGATTTCAATGCCAATGGTTATTTGCTTACCTTCCCAGGTTTATCTTAACTCCAAAACCATTTAATATGTTGCTCTCGAATCAAAGTACCTCATTTGTTCCAAGTTTATACATCAAAGGCTTGACTTCACTCGAATTTGCAGGTTTCAATTATCCAGCCAAAAATGGCTCAAAAGCTCAAAGAAGAGCAGTAACATTTAATTTCCATTTCTCAGAGTCTCTGTCTTCAAGATGACTATTCTGCACTTCAGATCCAGTCTGTAAAATCGGAGCCAGTTTCATTCTGCACATTTTTTTCTCTTTTAAATTGATGTCTGCTTACTGGTTTTTACTCACAGTTAATAGAGAAAACTTAAATTTCAGTGAAATAGGGATACTCTTCCACATTGGGATAAAGGTGTTACTACATTGCACAGGTAATGATTTGACTACTTCAAATGTCAAGCAACAATCACAAAAGCGCCCCAACACAACATTAGGTGTTCTATCTGAATGTACATGGAGGAAAAGTTTTGAAAGCCAGCATAGAAACAGCCTCTATGAACTGGAGGCAACATAGACTATGCTCACCTAATGTGGAATACTTAACAATATATGGTCGACCATGCTATAAAACCCAACTGTGTAAGTAAAAATCTGAATCAAACATTATTAACTTTATATTTAACAATGATGTTTCTCAAAAATAGTCCTGTAGTCATTCTAGTAGCAACCAAAAAGGCATGTAAGTACAAAACAACCCAAGACGTATTAGGCAGAATACAAAATTTTTAGACAGACGTTCTTAAAGCAAAAATCTTGAAATAAAAAGCTGTATTTGTGTTTTATAAAAAACTACATACTTCCTTACCACTTTCCTGATTGAAGTAAAGTGTCCATATATGTAATGTCCATCTGTGCTTACTTAAAATCCTGACAGCACAACCTCCAAATATTACTATCAAATTACTTGGGAATTTTATGTGCACAGATTGGGTTGTCTTTCAGTAGTATTTCATCTAAACTCTTAGTAAATATCTGTGAGTCTTCCCTTCTAAGGTAGATGTTTACAGATAAAACTAAGCACACATCATTTTTGTGCTTAAAAGTAGCTTGACTAAGCTGGTATTTAGTTACTGTTTCAAAACCTTAGTTCATTTTCCATGTTGCCTATTACTCCTCTTCAAGACCGGTACAAAGCTCCCCGATCTGAACATACTCCGTTGGAATTACATGTGTTTCACAATTCAGAGGTTTGAATTTAGATATTTCAGTGTTAATAATATGAAAAAACTTACTCGTAATATCAAACATGCATACAATTACATATGGAATGCAAGAAGCAAATAGTATTTGATGTGAATTTACTGTTTAGACAATAGAATTCTCTGGCCAGGCTTTCTTAAAAACTGGCTGCCAAAAATGGTTACAGAAAGACATATAAAGAAAAATAATTGAAGGTCCTCCCTACTATAATTCAATAATAAATTACATAATTGAGCACAAAATTATACCTTAATGTATTATTTTCTTCCTTTTGACAGTATTAGGAACACTGTATTTTCATTTGGAAGGTGGGGAGGGATAATTCCTTGAAACCTATTTGAAATTCCCACATTCTGAGAAAATGCAAAGAAAAAAATACATTTTACGTTGTTTGGGATGAAACCAAATGTTTATACACATTTTTGAGAACATTTAAGCGTTTGAGGAAATAAATTTAAAACTTTTTATACTAAACTTGTGAAGGAGTCATGACTGCAATAGTGATATCCCATTTTAACTAATGCTAGTAAATGGTACAGTTTGAATTGGAACAACAGGGTGTCATTCACCAACTCCAAAATACAGCATTCTTCCCCTCACTGCATTTGTACCACTCTAGAACAGTTTTGTTAGTCAGGTTTCAATGCCATCAGTGAAGAATCTGGAAGTCACTATACAGTGTAAAACACTTATCCTGATAATGTGGGGAAAGAGGAATCCAAAACCAGCAGTCTAATTCAACACAGACTGTGCAGCTTCCTTAAGAAGTGATGCAGCTTTGTCCAGTTCTTGTTCTGTTTGTTCCACTGTTACCACTACTCGAATACTAGAAAAAGAAAACCAGAACATACACAGTACGCTTTACTCCTAGCCTTCAGCTTTAGAATTGTTTCGTACTAATTTCAACACATTAAGATCACTATCTCTAGGGAAATTATTATGAATTCAAATTCAACCAGAAACAAGACATATTACTAAACAGATGTGGTCCAACTATT
>WEKY01021882.1:1587-93983 GCA_013390045.1 Picathartes gymnocephalus
GAATTTAAATACTAATTTAAATTATTTTTTCACATCAAAATTGGTTAAACAATTATTATGTGTAGAGTAATGGAGAAGTTATTGTTCTGCCCCCTTTGCATCTGTGAGCTAGATTCCTCTGTTGCTAGATTTCCTGTAAAGTCATACAACATAACAGATTCACAGGCTTTGCATGATTACAGGTATATTATGTGAGAGGTCTTCTAACTGAGTCTGTTCTTCAGGAGAGGATATGGAAAAGAATGAGAAGTCCCATAAGGCAGTCAGAAATGTAGTTTAATATTGAAAGGCAGTTCAGCTGTAATGACATGAAATATCACAGGTTTTAGAAAGTTCATTTCTCATTAAGAAATGTGGCAATTGATTTTTTCTAATTTTTTAATTCATATTTGGGAACTTTTGTTCTGGAGAAAAATCAACAATTTCTTCTGTATCCAATTTGGGGATTAAACAGCTCTTGAAATTTCCTGGGAACAGATATGTCAAGTTTCACTTATTTCCTCTACAAATTTCACTAATTTCATTACTAATCCATCCCAAGCTATAGTTTCTATCATTCTTAACCCTCTCTTTCTTTTTATGTCAACCTCCTTTCTCCTGTCTCCTAGTTTCAAATACAAGTAGGCCTACAACTATAAATAAAACTTTGATTTCACCTAGTGTTCTTCTGTCATCTCTCTTTCCATCTCCTCTACACCCACCAACTTGACTGCAAAATATAGATGTTTATGTAGGGTGAGCCAGGTTACCTTTATATTTCATTGACTGTGAATGTCAGCTCTGCCTTGGCACTTAGAGGACACAGACACCTGATTCACCTGTGCAAACACCTGTATGCAGACAGACTGCTGCATTTCAGTGTCTTCATGTGGAACTGAACCCCACCCTCCTATCCAGTTTTGTTGCATTATGTATTCCCCATTCCTGCAGTCACAGGTGGTACCTTTGATGCTCTCACTGCCCCACACAGCTCTTCTTCAGAATGTGTCATTTGTTACCTGACTCTTTACTATGCTTCAGTAAGATGTACCAACCTTTCGTATTTTTGTTTTATAGATGCATTTGGGAATAGGCATGCTGCTTTTTTGGGTAAAACATTACTTCTTGATTCCCTTACACATATTTCTCAGTGGAAGCCATGTAGAGAACTTTTATCTTCTATGGATACCGTTTGTGTTTTCCAATGCCTGCTGATGGCAACTTGTAGAGGGTAAATACTTTCCTACAAATAGTTTTTTATTTGATTATAGTAGCCTTGGGTTTGAAAACAAATCTTTCATCAGTCTAGGATACAAGGGGTTGTGGGGCTTTTTGACAGATTGGGATGTATCCCTATCAGAGACTTACATGTGAAACTTGGACAGAGCACTGCTGTAGGGAGAAGGTGGAATGAGGAAGAAGTTTTCAGCCCATGGCAGCCATGCAATTCACAAAAATTAGTCAGTCCATTTTATCTTTAATCATTCCTGTTGGCATCAGTTAATAAAAAACAGCTTCCAGCCATACTGAAAGAAACCCTTTCTGTCTATCCACCTGTCCATCTCACATGAAATTTCGGAAATACTTCAAGTGGGTTTAACAATTAAAGACATTTGGAAGCTGGAGCCTAAACCTTAGTTAAGTATTTTCTATGAAAAATACAGAATTATCATGTGTCAATACAGACATATTAAGTGATTTCTCATGGGAGGGGAAGCATTGTGCACAACCACTCTGGACAGGAGGCGGCCAAGGGAGCAAAGAATTCCCCATCGTCACTGATGTGGGCACCTAACCAAATACTTGCTGCAACATCTGATATTTGGACAGCCAGTGCCTGAAAAGGAATCCAGATCTCTGTGTTGGGAGTTTATTTGTGGGTAGGAAATAGAGTACAAAATGACAAGCCAAAAAGTTGCACAGTCAAGAGGGACATGGTTGAAGACAGAAAAGAGGAAAGGTTAATCACAAGCTTTCATCCCAAATTTTGATCTGTTCCAGATCTTAGCAAATATTGAGTATTATATCCCTCTAAGAGCCCGAATTAGACCTCCTCTGCATCCTCTCTTGAGGATGAGTCCTCGTTATATATGTTTCTCAAAAAGGAGAGAATTTCTTTGTTTTATTTTACAGAAGTTTCTGCATTGCAGGCTGGAACAAATACTATCCTGTAAGTAAGAAAAACATGTTGAATAAGATCCTCTACCAGGTGGGATGCAGAATATAATGTCAGATTAAACAATCCAGAGATATAATAGAGAGCATCTCCAGAGAGGAGCATAGAATATGGCACTGTCCCTCGACATTTTAAACCATCTCCTCTGGGACGGTTTGAGTTCCTGTGCCAATAACTGTTGTTTTGTTTTCTTCCCAAGGGCAAGAAATCAATGCTTACAGAGTTCAGCTGAGAGTGCCAGGCACAGATGAGTAATTTTGCTGCAAACTTTTGATACTGCTCTGCAAGCGCTTTTCAATTCAGACATCAAGCCCTTTCCTGTTCCAGGCCTGAGTCACTTCTGAGCAGGGACTGCCCATCACACACTCCTGCCTGCTGGGTTGGTGATAGGAACAAACGACCGGGAATTAGGAAACAGGTTGACAGACTACCACATTCATTGCCAGTTTTGACTTAAATCCAGGTGTTTCCAGATGATAAGAATGCTGCACCTTTAAATCACAGAGTTTTTATTTAAAACTCCCTTTTGCAGATTATTAACCTCATTTTAAGTATTATTTAATTAGTTTTGTAGTAGAGCTGGCATTACTTGTAATAATATTGATCACAATTAATTTTTTCTGTCATTTTTTGACATATTGAATATGGTTTTCCCAGCTTGCATTTTCAATTTTGGGTTAATTAAAACATAACAAAATATCTTGAACTGTTATGACCTTTGGAAGGGCATTTCATGCTGGCAACACCATCTGGGCAATCCTTGACCAAAACACTCTTCCATGCCAAACTCACAATAATGATAATAAAAATAAGAAAAGGGTCACCTCATTAGATTTTCCTCCTGGGAGTTTACAAGACACTTCTCTGGACAACCTGGTTCAGTGACACAGCTTGTAAGAGTAATTCTTCATCCTTGGATATGTTTTAAGAAAAAGTTTTAAGATAAGTTTTAAAATAGCTGTCCACATGTACATACCTTGGCTGGCTGTGCCTGGGCAACATTCTGGTATCTCCCTGGGGGAGCTCTTCCATGGAGTGAAGCTTCCTTGGAGGACAATTATCAGTGTAAGAGATAAGTCCTTTAAGCTGTAATGTATTACTGAGTATTACTTTGCCTTCAGAACCATTACAGTTTCTCACAGTCTCAGCCATACAAATCCCTGTAGAGTACTAACACTAATCTTAAATAGAGTTGGTAATTGCAAGTAGAAGGAGTAAAAGTAGAGAAAAAAAAATTCTATTTTCCTTGATTATTTAGGGAGCACTTGGCTCTCTTGCACTCAGTGCTCCCACCGCTGACCCAGACTGTGCATTTAAATGGGGAGATGCCAGGGACCCAGAGGCATCCCACAGCTGCCTGCTGTCACAGCACACACCCTGCAGGGATCCCTGTCTTTGAGGTATTGGCAACCCATAGTAACTCTTCCAGCAACCTGAGGATTTTAAAGGTTGCTAAATGCAGGTTGAGGAAGCTACTAACTTGTCCTATGGTCTTTCATGAGAAAAATCACAGGCTTTCATTCTAATTGCTTCATGATGATATGAAAACAAATCACTTCAAACTTCTGAGTTTTATGAAAGAGGGTCATGTAAACACACCTTTCATGTGCCTGTGAAGCTTATTTACTTTTAAAGTGCACTGAAATTCACAGCTGAAAAGGCTCATAGAGATATGAAATATTATTTTTGCTAATGGCCCCTTACACGTAAAGTATTATATCATGTACAACAAATGGCCCCTGTAAGGAGCAGAGTGTCTTCATCAGTGGTGTAAGATACAGTGAATAATGCATCTTCTAACAGCAATAATGGTTTGCTATGATTTTGTAAGGCTTTTTCAAATTATAATTTAATTTCAGAACAAAATAAACACATTCATCAGTGACATACCCCAAAACAGAGCCAACACAGTGGAGCTAAAACGATAGTACAGTTTAAACTACACTGCTACTGAAAGGTGGCCCATGGCTACATGACCACTACAGAATGGCTATGGTAGCTTGAGTTCCTGCTAGAGCTGCTGAAGCTACTCACATCCAGTTTCTGAGAGCATCTCTTTTTTTTACCGACATCAAGACCTTGATCTTTGCTGCCAAGTTAAATGGCTAAGCTTAAGTAGTTTTCAGCTAGAATGTGTAATGAAATTTAGAAAGGGAGGGAGACAGATTTTGTAAACTCATCAGGAGAAACAGGACCAGAGTTTTAACAATGCCCATCTTTAATGAGCTATAAATTGGATTCCACTCACCACTGAAGCAAGTAGCAAAATTCTCATTGACAGCACGAGGTTAGTTTCTGCCACTGAAATGCAAACAATGTGTGGTGTGAGAATAGAGGTGGCCTGAAATATTCCTACAAGGACCATTGAAAGGAGGGTTCCTGTCTTTTCACACAGAGAAGAATTCACACCACCACATTATGCAAAGATCAAGGTCTTGATGCCAGTAAAGAACAAAAGGTTGAAATTCCTTCTGAAATATTGTTTAATCAGAGGTAGAAATCAGTGTACATGATTTTTAATCCTATTCTCTCTATAGCTTTAATCCTTCAGTCCCTGACTTCTAAATGGCAATGAAGCATGATGGATTTAACAATGAGGGCTTGTGGTATCATATTCATTACAATATGTCCAGCTACCTTTGGCTTTATTATTTCCCCTCCCTCTGAGTTTCTGTAAAAGCTCTTGTTTTTAACAGAGATCATTAATGAAAAAGGAATGTCAATCTTCTCATTTTTAAAAATTATTCTTCATATTCATCTCATTTTGAATTACATCTAGAAGATCAGCAATTTTATCAAATTTGTAAGCCAAAAACCAATTTGGTGTTCTTTGATGGAAATTTTGACTGGTTGCAAAGTGTAGTTGGCTATTTCCTGGCAATCATTTTGAAGTCTGTTGCTGCCAAATAAGAAATACAATGACTTGCTAAAATCTCTAGTAACATTGTTATTTTGCAGACAGCTTTAAAGGTAGAGTATTTGTCATTAATTCCAAACATTCCTTGATTGCTCTTTGCTTACAATGCATTACAATTAAAGAGAAGATGTATCCAAATCTTTCTGTTCCATTAGCAGTTGAGCTTCACAAACACAGCTACCTCAGGGTTTTGTCTTAATATTAAGTGAATTCTTTGTATTTATGATTTCCATTTCTTTTTATTTTTGCAGTATGCTTTAAAAAAGGTCTTGGTTATTTTCCTTTTGTGACACCTGGTCTTTGATTCCAGCCTGAAATCCTCAAAATGAGTGCTGGAGTCCCTGTTAAATAGAACTGGGAAATCCTGTCTGAGCACAGATATCCTGTATTTAAGATTTGACAGATAATGCAGCACTTTAAAAAGCCTCTGTCTTTCATGACTAATACCCTCGAAGACCCAGTGGCATATAATCACTGTTTGTGGGACAGGGAAAAAAGGCGTGGTAACATTTTAAGCTTTTTGAGAAGTGTATCTGCCTGTGTGGGAGAAAGGCACAGGCACTTTGTGGATGGTAGATATTGCAGAACTGTTGGGAAGGGAGGAACTGCATTTGCAGAATTCATAGTACAAGGCTTTGGAATAGAATAAGTGGCTATAAAAGGTGGAAAGTATAAAAAGCAGAGATGTGGAGAATGTGTTGCTGGCTATATAAAAAGATATTTGGATTTGTGATGTCTTTAAACATTAGAATTATTTCAGCATAGAAACATGAAGAGGGAAGTATATCTCTGGATACAAAGAAATCCTGAGATCTGGTAAAAGGACTGATAAAGCAAACAGGCAGGATTTTGGAAACCTGACAAGAAATGTTAGAATTTGTTTCCATTAAACATCAAACCTTTATATGTAATTACATTCTCCAGAATACAGTCTAATGTTTCATCAAAATAATAATTTCTGATTACACATTCTGGTGAAGCACTGGATCTTTTTGTCTATGCAACTGTAAAAATAAAATGGTCATAGAAATGCAGAATGATTCCAGATGAATGTAGTCACTTGCTGTAAACACAAATGAGCCTTACTTACATATCAATATGTGCATATTTCTGTAGCCATGCAGGCCAGATTCTGGTAACTCCTGAGACTGGGAGGCTGCCCAGGGATCTTACTGTACAAAGATGAAGCACCCAGCTCTTCTGTTGAATTCTCTTCCTTCTGGTGCATGAAGGAGGGGAAAAGATTCATATGAGGGGTAAAAAGTCATGTCTTACTATCAAAACTATTAACAAAAGCTCAAACTAGTGATTTTGTCTGTGAAGTTATCTAGTCTAGATAACATCCCACTACTGATAACCTACACCTTTTCTATACTGACACTGCAGAGATAACATTGCTGTGCTTCTCTCTGGAAGTAACCGAGAAGCTACAGCTTCTTTTGCCTGCATACTTAAATGTACTGGACATAGGAGTTTGTTTCAGTGTACTTTTGCTCAAATAGACTGAAAAATTTGAGAAATGTTTTAATTATAGAAATTTTTATTTAATCTTTCAGCTCTCATAACTCCAGGAAAGACGTTAGTTGCTCTGTCCAAAAGTTTTGTTGTTTTGGAAAGAGGGAGCAAACGTTAGAGGGTTTGATTTATGTTTTTAAAATACTTTTTCCTCTTTCAATCCCAGCTGGATTTCCCTTATCTATTTTCTTTTAAGTGGTCTGTGAGTTTCCCTTTTTACAAGAAAAATCTTCGCCTGGAGAATGTAAAGTTATAATTTACCTTTACAGAGGGAGTAAGGTTTTTTTCTTACAGAGGAACACAATTCTCACAATTTTCAATCCTTTAACAAAATTTCAGTCATTCTGTTTTTCCAATGACAGAAATAGAAACATTTGATCCACAGCTGAAATTCCTGTTCCTTCTGTTCAAAAAAGTGTCTGGAATAAGTGTATATCACTTTCATAATTAAGCAATTAAATACTTCAGTATTCATTGTGGTCATGTGCAACTGCTGAATCTGAAAGTGTCTGCCACTGCTCTTGCAGGATGGACCTCATGCTTTTCATACTGTGGCTTTTGCTTGACCATCAAATTATCTTCAACATAGGTAATTTTTTTAGAAATTTTCGCCCTTGGACAAAGGGTGGACAAAGTCAGCTTTAGCTATTTTGGGACTGTTTTATTTTGTATACTCAGGCATTCATATATTAAGGGTTTCTGTCTTCAACTGATCCTCTACTTTTATCCACTGGACTAGAGAAATAATTCCATTTCTTTCAGCTATGGAAGTGGGAAAGGAATGCCCTCATTGGTGGTTTGGGAAGCAGATGTTTTTGTATACTTTTCAATCTCATCATTGCTTATTCAGTGGGTTTAGTGGGGGCCGTTAGGCTGTTGCCAGTTGTAGCTCCATTAGTACTCATTAAACTTGCCATTTTTTTTCTGGTTGTCCACTTTGTTCAAAGATAAAGACATTTTCATATTTTCTACCATTCAATTCACTATTGTCACTTTCTGTGCCATGATATTTCTGCTTGGGCCTTGTGTCCCCACCACTATTTGACTTACTTTGTCTCTTCATAAGCGAAGAATACGCCTGTATTTTCAAGTTCTGCATTAATATACAAGATCATAAAATGTTGCTCTGAGAAGTAGTGAAAAATGGTATGGGAAGACCTTAGAATGTGTCTTCCAAACTATTAAACACATGACATATAATACCTGTTCACAGCATAGGTGACTTTCAAAATTGTTTGAACTTTCAGAGGTTTGTCCCCTTCCTGTCTCTTTTTTTTCAAATTCTTGAAGGATTTTATCACCTTTAGTTTTGTCTAACCATCCTTCTGTTCTCATGCTTCCCTACAATGTCTGGTCTCATACTGTCATATTTGACACCTCCTGAGTAGTTTAGATTATGCATTAAAGGTGGGTGTTAATTTTTGAAAAGTTAAGTTGTAGTTTTGGACTTTTGTTGGTCTAGTGAAAAGATCATGGCAAGTAGAACAGTATTGCTTGTTATACTAATTGCTGGAATTTGCACACCACTTTTTGTTTATAAAATTCCTGATTGTAGCTAGAAGATATTTATTAACATATGAATTTCTATAAATAAACTGAACAGGTAATGCTGAGTAGAAAAATATAGTCTTAGATCTGTTTCAGTAAATGGTATTCCATTAAAATTTCATTATGCCCAGCTTAAATTCTATATTGTTTCAATAACTGAATCTAAGACATGTTTTAAATTGTAGAATTTGGTCTAGCAAGGGATAGAAGCAAATAATCTTTCCCCCCTAAAATTAATCCTGCAAGAAATACAGTTCTGAGGTTGAGGAACATTTGCCTTAGTAAAGAACCGAAGAATTTTTTCTACCTAGGTAGAACTATCACTAGGTAGGCAAAAGCAGAATTAGAATAAATTGTTATGGATAAAAAACATTAATGAACAAACTTAAATCTCTTACTTAAGCATCAGTAAGATTATAAGTGACACTACTGCAAGAGAAGAGGGCAGAAAATCCTGTTGTTGCTAATTTTTTAGATTAATTTTGAACGAGCCCTACAGATTTAATTTTTGTTTAAAGAAGCCCAAACAAACTCTCAGTTCATGAAAGGTGACTGAGGACTTCTTCAGAACCCATTGAATGGCTTCAGTTGTTGAAGAGCTTTGGATTAGGTGGAAAGGTAATACAACTATATGAAGGAGGATGTGCCTTTCTCTCAGTGTAAGCTTCCATCATTGATTAGCTTGAAGGGTTCCTTATTCAGATGAGGTGTGTGCTTTTTGAGATTTTGTTTATGCAACACCAAATATTGTAATTATGTCCTCATGAATATTCTTTCCAAGAGAATAGTGTGCATTCTTGTGGCAGTGAAATCCCCATTTAAAATGTGTGTGCCAGCAGTAGTTACTCTGGATTGTTTATGCCTTTGTAATACACTTTCCTTCTCTCACTTCTAATTGTTTTTGAATGACTGTGGCAATGGTCACTGACAGTTAATGACTGATGGGCAACTTGCATGAGTGCTGGCTTTGTTCCCATGATTACTGGGACACTCGCAAAACTAAAATTAACGCCACCCTCACCCCCCACGCTTCTCTGCCAAACATCATCTCTGAGTTACTGATCTGCTCATATTTCCTTCATTTGTTCTTGAGATTCAAAAAAATGTAATGAATTTTCTCTTCTTGGAATAATGTTTAGTAATCACCAGATTGATGGAGAGCCCAGCTATAATATTTAGTGTGTCAAGGTATTTTTTGTTGCATAGTTCTTAATTTGCAAAAAAGACAATTGCAGATTCTTATTCCTTTTCTGTGATAGTAAATGTGCCCCATTATTGCCACAGTAATTAAGTTAGGCATTGTTGTTACAAATACAGAAGGCTTCGAAAAATCAATAAGAAAACCTTTTAAATGTTTGTGTCGTGGAAAGGTGGAGCTGATCCTTCTTTGCAAAACAAAACCTGTGTTCCCAGAAAGGTTAATTGTGCTTTATGTTCCTGTTGCATGTACAGTGTTGCACAGAGATAGTGAATTTCTACAAACTTCAGAGTTTGCATTCACTGTTGTTAGTGTGGTTCATTTAATACTTCAGGCAATAGTGAGGGCACGCTCATCTCATCCTATTGACCTAATGCAGCTGTTTCTACCATTGTAATCACCACAACTTCTGAGCTGCAGGTTCTGTATTTTGCTATCCTGCCCTCCTTATGTATGCAGATCTCCCACTGATCTTGCTGTAGGGAGCTATATAAGATAAGAGGAATATTGATATTCATTAGTATCATGTGCAGCTGAGAGGAGATGTTTGAACTGGGAATATTGCCCTTCAGCTTTTGCTGTTGTACATTGCCTTTCACATGACTGAGTGCCCATCACCTGAGATTTCATACAGACTTGGATTTGAGGTTGAAATAATGTCACCGTGGATTTGATTCTTGTGAGAACTGAGTCACAGGTTTTATTTTTCAAACATTATGTGTAGCCAAATTCTAGTTCTGCTTTGCATATATTCATACACACAAATTTTGCAACACCAAGCAAAGCAAGATAAGCTTTAAACTGATTGAAATTTCTCCTTCTGTGTAAAGTATTTCCAACACTATAAGTCTTTGAGTTTAATGCCAGAGATATATTTTCTCCACTAATTTTAAACATTGCCTTTGGGAGTTGCTCATCAAAGGAGTTAAACTAAAAGGACTACTGTGATAAGGTGTTCCTAGGTTGCTTAGTTCATACAATGGGGATTTTAGTCATGCTGTGATGAGAGTCCCTGATGAGAGATGCGAAATACCTTGCTATCGTTAAAATTAAAATCATGTATGGCTACCTCAGCTTGAATTTTACAGTTGTTTTTGTATTGGGCTCTGACATATTTTTAAGTTGTATTTTTTCTTTTTAAAGTGTTTCAATATAATTTTTTTTCCTTGGAAAATACAGGAAGTCAACTCCCTCAAACCTTCAGCACCAGAATAATGCACTAGGGTTGTCTAAAAGCAACTCTATACATTGAAGGTCTTTCAAGCATATTCAGTGTAGTTATTTTTCATGAGCTGTGGTCAAAACCGGGAAAGTATAGTCCTACAAAGAGTTTTGTTAAATATCTGGATTACGAGCTGTAGAAGTCTTTTTGGTCTAAACTTATGTGTGATATTTAACCAGAAAAACCAGACACACCCATTGTTTGAAAGCAATTTTTATTTTCCTGGATAAATTCAACATAGTTTTCTTTCTATTTTAGCAACTATTTAAGTTGTTTTAAAAAATAACACATTATTAAGTAAATTAGGGCTGTTTATTTATATTAGCATGTTAGATTTAGAAACAGAATTCTGGAGTCTTTTACTGTGATTCTGTAGCTGAAGAAAGGTTGAATCTTATGCTGAATAAAGATAAATTCCTACTTTACAAATAATGAGGACAACATAGTAAGAGCACAAAATCTGTTTTACTGGCTCAGAATAGCTCTCTGTCTAATGTGTATCCTGTCTCTAAGTACTGCTTGGAGCAAATGGTTCAGAAAAAGCTACAAGAAACAAAGCAGTCATAATCTCCCTCTTGCACCTTCCTACTTTTTATCTCTCACTGTGTCACAGAATCTGAGCTGGTGATGGTCTCAGGATCACTGTGTTCTAACTGTCCTTTATAAATCTGTCTAATTCCTATTTAGAGCCATTTAAACTTTTCCACCCTCTAGGAGAGGTTTCATATACCATTATCATAGCCCTTTATGTGATGTTTCTCCAGCGGGAGAACCCTAGCCCACGAAATCTCACATTGGCAGATGAGGTCTTCCAAATCTCTGACAATATAATCGGTCTCTTCCTGCACCTCTGCATGTTCTGCTACATGTTTTTTGGTTGAATGACCAGAACTACACATAGTACTTAGAGTGTAAATGCACTATTTATGGCATAACGATGTTTCCTGTTTTAGCTTCAGTTCCTTTCCTGACATTGCTGACATTATGTTTGCTTTTTGACTACCCTTGGGCTTAACCTGGTGTCTTGAAGAGCTTTTCTCTGAGTGTTAATACTTACTTTACAGCCCATCATTACATATGTGTGTATGCACAGTTAACATTATTTTCTTTGCTTCCTGCATTTCTTTGCATTTATGGAGATTAAAAGAAATTTAACACTCAGTATTATGAGATTGTTCGTCAGGTTCTCACAAGCAGTTTTAATCTGATTGTCTGGAATAAGCGTTCACGTCTTTCATCAATATCTCAGAATCAGGAAAGCAACTTCAGAATCAAAAGGTCTTGAGAAGGAATGTGTGGCAATTTTTATTTACCTTCTTTTTGCTTGATCCCTTACAATGATTATTTACATAATTTTATTCACCAGTAAAAAGGACTAAAACTGTGCTAAAAGAGACAGAAAGAGAGTTAATACAATCATCTTGTTTCTGAAATGAAGGCTTTAGGAATGCGTGGTAACAGCAGCTCTGTTTAATTAGCTGAATTTAATTACTCCACAGAAATGAAACCAGCTGGCCCAGCTTAGGAAAGGAAAAGTGGGATATTGAAATCCAGAGCTGAACACCAGGGACTCTTTGTATCTGTAGACACCTCCAAAGAGTGTTTCACGCCACCCTTAGCTTTTTTGCTAAATCAGATGGATTTTCCTTCTGACACCCCTGTCTACCCGGGTGGATCTGAAGGGAATCCGTGGGGATCGGCCCTGGGTGAGAGTGACATGAAGGTCTTTGAAGTACATGACATGCTTTCTACTTCAGTCTTGGCACACTCCAGGAAAAGCCTTCCCTTTTATAGGTCCTGAGGCAACTAGGTTGGGGGATTGATACAGAAATTTGTTTAGTGTGGGATCTCCAGCAAAACTGGTCTGACAAAGCAGCAAAAGCTGGCATTACCTTTCTTTTCTTTTACAAGACACATCGAGCCTTTTACGCTTGTCCTTAATTCCCGTGAAACTCCTGTTGATGCTGTGCTGCTGAAGAGCGGTATAAGGGGTGTACCACAGCCAGATTTGCTAGGGAATAGGTTTCTGGCTTCACTTCATCGCTTTGAGATTGTTTTCTAGAATCTACTAGGTGTTTCGCTCTTAAAGGAAATACAGTTATGCTCAGGTAGAGCCCGGAATCAGGGGGAAATTTTGTAGGAGATATATATATATATATATATACACACACACATATATATATATATATATTTATATATATATATATATTTATATGTATATATACACAAAATTTTTAATTTTAAAAATAATTTTCCCAGGTATTATCTATCTAGCTAAGGGCTTTGAAGAACTTGAATGAAAGGATAAAAATTTGGGGCTAAATTTAAATTGATTTCATCCAAATTTTGAAATGTGACTCATTAATACAGTAGTATCATTAAAAATGTTGCACTGTTTTTCAAGACTAACCATTTTAAGAATTTCAGGAAATAAAACTTGTAGCTTTAGAAGATTTTGCTACTGTGTTATATCTCCTAAGTAACCTTAAACAGCACCAAGAATAGGAAAAAGAAAAGAGAACTTTGCATTAAGGGAAATCTTTTGCAAAATAATGCTAATGTTTAATTGCAACTTGGTGACCCAGTACTGTGTTTATTTTGACTTATTAAGAGTATATAATACTCAGAAATTCATATTCATTTGTGATATACCAGCATCACAGTTTAGTGAAACTCTCCTCTAGCTTGGTAAACTGCAGGACACTGCATCTGGGAGTTTCTGAATAATTTATCTGAAGTAACGAGTATCATCATGTGATGCTGTATCAAAGCAACTGCTCAAGTGAAAGCCAGCTGGGTACAGCCGTTGTATATCAAATAGCTGCTTGAGTTGTCTCTCTGGAAAAATTAGAGAACATAATGAGCAAAATTAGAAAACCTGGGGAGCAGCCTTCATGGATACCTATTAGCAAGAAGTAATTTGATTAATGTGAAATCTGTGAAAGTTCATTATTTATAAAGCTTTGTAGTGTTATAAGAGAAATACATGTCTGCAAACACACATCTATCTATTCAGTATGGACATAAAAATGTATAAAGTGTGAGATGAGAACTAGATGTACTTATTTTTCTGTATGAGCTTTATGAAACACTATTAGAACATTGGCTCAAAATCTGAGACGGACTCCTTTTGTGCCCAACAGAAACGTTTGGGTTGTTTCCCAAAAGGCTTTATACAGTTTCTCTAAAAGTAAATGCTTCAAACACAAGATCCAGGAGAGACTGACAAAAGAGATTTGCTAAGGAAAGATGCACAGCTCTGTTAAGTATTAGATCGATGCTTTTATGAGGCAGGTCTATTGAAAATGCCATTTGTGCCCATTCTGCCTGATGCTGACTAGGAATACAGAAATGTGACGTGCAGAACTGAGAGAAGGACAGACCTGCAGAATTTTCAGCAGAGTCAACGGATGCTGCAGCTGGTCTGCATCTCTCTGCTCTAAACATTATAACTGCTTTTACTATCTTGTCTCCTGGTCTCCTAGTAAATCTAACATCAGAGTGGTTTAACAATGAAGTCATTTATGACACCTTTTGGATCCACAGATTTAGATCACAAAACCAATTTGAGGATCAATTTGTGTCAATGGCTTTTGTAGCTATGACAAATTGTTTTATTTCTGAGAGACATGGGAGAAATACTACTTCATAAGGTTGTCATTAGCCTGAGAAAAAAGAGGCCATTGATTAGAGGCATGAATAGAATGGCTTATAAGCCAAATTACCAGTTGGGGATTCCCGAATGGCCAAGGGCACAGCCTGTCTGATCTTAGCAAAACTCTGCATTGCAGTGGGGAACTCTCTAAACGGTGCATTATCTTGTGATGTTGACCTTAAGTCATTTTTGGAGCAAATAAGCCAAAAGGCTTTTATTTTCAATAACAGATTTGTAATATGCTAATTCAATTATGATCCAAAACCACAGAAAGTCTATAATACTTCACAGTGAGAGGCATGTTTTTTTATATATATTTAGGTACATGTCTACAGTATATGCAAGCAAGAAAAGGATCCTTCTATAGTACATGAAATGTGAATATTACATCATTATTACACAGGAATTTTAAAGGGGAGGACTGCATAACAATTCTTTCATCTATACTAACATGAAGTAATGACACTCTTAAATTGTAAAAATAACCAGAAAAAAAAATTGTACATTGAGACACTGCTTTTGTTTCTTTGCATTGAAAGCTATTTTATAAAAATATTCTCTTCATGATAGTGCCATTTGACAGACATTAATAATGACAAAGTGGAATCTTTAGCTATCCAAAGACCTACTGATACTCTGTTAAAATTCAGTTTGCTAAGAACATCATGTAAACATTAAATGTGTATTGGAATGTTCTTATAATTTATTTAATTTTACTAGCTAATATCTTTCTAAAGGAATAAATGCTGGTAAATTCCCTAACCTTAATATGAAGTGGTCCATTCCACATATATGTACAGAAGTGTGCATCATCAGTACATCAACTTGTTTAAAATTTAATGATTAAAGGTAAAATTAAAAGAAAATTAATTCATAAAAGAAATTTACAATATTTACAGGCTGAATGAAGCATTTTACTATTTTCTTTATTTTTGAGGGATTTTTTTGTCATAAAGGGTAACAGAGTCAAAATGAAAAGGACGAAACCAGTCTCTTCTATAAAATCTAATTTGACCTACAGGTTTTGGACCATTACAGGAACACAGATACTTGTAGTGAAGTCCACACTATTGTGATTTCTGGAATGTCATATTTTTAATGATTCTAGTTAAATTGCTAAATCTTTGATGAGAAAACAGAGCTTTCATTTAGCCTTGTGAATCTCATCCATTAACCTTTTAAGAGAGCTTACATCAGCTAGCCACGAGTAGCACATTGTGGCATCCAAACCTTCACTGAAATCTTAGAATTCATTTGTCAAATTACCAGTTAGCATAGATGGACAAAGCTCAATAACACAATTTGAAGAAGTGCTTTCACAGAGCTTTAAGTACGCTGTCCCAAGACCACAGTATATCCTTCCAACTTCCCTTTTGTGGAAGATGAGGTTGATTAGTGGTTCTGAAATATCTCTGTTAGAGCAGACTGTCTGTTCTGCAAGAACTGCTGTAGAGGTTGCTGTTTGAGGAGATTTTACCTATTTTGTTTTCCTCCTGGTTTCCACCATTGGTACTGTTCTGTACCACCCCTTTTGCCAGTAATTGGATTCTGAGTATTCTCTGATTTCCACTCGCTCCCCTGGAAAGGCAAGGCAGAACAAAGATACAACATAGTCTACTGGCCACTGGAATTATTAGTTTTAAATACTCTGTCATCCCTGGGCTGAAAATTGAGTTATTTATCATCAATTTGAATGCCATTCTGGAGTTCCACTACAGTTATTGCTGCACTACTTTCATTATAAAATCAATTTCCTGGAGATATCTATCTCCAGTGGTTTAATATATACCACACTGAAAGTTGGCATAGAGGTGCTGGTGCTCTTCCAAGGTAGAAGTACTGACTGCTGAAGAGGAGGTGTAGTTAAAATAGGAAAAAGCAATAGATTCCCCATGTTTCAGACTGTCTGGTGCTCTCCAAGCCTAAAGGACACATCTCAGTGATTTTTTATTTAAAAATTCCTACTTTAACTCTGTGGAGAGCTCTCCTATCCTGTCTTTCAAGAAGTACTTCCTGATTAATCCCAGATGCTCTTTTTCTCTTACCTCTCAATTGTCCTTCAGTAAGTATTTTCCCAATGATATACTCTAGACTCCAGCTTCAGTACCCTCCACTACTCCCCCACTGAGACCATGGGGGCCAGAGCTCCTTCTGGGATTACAGGTGTGGGCTCCTGGCTCAGAGGGACCCATGTTTTCCTGGAATGCTCTGTCACTGTAGGTATTCCCTGCCCTGCAGAAGGGAGCTGCTGTGCCCAGCTCTGAGCAGCCAGGATTGTGTGCTGCCAGCAGAACACAGCAGGCTCAGCCACCCTGTGCTCAAAACCGGGTCACCTGTGTCCTGCAGATTTCAGACTGGGAAATCCCCATGGCAACAGAGAATGTAAAATTTATTCTACATGGAGAAGTTTATAGCTGCCTTTGCTTATGCTATGGCAATGTCACTGCAATCACAAGGTTACAGGAACAACAAGGACACTACATCATGCTATTAATACATCTGGTTTGGGGCTTTTTTAAGAGGATTTTGCAGCTTTAACTGTTTTATGTGCCTACAGATACTCTTACTCACGGATTTATTAGGATATTTTTTCTCTTTAAGTATTATTAGATATATCTTCAGAAATGGGGTTTCAACCTGTCTCTTTTGAGGTAATTTAATGTGTATAAAAAGCCCAACTTTTCTTCCTTTAGACTAGAGGGCTACTTCAGCTCTTAAACTGTTTATCATCGTCATAACCTTCTTTTATCTCATTTCTATTCATCCTATTTCCTTTTCCATCTCTCTTCCCCTCCTCACCCCTTAAATGATCTTAGCAGATGCTAAAGATGTCAGGCTGATAGCTCTGCAGATACAGACTCTTTATCAGACTTTAAAGATGTTGTTAATTCAGGAGTAAGCAATGTCAGTCCTATATCACAGATTATCTGTCATGGATTTTACCCAGGCCCCTGTTTAGAGAAGGAAAATCTATACACCATGTTCTTTATCTTCCTCATTGGTGACTGCTGAAATATTTGCAGATTGACCACTGATGATGAATTAGTATGTAACAGGTGTATGCTACTCTGCACCGTGTCACTGTGTCAGAAGATCCATGTTTGATGGCATTTGGGCTATTACCCTATTACAATCATGGTTATTTAGTATTTGCACCACATAATGCCCCAGATAACCTACTATAAATGAATCACTAAAAGCACAAAACTGAAAGCCACAAATGCTGAGCTAATTAGAAAAATACTAGACAGAATGTAAAAGGAAGGAAACAGTGATTTTTTTTTATATATATAATTTATTAAATTCTCCCCTGATTCCCTCTTTTTATAAAAGTTTAACATTTAAATATTTTCCTTTTGCTGTGTGTCATAAACCAGGCCTATTTTCTCCTGCAGTTTTTCTTTTTAATATCTTCTACCTTTGTGTTTCCTTAAATTTTTAATTTTTTTTTTAATTTCCCTTTTCTGCTTGTGTGTCTTTTAATTAGGCACTTACCCATCATCCCTCTTTCCTTGGAGTCTATCCAAACTCTAAGTCCCTATTTCTGTAGCCTGCCCTTGGATTTGTTCAGGCAGGTGCCTCTGCCCAGGCACAGACCAGTGAGGTACTAGGAATTGCAGATATCATTATTCTGCAATTATTTTTTTTGTATGTAAATTGGTTTGTTCTATCTGTAATTATTTTTTCCCCTAGATCCTGGTTGGGTTTTTTCCTTATCAAGTTCCTCAGACTGAGAATGTCTTCACTAGACAGGCAGCCATAAAATCCTTCTGTAGGGAAGGAGGCTGCATGTTTTCAGTGTTGGGCACGTAGAGTAGATTTCCACTCAGAGGACCAAATTAAAACTTAAATGATGATTTTAGCTCTGCTAGCTTCCCATTCCATCATTTCAAGGAAATGTTTTGGATTTAGGGTGTATAAAGCTAATAAAAACTTTACCACTCTTTATCAAGCTACATGGTCTAGTTTCAGGACAATCACCTTCCAAGAAAAGAAAACCTATAATCTTGTCCTAACAAGAGATAGATGAACACATTAGTGCATGAAGATAATCCTTACCAGTTCCTTTTATTTGTTTATAATGCCTGTTGAAAATCATCACTATGAAAAAGGCACATATCTGCCTAGAAGTTTGAAATATCAGTTCAGAAACCCACCATTTTATTAGAAACAACTTTTCAGGTGCTTAAGGTATTACTATACAAAATTAACAGTATAAATTTAAATTTAGAGCTTGGCAATTGGCAAAAGAGAGTCACCTGCTTGGCTGTTATGTAATGATATATCCAAAGTTATTGAGCTGTTAAATTAAACCTTCCCAGTTATAATGCTGATAATACACTAGTATTTGTGTAAATTTGCTCTGCAATCTGTGGTGGGGGGGGGGAAGTGATAAGTGATGCTTGTATTATATTTTTTGCTTTTCAATTTGTTTTTTGCATCAATTTAATTCTGAAAGCACTATAATCTTTCACTGGAAAGATTTACTTTCTTGTCTAGGCCTAAACTCTAGCTAGCCCTAACCATCTAGTCCTTCCTTAAGCTCATGTGTATCAGCAGCTTGAAGTCTCTTACATGAATGTCCTCACACCCAAGGTGCCGACTGAACCCAACATACTTTTGTCTTTGTAATTCCAAAATGAATCTTGTGGCTATTGTCAGACTTTGGGGGGATTTAGCAGTAGAAAGCTGCTCCGAAATCTTTCTGGTGCTACAAATACCACTGTTCAGCAATATCAACCTTTTAAATGTCACTTAAACTTAGGCTACTCATTAAATGCTCAGCTTTTAGTCACTCAAAAGAGCAAAAGTCCTACTCCCTGCTAAAGATGGTGATAGCTAACTTGTTAAACTTTGCACCTGTGTGAGGGAAGCTGATATCTGGCAGAGTCACGTCTGAAGCTGGTGCACAAACATAGATTTGACTGTACCTTGAGTTTCTTCTTAGCTCTCCAGGAGTGCCCAGTACTTTATTCTCTACAGAGCAGAGCATCTAAAAATACAGTTAGGCAGGGTGTCACCTTCCTGAGAGAAGGGACTGCAGCAGATGATTGATAAAGGCATCCTGGCATAAGGAAACAGCTTTATTAAGTGCACAGACAGGACATGTTTTGTCAGCTGTCACCTAGACTTGCAGCACAGACCTGTCCTTAAAACTTCTGGCAGGGAAGTACTGAGACTTGTGAAAACCAGGCCTTTGTACCAAGTTCTTTATCACAACTAATTCAGTAACTTATTGTTCATCCGAATGCATGTTACTATGAATAGTCAATCATTTTTCATTTAATAATTTAACATGTCGTTTTTCCAGTTTGCCACTTGCAGCTGGCATTTTTGCAATACATTTTATTTTTCAGACATCTTTTAGTGAATCACCAGATAGAGCAGCTGTGACAGCTATCCATTAATTATATCTCTGTATTAAAGTCTAATGAAAATATGACTTTCAAGGGAAAGTCCCTAGTAATGCCCAAGTAGCAGCAGTTAAATCGGCACTATCTAGTGGTTGAATTGGTGGTTGATTAAATATTTGTATAGAGATTCACATAGCTGTATTAACCTCAAATATTATTTATGAACAATTTGCCTTTGGGATTAGAATGAAGAAAAGCAATAGAGTTATGTCTCAGTAGTAATTAGTATTGCCTTGATGCACATTTGCTCTGTGCCAATCACAGGCAATCCAAAATCACCCACATGTGTGCCATGGCCTTTCCCTTGATTTAGGCCAAGCAGAGCTTCTGTATTTCAGATACAGGAAAGTAGATAAGCTGCCTTATTCTATCTACTCCAATTTATAAAAAGCAAAAAGAAAATAATCAGCAAGGGTTTAGAGGTCTTTTAAGATATTAAAAAGTGAGTGATGTGCAAGATGGAAGCAGCTATTTGGCTTCACTGGAAGCAGAAACCAAAATCAGAAGGCAATACATAAATGCATTCATAATTTTGTATCACAGCTCTTTGTGGCCTTGTGATTCCCCAGTCAGTATCTGATTTGTGTGAAGTCAGACAGGATCAAGCTGGGGATGTTATTAAGCCAAAGGGCAGATTCTCCCTGTGGGCTGGGGCTGGAGACACCCCACAAGCTGCAGCCATTCGAGGGGGGCAGAAATGAGGGGAGTTTAATTATGCAGACACCTACACAAGGGATGCCCGGGTCTCGGAGGGATTTCCAGGAAGATACATAAAAGCCCAATTCAGTAGGTTTCTATTACAATCTCATTCAAGAGTCGATAGACTGAAGATTATGCTGGGGAGGAAAACCTGTTTCATTGATTACTGGTACTTTCTCATCATCTGTTTCGTATGATTCTGACCTTTTCCTAAATGAAATGGAAACTTTTCAACTTTCTCATTGAAAAGAGACACAAGTGCTGTCAGCAGGAACCACAGACATACCATTTCTGTCAACTTTGTGATTTTCCTGTCAGTTGTATCTTTTTGTTACTGCTATGCCATAATGCTGACATCTTTTATTCTTTGAACAAAGCCTAGCAAGGAAGTTTCTGTTGAAATGTGATTATTCCTTTCACTGACATAGATAAGGGACTGTTCCCACTTCTGATTCTGTAACCATGCTCCTGAAACTGTCACCCTTCACCTTGTTGGTTTTTTTCAGATGCCAAATATTTTCTAGTGTCTGGCAGAATTCCAGAGAAACTGCTCCTGTGTTCCTGCTGAAATCATCAGACATCCTGTGTATTTCAGTTGCAGAGCATTCAGGCATAGATTTTTGCTTACCGCAAATACAGAATATTGCTTCACCTTGTAGTAATTTTTTCTTCATAAGCCACAAGAAATGAGCTTCACTGTGGCTACATTTAGAACCCATTTCTCTTTAATGCTAGCCTTTTTCTATTTCTCCTAGTGGGAAAAGGTGCAATTAGTATCACAGATTTATTGCCACCAAATTTAATACTCCACAAGAAATAATATGTCTATTAGGTCTTCTCTTGGAAGGTATCAGTATGCCCCAAAGTCTAAACCACTTAACATTCCTCTCATCCAGTATACTGTACCCACTGCATCTCTGATACAGCAGTTTTAAGCCTTCAACAGAGAGAGGAGGTATGAACCTCAGTTTTCACCCTGGCCTGATGGGATGTGCATGAGCCTATCTCTCTGCTCTCTTCTGTGAACTTGAATTTGTCGTGGACTGTCTGGCTGCATTTACATGGGGAGAAAAAAAGCATCCATAGAGTTTCTGGCAACCTAAACGGATCCTGCCTGCTTTCTGTATGTGGACTGCAAAGATAATCCCAAGATCAGTAATATGGTGCATTTCTTTCCCTGTCACTTACCTCAGTAAAGATCAAGGAATCCTGGTGGTAATACATCTGAAATAATTGATTATTAATAAATATAAATTAAGATATATTTCCTCGTACACTTGACACAATTTCACCCTTCTTTTAAGGAAAATGGGATGGAGGAAAACAAGATGGAGGAAAAAGGGGTGGAAAGGTGGCTAAACAAACTTAGAGGGGCCTTTCCAAAGGAAGGAAGGGAATCCAGATAAGCAGAGCATAATAGTGGGACCTAAGGCCTTGGTTTGGGAAATAGCAACATCTGTAAGAAAGGAGGCATGAAACTTTCCCTTAAAGAGCAGCTGACAATGAAAGTTTTGTTCCTGTTGTTGTTATCATGACTTGTAAAATGCTGGCTGTTTAGTGCCAGATGTATGCTTAGAAATTTAATGACAAAAAATAAGGTTATAATTCAGCTGAAGTACCTCTCACCCCAAATCTCCAAACAGCTGGGAAAAGGAACATGTATTTTAACTCCCTCATCCTTGATCAGTGCCCCAATAAATTCAAATGTTTACCTTGTGTATGGAACATATCATGAGGCTGTCTGATATGTTTATGCAGTCTACTCCAAAAAAATAATCACTGCTGTTAAATTTACACCTGTTTGCCCCTAACCCTGCTGCTACCACCCCACAGAGCATTAGCCTCCACCTTCTACTACTGAAACCCAACTTTTCAGTGGAGATGGGTACCTTTTCTCTCTAATCCTTGAGAATAATCAGACAGACGCTTGATCCAGCGAGATCACGTTAATATATGCCAGCTTGTTCTAAATGACCTCTGGAGCAGTTGATACTTTATAGTACATGGTCACCCAATATTTGGAATGGCTCTAAATTTTTTCCACTAGGTTTTAACACTGTAGGAAACACAAACTTCATTGAAACAATCTATTTCAGATATGAACATGGGCATTAGAAGGATGTGATTTGTATCTCATTCACCCCTAATATCCAACCACTAATTCATACCAAAATTGGAACTGAGAATTATCAAGACAATCACCATAGTAATTACATCTGGCAAATACAATTTCTTGCCACTAGATTTCAGAAAAAAAACATATACGTATATATATATAGTGTATTCATAGTCTTTCCAGTTGATTTTGTAGAGTTTATAAATAATCCCTAGGCTTCTTTGAATATTTTTAGTTTTTAGTATCTTAATTTCTTACACTCCTCCTTTAGACTTCATCTTCATCAAAAAAAGCATTCATGAGTATAAGGTACCTCTTCACAATTCCTTCCATATTCTTTAACTTAGATAAGACAAAATGCAGTCTATACTAAAATACAATAGAGAAAAATGACAAGTGCTTGTATATGCTAGTACTGTCAATTGTTTTAAAATAAGAAAAGTAGCATTATTCTTAAAATTAGTTTTCTCTTCTTTACCACTCTTTCTGCTTCCTCTGTCTAAAGAATTAATCCATTCCTCTGCATAGCTGCTGTTGAACTATGGAGAGCATTTCCCCAGTCAACTTTGTTAACATTAAAATATATGTTACATAGGCTGTCTGGAGGTGATAGATGTCCTTTTCCTCTGCAGTCTCAGAACCCCAAATCTAATCAAGTCATGGAAGTCCTGGGGAAAAGGCCAGGATCCAGTAGTGCTAGGGAAGATGATGGACAGCAACTGGGTAAAGGACAGTTTATTAGAGAAAAAGACCTCCTGTCTTCTTTTTTAATAGTTTCAAGAAGAAAATTTAAAGCAAAAACATTGAAGGACTTACTCCAGTTCAGAAAAATCAAAGCAGACTTTCCACTGTGGTTCTTCTAGTGCTCATTTTAGATTTTGAAATTTGAAATCTGCAGAGTCCGCGAGGTAGAAAAAAAGACTTTATAACTTTTCTGTAGATCAGTTCAGAATGTAGTGATTCAAACTATTGAAGGAAAAAAAATACTTGCAAAATAATACATAAATAGATACAGAATATTTATGTTTATGTATACCAAACAAAAGATCAACCTATTTGTCCAATTGTGCAGGAAACGCTTTCTTTTGGATAAAAAAGCAGAATTTTTTTTTTTTTTTGTAAAAGTTAAAAGATAGTTATTTTTGGTTTATAAAACCAAGGCAATACTCTGAATATCTTATTGTTTTGTTCCTGATCTTATTGTTGAAAATGCTGATTTTATAGAAAATGTATTATACTTTACCTTTTGCCGTTGGATCGAAAATTAGTGGGTTTAAAGTTTTTATGTTTAATTGGAAATGGCATAATATTTTTTTTATGAGTTAGTTTAATTCTGTATGCACATTCAGTTTTTCAGATACCGTTATAGTTCTACGGTCCTGAGCTGTAGAGAGAAGGCAGACAGCTGATAGCTCCTGCTGTTTGGATTTTCTCTCTGGGGCAGAGCACCTTGGAATGCCCAGTGAACACTGAGTACAGAGATATTGACAATGCCAGGTGTTTAAACCACATTGCGCATTCTGCTCTGAGCACTGTACGCACAATATTAGATTCTGTAGCCCTGAACAACACGTTTTCTCAAATCCTGCTTTGTGGACCTAGCTCTCCATGCCTAGGCATATGGGACATTTCATAACCAATGCTTCTAGGTTAGTTACACATCACAACAAAAGAGAATTCCTCTGGCATTATAAACAGCTCTGGTTTAAGCAGACATCAAAACCATAAAGTTTTCTATCATAAAAGCATGCACAGTGGATTTCTCAGGGAAGAATTCAGTGTGTTTAACAAAACTGTGTATTGTTAAAAACGCTGGTGGTAGAGTTTTCCTTGAGAAGTAAATAACAGGAAATGACTAGAAGTGGAGAACAAATCCTGTCTAGTTCCTCACTGGGATTGTCAGCATTTGGTGGTATGTCATGTTGTCAATAATAGAGAAAAAAAACCCATTTAACTAAATGCATTACAAGCATTACTGTTGTGCTTTGGTAGACTTGCTGTATCATGTTCTGCAGTCTTTATTAATACACTTCACAAAAGATAATGGTAATATGTTGTCTGAACTTGAAGCTGAGGAGACTAAAACTGCTGTTAAGAGAGCAAATAAGAATTACAATTTTCCCTGAGTGATACATGCCAAAGTTTCTGCATTATTAGCTAATCCACTTAGCAATAGAAGCCATCTTTCCTCACAAAAATCTTGTCTTTGAGGAAATACTGCTAATATAATATTCCAAACAGCAAAAATTAAATCAAGAAAAATTCTCTGTGGAATTGTTTGCTAAATTTGGGTTTAAAAGTAGGTGAAGAAAAATAAGTATATTATGGACTACACGGGCCTTGATTAGAGTTGGTATAGAGCTGTTTGGCTGTACAACCTTACAAATCTGTAAGTCTGGGGTCTCCAGTCTTGCCAGATAAAATAGATCAGTGAGGGATTTTTAATCTCAGTGCAAAAGGTGGTCCTGATGATTTGTTAGAGGACACTCGATTTTTTCAGGCACTAATTCACTGACCCAGTGATTATTTCTCCTGAGATGATGAAAGGGACACAAGGCTCACCTTGAATCCCATAGCATTTATGGCACAGGTAAAGGCACACCAGTGTACTCAAATCCCACCCATTCCAGCACACAGGCTGAAGTGATAAGCGTGAAAGAGCTCTCCATGCATTACAATATCTTCAGTACTCCAGTTCCTCCCTAAAAATCGGGATTTATTCAGAACTGGCTCCAAAGAGAGTACAATGACAGAGGGACATCACTAGCTCCTTGTCTGTGTTGGGCCCTCATACATCCAGACTCCAAGGAGTGAATTTGCAAGACTTGAGGAAAGCAGTCCTCTGCTGTAAGGATCCACATTTGCCTTTCTGGACTTCTTCCCGTCATCTCCTATACACCTTCCTCACACTAGACTGAAATATTGATGGCTCAACTATATGGCAATGAGAAAGCTATTTGTGCGTCAGGGGACAACCAAATTCACTCAGCAAACTGGATAAGGTTTATGGTAATGTTGTTCAGTGTTTTAACAGTCTCTGCAACTCAGCCACAGCAGGAGGCTCTGTCTCTGTACAGTAAACAAGAGCTGATTGATTTTGTAATCTCATGAGGGACACCTCCCTTCCCATTTGACTAAAGCTCTCATTTCTTTTGCTCTAGTAAATCTTACAAGCTAGAGAACAAACAGCACTCTAGTACTTCATACATTTAAAAAAAAGAAAATCCATTTCCATCTTCCAGAAGACAGAACTGTAGGTGCAGAAGGTCAACAGTGCAAGTTCTCAGGCACTCTGTAGCACCATGCTCTTGAAAAAGAGCTTTTTCTTTTTGATACAGCTGAGACAATTTTAGCATCTGTGTGGTATGAACTCCATCCTCATCACTGCATGCATGTTACTTTTGTACAATTCTACTTATATGAACAATAAGAAGTAATTTTGGTAAAACCAAATAAAAAAGGAGAAAACCAGTCTATAGGTGTTAGAGAATAATGTAAATTTTATGCATTTTAAAGAAAGCCAAGTTTTCCATAAATTATTCTTCATGTGTTTAGAGCCTTCTCATATTGCTTTCTTCTATCCTTTTTGTAACTATTTTTGACACACTAATTTTGAGAGGTAGCCCTGAAGTTATTTAAAAGACCTGTAGATGTGGCACTTAGAGACACAGTTTAGTGGTGCACTTGGCAGTGCAGGGGTACTGCTTAGACTTGATGATTTTAAAGGTCTTTTCCAGCTTGGTGGAAAGGTGAAAATTGTATGATTCTATGGTTCTATATGCCTCTTGAGGCCAATAAAACTGCCTCTTACGGCATGTGCCCAGAGTTTAGAAAGGCTACTCATATTTTCATCGTGCCTTTTTAATGCTTTGTAACTATCAGATATTTGGGGTCCCTTTGCAGTGCTGTCTTATCCTATAATCTAGAAATGTATTTTTTTTTCCATTATTTACTGTGACTTTAAAGAAAATTAGAAGTCTTTAGAAAGACTACGAAGAATAACTTTTCATTAATTCTAATTATAGGGGGAAAGTATCTGTTTCATTTTCACATCGAGGGAGCACCTTGTTTGTTTCTAAGGTGCTGAGAGCTGTCCCAGGAGTTGTGGTGATAGATGAGAGCTCTCAGCACGTTCCTGAGTCCACAGGCACCAAAGCAGCTGGATGCTGCTGCAACCCCACACACTCCTTGGGGAACTGTGCTGTGGAGGAGAAGCCAGACTGTACAAGCCAGTTTTCTTTAAATTCAATGGACTCTACCCATTCATAAAATTCGATATTGCTCCTAAGCCCTGTTCTGTTCTCCAGGCTGCACCTGGGCCCCGGGCTGTCTATTTGAAGTAAAATCCCAGTGTAGGTTCTGCACACCACATATCCCAACATTGATTTCAGTTCATTGTAGAATTCAGGCAGAAGATGTGTCTCTGAAAGCTCTTAATAAACCTTAACAGCTCTTAAATTCACAATTGTGCCCAAGATAAATGCACTCAAATAATAAAGAGTTTTTTCAACGTTAAACACCCAGGGATGAGGAAACACCAAAATTTAGGCAGCAATACCCAATCTAGTCCAATCTTTTTTGTGTGAATCAGGGTATGTGTTAATTGCAGGAGTTTATTAAAAAGAATTCCTGGTCTCATTTAGTATGGCAGACACCCAGCACATAAGTTTTATGTTAAGTGGACAAAGATTTACAAAATCTTAAGGAATTAAAGTTTATTTTTAAATGGGAAGTATCTGCTGTCTTAAGTCATCAGTAACTGTGCCTTGTGCTATCACCTGCTCAGCCCACTTCTCTACCCATCGTCTTCCTTCAAATTGAAGTTCTACTACCTTCAAGTCACCACTGAAATTTGCATTTAACATGTTAAATAACGCTATTAATAAATATTTATGTGTGTATTTTAACATGTCCAAGTTTCTTGAAAGAAAATGAATTTTCTAACAGCATTTCCTCTAAGGTAGGAACAAGTTTTTCTCATTTTAAAGACAAGGAAAAATTGTCATTGTGAAAAGCAATGATTAAATATTGCAAGGTAATTTGAAAGGAAGATCATAGACTTTGAGTTAATTTACAGCTGAGTTATGGCCAAATGAAAGTAGTTTTTCTTCAGCATCTAACAAAACTTCCACAGCAGCAATTTTGTTGAAAGATAATATTAAATTCTTTAAACTTCTAGTCAGCCTGTCAGAGATTCAGAGCACTACTAAAATAGCGCTCTAACAATTGAGGAGCACCTTCTCAGGTACTGCGTACCCCATCTTTCTGGTGCCACTGGGAGGCACAATATTTTTCAAAACACTTAATTGCAGTCTGTCATAGAACTGATGTACCTTCACTAGTATTTTTTCTTCATATGCCAATTACTTGCATTTTCAGTCTTGCATAGAAAAAAAAAGTGGTAATATAAGAAAGCAAATGAAATATCCTTAGTGAGAATGTATTTTGCAAGTGTGTAAAACAAAAACTTAATATATAAATATGTAATTACAAAATAAAATCAGTTCTGGTTGGGTTTGTTTGGGGGGTTTTTAATGCCTTTTGAAGTCAATGTCAATTTCAAAACTGTAAGAGAAGAGAAGAAAAGTCATCAAGCAGTGCTAGGTCCTTAATCTTCAGGTTTTACTCCTCCAGGCTGTCATTACTCATTGATAGTCTGACTGATGTGAGCTGGACAACTTTCGTGTTATTCTGAAGTACCCATTTTGACAAGGCAAAATTAGTAACATTTGCAGAGTTCTTAGCAAATCTCAGTTATATTGGCAGGCAGCATTTATTTCTTCAGCCTGGAAAGCCTAGAATTGAGGATGCAGGATCCCAAGGGAGAATAATTCCCTTCAGAGATAAGTTCATGTCAGCTTTCCCTTCAGAGAGGTGGGTGAATTTTAATTGGGTGCATCTGGGACTTCTCCCATTTCCCAAGTCTCCCTGCTGCCTTCCAGCTCTAGCAGGGTCATGTCTCCCCAGCTCCTGAGTTGCATTTGATCCTTTGAGAAAGTCTCAGTTGAGATTTAATAAATATAGCTCAAGAAAGTGTGCCTCCATCTCCATATTTACAGCTTTAACAAAGCCACATCAGAAAAGCCAATATAAAATACACCAGCTACTGAAATGGAGAAAGGGAGCAAGTTATGTAACCCTTTATCTATTGAGGTTAGATAGCCAAAAATAAAATCACCATTATGAAACTCCCAAAATTACAGAGAAACTTATTTCATCCACTTTTTTGTGCTATACATACCCAGAAAGGTCTGCAAAAAGATTTAGGAGAAGCAGATCCCTTGGGCATCCCTACCCCACTCTATCCCAGTCCCTGGTAATCTCTATCCCATGTTCTCCAAACCCATCAATTAGACACTTCCTGGTTAAAGATATTTATACCTGTCAGTGAATCCAACATCACTGGAAGCTGTTTCTCTATTGCATATTTTGTACTCCAGATTTGGGAACCTGTACTGATTAGCTATGGTCCATAGTCCTTTCCATGGAGCTATTAGATTTTAGGGAAGGTTACATTAATTCTCTAAAAACTGTAGAATTGTTTTAGTTTATAACAAAAGCAGGGACTGGTTTTCCTTCAAAAGAAAGTAATGCTAGTAATGCTAGTTAATGTATGATTCTGGTTACCCCTGAAAAGGAAAAATTCTTCCAAAACCTGTGATCTTTTACAGCAGTAAAATTTGCTCTCATCTCTTTGCCCTTCAGACAGCCTCACATCACTCCTGTAATACGTTAGTAACATTCCCCACCCAGATCTCAGTGAAACGTCAATAATTATCTGCCATCTAGTAACCCAGTACCCTGCAGGAGGCTTGTGTCACCTCTGAGAGTGTGTCTGAGTGAGGAAGGGAAGCAAAATCCTGTCTGACTGTTTGCCAAGAATGCAGAGGAATGCGATACCACCAACAAGAGCTCAGTTTAGTGAGGCTGGAGGGCATGAAATGACCGGAGAGTTTGGGTACCTTGCACTGAAGTCAAGGTCAAGCAGAAGGCAAGATCAGAATTAGTTGTTTTGCCATGATGGGATTTTGCTATTCTTTCAGTTCATAATACTTTTTAAGAGAAATACATCATCAGATGGAAATGCTGAGCCACAGAGCAAAGTCGACTGCTACCTTGTAATATGTACCTTGGAATATATAATCCATATTCTCTGTCTCTTATATGATGTCTTCCGTACTGACTAGCTGGAAAGACATTTGGGAAAAATCACCATGTCTGAAAGTTAGGAATATCATCAAAAGAGTGCAGTCAAAAAAGATGATGTGAGAAATGCAAATTGGTATGTATAGCATTGAAGTTCAACCTGTAAAAGGCTGCAAAATGCTGAAATTTTGTAATGGACATCTAATTAGTATTTGTTGTTGTTTATGTTCATAAGGTCTGTCCTGGCACTGGATACTCCTGCTTTTCTGTCTAGCTTCATCAGATCTCTGTCTCTGATCAGATCTCAAGTGAGACAGACTTTGATAGAAACCCACTAAGTTATTCCACCACATGAAAGTCTGTGTCTTGGTAATATACATTTTTAATTGGTCAGAGCTGTTGTTTGTGCTGTACCAGACGGTTCCTTTACAATCTCATGTTTTTCATTTAATAGACTATCAGGAAGCAATTATCAGGTTTGTTTCACTTTGTCAGACTGGCTGCAGTATACTTCTATTAAGGATTCAGATAAGGGTTGAATTGTGTGTACTGCCTCGTTTTCAACTGGTGAAAGTATACACTGGTAGAACATCCAGAAGAGAAGTACCTCTCTGCTCAGGGTACTGAGTAGCTTAATTCTTAGATGATTCCTTATTTCTTTTCTTTTTATGTATGAACATAAAATAACTCATTTACTTAAGCTTTGTGGTATGTCATTAATTCTATGTAGAATCTGTAACTGCCATGCTGTTTGAATCTATAATTTAAATGAGGCTTTGCACTTGATCTAAGTGAACAGAGGAGACAGGTACCATAAGACCTTGCAATAATTGACCTGGCAGAGCCATTTTGGAATCATTTGAGAGTAATATGCTTGACCCTGCAACCTTTCCTCCCACAGACTGTCTGATTTCAATCTTACATTTCCAACAGAGGCTATTAGCATGGCATCATCTCTGATTCATGGGGATGTGAAGAATGAATGCATTATATATGGAAAAAAAAATTTTGATCTCTTGGCCGTAGTAGGATGTTGGAGTTGAGAGGGATCATAACACATTGTTTGAATCTTGTAACTGAGATGACGATGGTGATGAACACAGGCACATAGAGGGGATGGATGCCAATAGGTTTCCCTGTTACAAGCTGGAAAATTTAAGTGTCTTGCCATTGAGTTGGTCTGTCTGAAGATGAGCCTTTTCTGGGAGGGGGAAATTCAGCTCTGACTGAGGAGTATTGTCCTTTCCTCTCCTTTATTCACTTGGGAGGTGCAGTTTCAGGTAACACCTCTGTTCTCAGAGGAAGCCAAGACTGGGACTTGTTGCATTCTCTGTCCTCTTCAGCAAGAATTCTGGGAGCAGCAGAAGAAGCAGGGCTGGGGTCAAAGATGTAAACAATCATGAGATGATTTTGGTGGGGTACCTAAAGAACAGAGTATGTTTGGTGGCAGAACAAATGGCTTGAGCAGGAAAAAGGAAGTAATGGTTTGTTACAGCCCTGCCACCCCAGTCAGAGCTGGGCTCTCCTGACTCCCCTTGCTGTTCTCAGCTGTGGTGAAAGGACACAGTGTGTTCCTGTGCTTGTGTGTGCACAGGTATTTGCTGAGGTTATTCCATATGAAATTGCATAATATGGACAAAACGGCAGAGCTTATGAATGAAAGGGTGAGATTTACCTCACTGCAACTGAAATATCACAGAGTAAAACCACACTGGCCAGTCTTTCCCCACAGGCACATGCCACACCTGGCCTTGCTATGTCCACTGTGTGCATTGCACATGGCTGAGTATACTTGTGACTTGAAGAGCTCCCAAGAAAGAAATCACTCACAGTAGACCACCCTCTGGCCTTAGGATTTCTCGTACTGAGGGCTAAATGAGTTGGAAAGGCATAACAGCATCCCTCTTAATAATTGTATGATCCTTTTGTGAAAAGGGCCAACAGTTCCCAGGAAGGCCAGCAAACATGTGCAGCAGCTGGAAGCAATATGGAACTAAAAATATATAGACTAAGAATTGCTGAGGCAATCTGTGAGTCAGGCAAGGAAAAACGAGCTGGGCATGAGGAGCAGCATTGCCGTGGAAGATCCAGATCCTCCAGGTTGTCAGAAGGGATGTCAAGCCAGCCCCGCAGATCCCACACTTGGACTGGTGGGGCTTTTTGGAGGTTTGGTAGGGAAAATAAGACTCATTCCCTGTGGATGCCAGGGTGCCAAAGGCTTTCTTGACGGAACTTAGTGACATCATGATTCTGTTCTTTTCCAACAAAATAACCTAAACAGGATCTAGAGGAATAACTGGCAAGGTAAGGGGAGTGGGCAGAGAGACTTTGGACCTCTCAGCCTCTGATTAAAGTGATGCTTTCTTAACATAATTTGAGTGGGAGGAATTAGCCCCCACAGATAATATCTGAGATTTCAAACTGTCTTCCATTCTCTTGTCAGAGTAAAAAAAATCCCTGATCCTGCAGAAAAGGTATTAGTGTTTCAGGCCTATGGGGCATGGCAAGGCAGGTACTTCTCTGAGGACTCTTGTGCTTTTGAGTGGTTTCAATTATTTTTTAACAACTAAGTGGAGTGCTCATTAAGTATTTCCTTTAAACGAAAATAATGACCTACAAGGTCATGTTACTTAAGCACAGTAAGCCAGTGAGAAGAGCTTCAGTTAGTACAAACAGTGGGCACAATGCTGCAGAACACCATGTTCACAATCAGTCCAGGTTTGTGTTCATACTTGTAATATTAAGAATTTGTAGGACAGGATCATTGCACAAATAAAAATTGCTGCAGATCAGTTCAATCTGATGGCAGCCGCTGGCTCATTATGTGGCCATGAGCAGTATCTGCTTTTAAATGATACTGACCAGAGCACTCTGGCTTACTGTGACCAGGAGCAGTGCCAATTTACCCTATTGAGAAGAAACCTTGACATATTCCAAGACTTTTACTCGCTTTTCAGAGTTTGTCATTTGGACTGGTATGGTGCAGGATTATACTCAGTGATGAAATTTCACAGTTGAATCATCATATTTCAGCTACAAGTCCCATTAGCTGCAGGAGGCTCTGGCTGTCAGACACCCTGCGACTCCAATTAGAACAGCACAGCCCAGGCTGGGCATGGATTTCTCCTCTGTGAACCACTTTAGATGTGCTGAGTCTCACATGTTCTTGCCACACATTTACAAACCCTCAGCTCCCATTGCCCCACAGCTCCTCTCTGAGACTGTCTCAGCCCAACCCATGTGGGTTCACATGGGAAACCCACGCGGCTGCTGGATCTGGGATACCCAGGATGCCAGCACAGGGAAAGGCTGTAGCGATGCTCTGCAGCCCCGGGTTCAGAGTCACACACAGCCCTGTGCTGCAGCGAGTCCTCCTGGGCAGCATTGTGGTGACGGGCTACAGCTGCATCCCTTTCCCTTTACACAACATACCCCTCACAGGACCGGTATTCTGTGTCCATGTGCCCCTTATCTAACACCAGGAGCGCAGGAAATTCACAGGATATGGCACTTAGCATCCCAAATATTTGGACTTTGGGAAGATGAAGCATGCATGCTGTTACCAGGATGACAAAAACTTAAAATCAAGAGCCCTCTCAGAGGGTATATAAGACTGTTATAGCTAACAGACCCCTATGAAAATGGAGGAAAAGATGTATTTGCCCCTAAACCTGCAGAAAATTTGCTTTTAAATTTAGGTCTTGCTTTGGAAAGAAGTTAAAAGGCTCTTTTTTTAAATGCCTGCACACACCCATAAACTCCACTAAAAAGGTACCAGAGCTTCATGGAATATTCTTGCATATCAGTGTGTAGTAAACACTGGTTTCTTCTGATTATTAATAAAACTTTCTAATCACAGAGAAGTGACACTGCTTTTAATGCATTTATATCCTCAAGTCTTTACTTTTTCCAGCCAAACAAGGAATTATTAATTAAATTCTACATGTAAAAAAATTAATTAAGCAGAAATTAAAGTCTGGCATTTGAGTTAGCAAATTGTGTTACCTCTTGAAATACTGAGATGTGGTGGAATTTTGTGCCCCATGTTATAGTATTGGACCTCTTACCATTGCTTTTAAGTCACATATGTGGACGGGTATCTGCTTTTTTGTGTTCAGCAGTCAAGGGCATATATCTTCTCATGTGAACTGTGACAGCTCTGTTGAAGCCAGCAGATACAGGCAATACACACCAGCTAAGATCTGCCCCCCACTATTCACCCCCGTCTGCTGTGTGACTCAGCCATACCAGAACTGCCGAGCACCTGCCTGCCTGATATTTTTTTAATGAGTTGAACTCTTCATGTTGGGTTTGTGTCTCTACCAGGTTCCAGTTTAATCACATATAATTTTTAGTGTGAAGTTTCACCTTGGGCTTTGAATTTGTAGGCATAGAACAAAAAGTCCTGTTTCTAGTGGAACTTGCATAAGTAGTAATAATAATAAAAGCTAGGATACAAGGCAAGTATTTTAATTCATAGGTTATGACATTCAGCTTTTATGAACAGGAAGAGGAATTATCCTCAGTAGACAGGAAATAATGAGGTTGACCCATATTCCGTAATAGTGTATGAAAATTAACTAAAGATTTGTGTAGCTAAGATAATGAGCACTTATATTTAAAGTTATAGCCTGGCCTAATTGCGTAAAAGTTTGTGGGAGAAAATGTGCGTGTACACTAATAGATTAGTTGCTGTCTCTGGAGTTTCTACTCAGCTCCTGTAAAGCAGTTCAGTATGTAATAAATCAAACTCAAATGGCTTGCTTGTAAAATGTTTGGCTAAAAGTATCCTAAGATGCATGAGCCCTGCTTTCCCAGGAATGGGATGTTCTTTTTTAACTTTCAGATTAGAGTCAATACGTGATGTGTGTTTTGCAGTTATTTAAGTAATAAAATGTATTTATTTATCAGGAAGTAAAACTGTCACTAAGGGAAAAAAACCAAAAACAGAAAAAAAATCTAGCTCTGACATCCTGGAACCATGAACATCAGCTTCTAGTGAGCTGTTTCAAAAATATAAGTACTAATATATATTGGGATTTGCTAATTTCTTGATTTGTCCTTAGGAGAAATTATTTTAATCTTTCAAATTCTGATTTTGGAAAAACATTGTAAAGGAGAAAAAAAACGCACACACAAACTTCTTAGTGCAAGTGGTTTGTGAATTTGTTAGTTGTCATACCTATAAAGTGGCTTTGGAAACATTTGATTGGTACTAATGATACTCTTTTTGTAGTTTTGTTACAACATTTATCAGGGAATCTGAGTGTTTTATGTATTTTACCAGCGATTAATAAAACAATAGATTTTCAGTCTGGTTGAATATTGAAAGGTAAAGTACATTAGAACATCTTAGTGAAATGAAATGTCAATACAGAAACATTTTATAATAGGAAGTGAAAAAATAATGCTAATCTACCGAAATGGTAGGAGGAATTTGGAGTAACAGTGAGTCTTCCCTTTGCTGAGGTAGAAATTCCACTGAATAATGTGCATTCATGTTGTCTTAAGAATACAAGTAGCCAATCTCCAGTGATTGAAATATTATATATAAATTTTCTTTGAAGAAAAAGATTCTGGAATATTATTTCTGTCGTTTTCAAAGGACAGCCATCAGGGAGCAACTTCAGTGTGATTACTTAAAAATTGTATACACAGCAAATACTCATCTATAGAACCCTTTAAACTGCATGTCCTGGTTTGTCTAATTTATTCTGAAAATTAAAGGATGATTTCCACTGCACTGTTGCTGTTAAAGACAATCATTTGAGACAATCTGATGACAGCATATCAAAGAAACTCAGGCCCACAATTCTCTCTTTTGTTCTATTTGCAAGGATGCATCCTGTCTCCCTGTATGCTGCCTTTCTGTTTTTCCCATTTCCTGTGACTGGTAGGGCAATACAGGTGAATATTCTTTTTGCAGCCTGGAAGGGAGAGTCCATCAGCAAAAGAGTGATACAGACAATCCACAAAATGCTACCAAATCACAGAGTTAACAAAAACACACACACACACACACACGCAATTTTCTCAGTGGCTATTTCTTGCAGCAGAAGTCACAACACTTGTACAGAAATCTGGGGAGGGTTTAGGTTAGTGGTCTTGCTTTGCAGAATGTTCTGAGCATAGGCTCTCCTGTTGCTGAACAACACTGACAATGTCAGGTGCTTCAGAGAGAAGCACAGGAAGCCCAGGAGTGGCAATTAAAGTTTAATTTGAATTAGAGGAAGTTTCCTCAACCTTCGTGAGCCTGTGATAGGACCTCAATCTGAAGGAAGTTTTCCCTTGAGTTATTATCACAAATATTCATTATACTTATAAATTACTAAACCTGTTTTAAATCTGTTAAGTCTTGGTGATACTCTGTGGTGCTGAGTTAATCAGGTCTTACAGAAAAAAAATATTTCTGTTACTTAAATTCACTGGCTTTAGATTTCCTATTTGAATGTGCAGAAGATAACTACGTTCAATTTATTTTCTGTATATCCATCTGCAAAACAACCCCCATTTTAAAAAGTGCTGATCTTTTCAACCTCCCTTTGTACAGAATTAATTTGCCTCTATCTTTTCATTTGATAATAATTAAATTTCCTAGCATGAGAATCAATGGCCTTGTCTACATCTGACCTGCATTACTGCCCTGGAATGCAGACAGTCTTTCAAGTTATTTCTACGTCCACTGCATTGTGTAGGAAGAAGTGTTTGCCCATTTACTCTCCTTCAGCACACAGAAGTTGGAAGAAGCAGCTACAAAACCCTCGTATATGTATATTGAAACGGTCAACTAGACAGTTTTCTCTCCTCTACCTGCCAGCTGGGTTTGCAGTGGTTCATTGATGGGCTTGGGTGTTCCAGGGGAAGGAGCCCAAGACTGGCTCCCAGTCCAGCTTGTCAGGATATTTCTAGAAATATTTCCAATGCTTACAGGAGGCACTGGTGCTGATGGGAGAAAGGTTGGAAACGGGCACCTGCAGCAGTGGTGTTTCCTCAGGGTAAGTGCCCTTGCCAGAGCTGAAGAGCTGCACAGCAGCTGAGTGGCCTTCAGTGGGTCCCAGGAGAGCTTTTTCCCAGGTGGAATGTGATAGTGGATGCCGTGGTGCTGGGCTCCCCGTTTCATGTATACACAGGAGAGAGGCAGGAGCAATGGAAGAGAAGGAGGGAGGCTTCACTGTGTCTGATCTTCCCACGATAAATGGTATGCAGTGTAGCCTACCCACACTGGCTAGGACTGCAGTGCCATGGCTCCAGGCTCCTGAACAGCTGGAGACCTCCTGAGCCTGCTCTGAAGTCTTGTTCCTAAGGGTTACAACATCAACAATACTCAAAAACACAAAATGTATCTAAAACTCCCACTTAGAGCAGTAACACCTGAGCTGCCTCAGAGCTGTCATTTAGAGCATTTCTGAGGGCAAGAGAGTGGCTGGCTGGTGAGTTCAGTCTCGGACCTTGCCTGAAGCATGCTCTTACACTACATTGCAAGTACAAGTGGTGTGGGTTTGAGAATAATACGTTTTGCCTAAGACAGATTTCCTAGTAACTTTTGTTACAGAACAGTCCTATGAAGCTTTCGTTGAAATTCTGATCAACTTCCAAAACCAAGAAAATGTGCCAATGACCACAAGTTCTGTTGCACTCGGGGTAGCTCTTTTCTATGTGCCTAGATAAGATGGCAAGAAAATAACTTTTGTTGTCCAAAGCATTTGGTATTTTGATTTTCTTCATAGTGATTTTCCTAACCTTTGCAAAGAGATAAACTAAAACTTTTTCTATAATGTTCTAAAACCAAATTAACCACAAATATTACTGCCACAGCTCAAGGGAAACTGTCTCATTAATGCTGTGGAAACTGTTATATATCAACTGTATACTTTTACACCTATCCAGCTGAGAAGTAAATACAATATCAAGAAGACTATTTTATTAGCTAACTGTACTGTGAAATCACTATTTCAGCCTCTACATTTCTTCAATAGCAGAAAAGAAGATGGAATAGTATTAAGAATTAAAATAATTGAGGCTGGAGCTACTTCTATACTAAATTTACTAACTACACTTATATTGTTGAATGCTTGCTGCTATGTAACTGCTAAGCATATTGCTGAATGAGATTAATTAACAGTATGTCTGCTCACAGGTCAGATCACCTTTTATGGATATCAGGTGATAAAATCAGTAAAACCTTGTTATTTTGCTGTTGCGTTTACTATCAGATGGAATTTCTAGAGTTATAATCCACAATCTTCTTTTTAATTTTATTTACCTGTTTCAACTACTCTGTAATAGTGTGGTAGTTTAAATTGGTTTAAATCAGTTTAAATTTTAATTGCCAGTTTTAATAAATTGCCAGTTTTAATATACACATATGAGGGATTAAGTTGTCCGGTTTCCTTTTCTGTCATTGTGTATAGGAATATACAGCTGTTTTGCTTTTGTGACTCCATATTCTGGTCCCTTCAGAGACCCTTCAGGTCCTTGAAAAGTTGTATCCTTGCTCAGACTAATGTTATTTGCATCTTGCTGTATATATATTAATTAATTTATAGCATTATTGTTATTCCACCAAGTAATCAAAATCAGAAACTAAAATGTTCATCTCACTCTGCATTCCATTTGAGCTTTGAGGAAAACTAGGATTTTTATAAGTAGGTTGTTTTTTCTGTGACAGTGTGAAATGTATATTTAAATAAACCTCAGGTATTAAAAAATTGCCATGTGGTAATTGTCTTCCTGAATCTTATTATATATGTGGAGACAGAACAAAACTTTGGCCTAGATAATATATTTCTAACACATGAACACACACAAAGAAAAAGAGACAGTTAATCCTGTTAAGATGATAGAAACATAGTCCTGAAAATCCAAACACATTAAAATTCAGAGTTCTTGTGTGATTTCAGTTTGGGTCTTTTGTTCATATTGACTGTGATATTGTCTTTTTTGTTATGTGGGTGTGAGTATCTTTCACTTAGGCTCTTACTTCCTTGAGTACAGAGGACAGAACTTTGTGTACCCTGGCACGGGTCAGAGCTCTGTAGAAGAGACCTGTGACTGTGGAATGTTTTTGCTTCTTTTGCAAAGTGCTTGATGCAAGGAATTGCAGGAAGAAATGGCCAAGCAGGGCAATTTGAACCTTGATTTAACTTGCTTTTGCTGAATGTAGCTCTGAACACCTGCATTCTTACACTGCAATTTGGTAGTGTTCATTTTTTGGGTGGTGGGTTAAAGACTCTGGAACCCGTCTTAAATTTTCAGTTTTAATTGTAAAATTTTAGCATTAATTTCCATATATGTTATTGAAAATAATAATAAAAAAAAAAAGGTGGGGGGAATGACATTGAAATTTTTCTGTTCATGTGGTTCATCTGCAACTTTGCAAAGAGCAGTTTCAATAACAGACTTTCTTTCACATGAGAAAAGAGCAGAGTGGATGTGTTGTGGCTGTAGACTGCTCTGTAAGGTCTGTCGGGCCTCCTGCTAGCAGGGGGCTGGATAGTCCAGAGCACACAGGTGCTCCCAGCAGACAAGGAATGGTGAAATTCAAGTATTTTGGGTTACATGATCTTGGGAAGAACAAGTACTTACAAAATCGGATATTGCCACTTGTCCCTCTGTCATCTCATGCAGATATATGTCCAGTAAAATTGTGATAAGAAGGTGCACATTTCTATCTCATCAGGTGACACATTTGTGTGTGCTCAGAAAGGACAGGATCTGCAGTTTTACCTGACCAGGTTTTGAAATATTTAGTCATTTTTTTGAGTCTACAAAAGGCCCTGCTTGATGTAAAAACATTCTCTCTAAGTTCTGTTCCCAAACAGAACTTCTTACAGCATTTCAAGATCTATTGATTTTTTAATCATTGTCCCAAATATATTTTTCTGAGCCTTTTCTAGGAAATAGCTGGACCACTTTCATTTCAATTTTTCATTAGAAGTTCAAAGCAAGTAGAAGGAAGGTTATGAGGGGAGTTTTCCAGCAGCTTGGTGACAGTCATTGTGGCCAGCACTGCCCACAACATAGGGGTCCTGCTCTGAAGCCACTAGAAAGCAGCTCCATGGACAGCTTGTCTTCCAGGCTGATGTCCAACCCAAGAGTGTTCTCCTGTTTACCTGCAACATAGTCAGGAGAACCACCTGGGTTCTGGGCATACATTTTAATAACCACAATTGCCACAGAATCATGGGCTAGTTGCTTTAAAATACAGTTGCCACCTGTGTGAGTGTGAATATGGCCTTGGTAAAATGGACATATTTCTTCGTGTGACAAGTTTTCTGGACAGTTTCTCTTTTCCTTTTCTTGATCAGAGAGTGATGCCACAGTAATTGGTTAGATCTGAGACTTACCAGACCTGACTTTAAGCAGGAGGCACCATCCCCACTTTCATTCATACCTATCTGACCTCCACTCCAGAATACCATGGGCTGAAACTCCCCTTTTATAACTGCTGATTTTCTCCCCTTTTATAACTGCATTGCAGTTTCTCTTGTTTTTTTTTTTTTCCTCCAAGACAAATTATTTCTCCTTACTCTCTAGATCCTAAATTGAAGTGAGTCATACTTAAGGCTTTAAGTGTACTTGAGGAAATCCAGCTGAATTTAGTTTAAAGAGGCAAATCAGGTATATTTTTGTCTTCTGAGAAACTGAATTATGGAGATGTTAGCATCAGATACTCTGGCAGGATTTTATTTCTTTTGTTGGCTTTTTCTATGTTCTTTTATCAAAGAAGTTTAAAACTATTGAGTTCAAACTCTTTAAATCAGGTTGTTTTCCAGCATGGTTTCTCATAAAAAGAAGACTGCAAAAAGTGAAGTGCTGTTTCTAGTTAAGGTTATTTAAGGTTTTAAAGATGGTAATGCAATGTTGCACCTTTAACTTTAATATATTCTTCAGTAAGATAGTACAAACTCAGTCACTGCCTTATGGAGATTTTTTTTTTCCTTTTGGTTTGGTTTTCCATTTGTTTTAGAGCCACTCTCTGCTAGCTTGTTATTTCTGCAAGAGGAAAAAACGATGTCAGTGTTAAAAAGATTATACCGTGAAAACATCTGCTGAATTATGAAATCAAGCTTCATATGTCTGAATGTTCCAGAGTGAGACCGCCAAAGCAGTGCGTGCCTGTAGATGTACAAAATTGGATGTGTGTATATTTGGGTGCCTGCTCTGTTCAGACTCCAGTCTGGCTGCTCTTCAGTCTGCTCCTGGAGCTGTGTAACAGCATTAACGGGGCACTGAGCCCAGCTTAATACACCATCATTTGGGTCTGAAAATGTGGGGTTTTTTCCCCTATTTTACATGCTATACTAACAATCCAAGTGCCTGTACAGTTTCTGAAGCCCTTCGAGAGATGAATTTATTATAATACTGTTGTCATAGTTGCCTTGGTCACCTGCCATTCTCTGAAATCTCTGCTTTTTGTTGACTGGTGCTTTATTATGTCAGTCTGATACTGAAAAGAAGTGAAATACCATATTTGTACTATGCTTTCAAAGCATCCACCAGGATTGCTGGTTTGAAACATTCTGTGATGCTGTGTACTTATGATGCCTGTGAGCCAGGAATAGAACATTTCAATGGTAAAGGATTCCAGCTGAGCTAAAAAAAATTGTCACAAAGGCGTTGCTGTCTGTTGCATCATTTAGTGTTTTCAGATGTTGATGTGCAAGAGGTTATTAAATATGCTGGTCAACCTTGCTCAAATTTACAGTTTTTATATCCAGCACACGTAATGTTTTTTACTTCTACCAAGCACTCTAGTATAGCATCAGTACATCTGTAATAGCAACATTAAAAGATTTATGCTAGTCAGTATTTCACTGCAAATTATAAAAAGTGAATCGCATTATATTTTACAGGGATTTTCGAAAGTAATAGAATTGTCATAATGGTCTGGGGAAAGGGTGAAGAAAGAAATTTGAACAAGTATAAATCTTGGTTGAAACATTTCCACAGTAATGATTTTGCCTACTATTTTCTTCAAATTAGGATAATGAACTTACAGATCAGAATTTGTCTTTTTAAAGTGTCAGTTCTAAATATTGACATTTTTCAGTTATTTTAGGATCAGAATCAACACAATATATCACTTGTTCTTTGGAAGGTCTATTATAAAGAATATCATTGTGGTCCCTTCATCATTTGCTTCTTATGTTCATTTGGACAAACAGATTCCAGTGTAATAAATTCAAACAATATACAGTAACTAGGGCTGAGAAATTATTACATGTATTTACCAAATATCTAATGATATTAGAGAAAATAATTGAACACCTAATTTAGAAGTTACATTTTGCTGCTTGCATAACGGCTATAAGCAGTTCATAATTTTTCATGTAACTAGTTATTCAAAATGATACTTTTCAAAATATTGTGATGCAGCACTTAGAAACTCACATTTTCTGTGAGAAAATTTTTTCAGAAGTCAGTTTTAAAATCTTGACATAGCACAAAAATTTGCCCAATCTTCAAATTTTTACTGAAATAATTTCCACTGTGTTATTGGAAAGAACAGTTTTCAGGAACAGTGCAGTGAATCACTATGTTTTCACAATTACCTTTCTTCATATATTCTAGCTCAGCTTTATCATTTGTAAAGATGTTCTTGACTGCTAGCTCCTACAGTGAGAAAAGTAACAAAAACCTGAAGTGAGCATAGAAGTGGCACATATTTATGTATCTACATGTTCCAGTAAATCCTCAATGCTGCAGTTTAAGACACTAAACATAAAACAGATATTTTGTTAATCATGTCCATCATGACCAGTAAAGTCTTGGTGTGGGCAGATTTACCAGTTACAGGTTGATACACCAGATCTTCATATGTCGTTGCTTTCTTAATCCATCCAGTTCTTAATCCCCTCCATTTTGTGCGCAGCCAACCAGTAAAAATACAAAATATGGGTAATTTTTTAGCCTAGTGCGAGGGATGCTCCTTTATAGGAAAATATGTGAACTCCAGGTTCTAGTCTGTTAAACAAATGATCTGAAGAACTGAAAAAGCAAAAGCAAATGAAAACAGTTGCTTTTAGACTGAGAACACTGGTAAGGCTATACCTCTGGGAAGTGGTGAATTTCCTTCAAATCTTCCCTGAACATGAAGGCCATATCTTGATGGGAAGTAATTGCACACTGTGTTTAAATTAAACAAGTGTTGTTCTTATGAATCTCTTCCAGAAAAAATATCAGCAGCCAAATCTATCCCAAATCTTATTTCCAGTTTTTGAATAGTTAGGAGTCTGTAGGTAAATTTCCTTATCATCCAACTCTATTCAGAATAAATATTTTAAAGATTCATCTTTATCATATTTGGGTGTCTAGTTATGCATTTTGTGTTCTTGCAGCATCTCGACTTCCAGTGACAAAATTAATTCCATGGTAATTTCTCAATTTACAATACTATTGCCCACATTATTAATTGTAATTAGCATTATCTGATCCATAATCCATATTTGGCTGAAACTCAAAGCTCTCAGAAGCTAATCCCAAAACATATTATGAAGTCAAAAACCTGGGAAATAGGATGAGTGGAAAAAATTGGACTTACAACTACTGCATGTGAAACTCAGCCGAGAATCTTTTGCAAAATTATATTTTACAAAGCTGTCTTCTGAGACTGAAGGTGGCTCTTTAAATCATGCTGAGAGCAGTGTAGTCTAGTGGTTCACAGAGAATCAGCAGTCCTGGACTCTGTCCCATGCACTGCCAGGGATTTAATGTGTGACTATGAGAAATTGCATATTTGTTTGTGTTTCAGCATCCCCATCTGCAAAAATGAGCATAATACTATTTGCTTAATTTATTTTAGATTTTAAAACATTGGTATATTTTGAAGAAAAGACATTATAAAGCTAATGCTTTTCCTGTGAAATAAAATTTTCCATCTTTTCCATTGAGTCTTTCTACCCCCTTGCATGAGCAAAACATGTTATTAAACAGAGTATTTAAAGACAATTTCATTAGGAGCAAAGGACATGACATTGTACCTTTGAAAGTATCCTTATATCTGCATTCCAGAAGTTTATATGACAACCATTGCTTCTGTAGGTAAAACAACATGCATCTAGGAAACTAAGTAGACAATACATACAATTTTGCTAGCTCTAAATGTCATGAGTTCATTTCTGATTAATTTCAGTGCAAGCAAATCTCCTTTCTATTGACTTTAATGTGCACTGGCCCAGATCCAAGGGATTCAGTACAAGCTGTAGCTACCAATCTCAAAGCAACTTTAACAATGTCACCAGTAATAACAGCTCCAAATTCAGAAGCAGGTGCTAATATTTTGTCAGATTTAATCAGCTAATCTCTTGGTTTAAATATCATTAATCAAAAGCACAGTTTAAACACTATCATATCTAAATGCTTCTTAACATAATGTTACTGTACTTTGTGGATATTTTGGAGTAGTCTGTAAGCACATATCAGTAGTCTTGTGAAAAAAATAAAGCTGAGCACAGAAATCAGATTTGGCATTTCATATGGAAAAGCTTCTGCTAAGCTGTTGGAGAATTAGTTATTCAACTGCACATTGGGAAAGCAAGTATTGCTTTGAGCAAGTAATTTAAAGAGCAAATATAAAATACCTTAGTAGTGAGGATGAAGCTGCTGAGAATCATGATTTACCTGAAGTCAGCACATAAACTCTTGAATATAAGGATCCTTGCAATTTAATAAATGCTGAGTTGTAACTGGAGGCAAATTCAGGCTTAATTGAATAGAAACATATCTGTGTATCCTGGAAATCTCAGAAAAGCAAAAATGTTCAACGGTATGGCTCAGAAGCTGAAATGCCATCTATCCCATTTTATCAATTTCTCCATCCGCTTCCATCTCAGCCTCCTGATGAGAATATGGAATTCTTTTGTGATTTGCTGTTTATCATAGACAAAACATTTTCATTATGTATCTCAGATAAAAACTTTTTCCACAGTTCTGTCTTTATTGTGTTAGCTTAGAAGTTTTACAGAATAAATAATTTTCAGTTACTCTGAAAACACTGTTTTGTCACTGCTTTACCTGTTGCTACTATAACTTTGTGATTACTAATATGTACTGTCACATAGCATAAAAGAGAGCCCTTTTTTGAGGTTAACAATCAAATGAGTATTAGCTGATCTCAGCCCAGAAGAATTTATATTCTAAGAAAACTCTTGACAACTCCAGTGCAGCGAGCTGGAGAATCAGCGTTCAAAAATGTTGAGGGGATGCCTGACTAGCTCTTAAAGGTCTTATTCTGCATAAGATGTAGCAAGATAAATTTAGTTTGCTTGCAGCTCTGTGCTGCCAAGTCTATTCCTTGACTGTTTCTGGGACCTATGTTGTGTAAATGTGGCTGCAGTGAGGGCTTACACACTACAGACTGAGGGCAACATTTAGTCCCTTTTGTTCAATGGAAATCCTGCAAGTACACCTGAGTTCATAGAGAGAAAAAACTGAGTGCTTGATTGGACCTGAGAAGAGAATTCAGGTGAGAGAATTTAAATCAGCCATTTTGCTTTTCTGAATTTTACATTTTTACACTTAACTGGGGAGAAGTGGGGGGTTGTTTGTTTACAATCTGCTCTTTTCTTAAGCATCGTAACAGCTGTGTTTAATGAGCTGGAACTGAAATAGGTCAATAAAATGTTACCTGTGTGATTAGAGAGAACCTACTGGATTTGTAAATATGATTAAAAGTCCTACAGCTTAGATTGCAATGCGATAGCACGTGCAATTAAGGATTAAGGGAATACTTTTGTGAAAAAGGAAAGCAAATTTCTCTTTAATATTCAATTAATTTCTATGAAAATAATTTAGATTTTAAAAAGCTAGCCAATAAAAGCAAACATTCAGCAACACCTAAGCATTTTCAGAAGATATGTGCCTCCTGAGTAGGCTCTGTATTGAAACATATCTTGGAACCAGAATCAAAGGCTGAAGCTGAAATGGACAAAAGGAGGAATAAATACAGAGGCTAAATTTATTTCACCCATTATATACTATTGTACATTTCACTTTTTTTGTACACTTGCATTGTCTTTATTGTGCCTGTTTCTGTGCAATTCTTTAAGCACTTTTTTTAATACTTTTGGCAAATAATTATCCAGTTATCTAGGCTACCTCAGATCTTGTAGATGCTGCCAGTGTCTTCTGCCCTAACAGAATCACAGAATGCTTGATGTTGGGAGGGACCTCTGAACTCCACTACCTCATGGTCACTGCAGCCAAGGCTGGCTTTGACCTTTGCATACTCAACAAGTCCTTGTTGGTGAGTGTGACATCCAGCAGATCACTTCTCCTCTTTGTCTTCACTTGAATGAGGAAGTTCCTGCTGGACTCCAGGAATCTCTGCTGTGTTGTCCCTTCAGCAGATATTGGTCTGGTTGAAGTACCCCATGATGACCAGGCCCTCCAAATGTGAGGCTGCTTCTATCTTTCTGTAGAGGGTTTAATCTGATTCTTCTGTTGAGGGTCTAAGCCACGTGTGCTTCCTGGTCAGGCAGCCTATAGAAAACACAGACCAGCCCTTACCTCCCTTAAATCCTCATCCAGGAGCTATCAATTGGCTTCCCATCCATCCCCAGACAGAGGTCCATGCATTCCAGCTATTCTAGCACATAAAGGGCAACTCTACCTCCTCGTCTTCCCAGGCTGTGCTTCCTAAGGGGTCTGTAAGAAGTCCTCCTTCCCCACCTAGGATATTTGTTTTTGTCAGGCCAGCCAGGTTTTCCACATTGCACTGGATCAATTCACAGACCTTCAGACACTCTAAGACCATTATTTTGGGGAAAGACTGCTATATAAATGACGAATGTATTATTAGACTTGTGTCTGCTTCAAAACAGTAGGGGCAATGGCACCTTGCTGGGCTGAGAAACCCACCTACACCATCATCAAGAACCAGCAGTCCTGAGAAAAGCCACTTTTTGACAAATTTTGTATAAATCACAGCACTTCTTGAGATTTGTAATTCATTTCGAATGCTAATTCAGGGTGAATCAACACAAATCATTAGAGGCAACATGTAAAAAAAAAAAATTTAAGAGGAAACATATTTGTGAGAAGACATGAGAATGCAACTGAGGATCTGGAAGAAGTATCTCTGAAGAGTGACTGGTTGGAAGCTGTAGAGAAAAAAGAGGGGGTGAAAGGAGTAACAAAAGAAGCTTGTCAGTAGAGAAACTGTCATTCCTGCAGACAAGTTGTCCACATTTCACGTTACCAACTATCCTTTGGATCACAGAACGGTTTGTGTTGGAAGGGACCTTCAAAGATCATCTGGTCCTACCCTCCTGCCATGCACAGGGACATCTTTCACCAGACCAGGTTTCTCAAAGCCCTCCTCATTTCTCCTGAAGATTGCAATTCCATTTGAGTTTTTAATGTGATTATTAGCCCATAGGTAATTATTCCTTCTTCTGAAGATAAAAGGGAAACTGAAGAATCCAGTAAATCTGTATACTTGGAAAGCAGAACCTTGACTACAGGGATTTTCCATCCTTGTCATATTTCCAGGTCCATCCCTGTGTGTACATGAAGTGTTCAGAACTCAGCTGAAGGTTAACCTAGTAAAAGATAGCCTCAATCCAGAATGATACCCACACGTAATGATAACTACAGAAAAGCAAAGCACAGTCTACTAAACTTCTTTCAAGGGGAAATAAATTTTGATGGGAAAAAGAAAGAGGGCTGAAATGAGAAAATCTAGACTTGTATTAAAACACTAAGTCACATGTTTGAAGTTAAAAAAAAAAGAATTTTGACAGAACAGTACATATATAACACTATGATTGATGCTATGAGCACCACTAATGTGTGGGCTGAGATTTTTTGAGATAACAGACATAAGAGGCTTACATATTCTTAAGCAGTTCAAGCCATAGTTCCTGGAAGATTTAATTGTAAAAAAAAATAAATATGAAGCTACTGGTCCAAGATTACATTAAGATCTCTGATGATAGTGAGAGGAAGTACTGAAAAAACCTATAACTATATTAATAATGGGAAGAAAAATTAAAAAAAAAAAAAAAGGAATGTCGAAGGAAAAAAGAGGGCTAAAGTGGTTTATTTAATTTAAAATTCTTATCCTACCCATCTTTTAATTCTTTAGTAGATGTTTTTAGGGTACATTTATCTTTGTTGCCTTTTTATATGATAGTGATGGGGTATTACTGTACTATAATTTGCTTCTATACTGGAACATATAGCAACACTCTCTGGTTTTGTTATCTGCATCTTTTTCTTCTTGCATCAACTGCATACAAATGGAGTTACAAGGTATTTTCTTTGGCAAATGTGAAAAATAATCTGTGGATGTTGTCAGTCTGCTATATGATTTGGAATGGACATCAGAAAAGAGGCTATCTTTACTGAAAATTGCACTTTGACATTTTCGAAATCTGCTTATGCACAGTTGTTTTATTTCTGTTCATTTAATTAAGTTATATCTCTTTGAAAGGGAATGTGAAATGCTAGAAGTAGAACCATTAGCAGAGATTATCCCACTTTCTGGCCTCTAGATAACACAAAGGTTATCAACAATATCCATTAAGATGAAAAAAAAAAAAAAAGGGCAAAAACTGGTCTAGGGAAAACATTAAGGGCCTTTGTGTGCTATCCTGAAGAGATCAATATATATTTTGGGACAGAAGGGGAAAACTTATGCAGTTGATTCTACTCTCCTTTCTTTCAAACATTTTCATCTATTTAATAAGATTTGCATTAGACATGAGTTTAAATCAAAGACTGCAGACATACACTTTTAGATAGATTAAAAATTGAATTTTGTTTTCATGTTTGGCATCTCAAGACCATTCATATTGCGGTAACTGAATGAATTTTCCCTTTCTTTAATCCAATATTTTGTTCTCACAAGATTGAGTGCTGATGTCTTTGGTTTTGCTTTTTATTATATTTCTTTTCCTTTTACTCTCACAGTCTTTAATTGCCCTTAGTATCCAAAATGTTTAGCAATTTATCAAAATTAAAAACATAAGTGGCCTACTTATGAGGCAATAGCAGTAGTTTCACTTGAGGAGTGATCTCCCTCTGACCCTCTGACCATTAGATTAGCTAATACGACAGGAAAATACCCTCCACAAATAGTTTCTGTATTTAAGACAAGACAGTGGGTGGTGGACAGTTACCAGGGGTTAAACTCTGCTGCTTCCCATCAAGCGGTGACTCTGGTGCAGGTTCTTTGGGAGAGGAGCCCACTGTGCTGCAGGGCTGGATCCCACCAGGGCTGGGCAGCAGCTGGGTGCAAGGACCACTCAGGGCTGGGAACCTGCTGCCAGTGGGAGATGTAAATTCATGTGTCCATGCACAGAAATGTTCCTACTGCAGCAACTTCCACATTATTTGTCTCTATTCCTCAGTTCTTTTGCCCTGCTAAATATCCCTTCTTTCTCGTTGCTATAAAATTACCCAGATTATCTCAGGTTTGCAGTGTCATGACAGAAAGGTTTTGGCTTATTTGTGTAACCTTGAATTGTAGAAGACTTTAAAAGTATCTGTATCAAAGCTGTGTGCTCTGCATCACAATTTGAGTCCTTTATTGAGAGCTCCTCCTCATGAGACAAGTGCGATTACACAAAATAACATAGTCATCAATAGACGCACAGGAAAATTTCCAGTCCTTTAAAGATTTTTTAATGTTTATTCTTGGAATAAAAATAAATAAACCTATTGCTATTAGCAGTTAAGAGAATGATCCCAAAAGGCTATGGGAAAACTTTCATAAGAAAGAGAACAATGTAGAATCACGAGCAGGGCTGAATATAATCTCCCATCAGTCAAGGATAATTGGATCTGTGAAATGCTTTAATTGTTGTCTGGTTGCAGTGAATTACTTTTGCTACAGCAAAGAAGGTGCTGTTGCCTGCCATTTTTAGGTCAAAACAGTCTCCAGACTTCCAGTTTTGCTGTGTGAACACACTGAATTGAGAATTGATCATTTCTGGGATCTTGATACTAATACAGTATTTTTCATTACTTTCATTGGCTATTTCAGTGTGGTGTCACCAAGTGTGGAGGGGAATGCCTGTGATTGATTGCTATGAATAGCTGGTGTCTCAGTTCACTTTATTAAATTATTTCAGAACCTTGGTAACATGTGGATGGCAGAAGTCTGACCTGCAAATCGAACAGTGGACAGAGTTTAGCTCAGAGACGTTGACACGAATTGCTTTTAACTGCCCTGTTCTGTAGGGACACGAGAACATCCTTGATGTTTGTAGTATTGCGGTTGCTCAGGAGACCCCCAATTTCTCAGGTAATTAGATAGCATCATACCAACACAAGAGTGCAGGATACTGGAAATTTGAGAAAGCAATGTGTATTGGGCTTACATGGGAAGGTTTGGATGGCAGATGGCTTCTGGGAGAAGCTGCCAGAAGCCTCCCCCATGTCCAATGGAGCAAATGCCAGTTGGCTACAAAATGGATCCACTGCTGGCCAAGGCCAAGACAGTCAGTGACAGTGGCATCACCTCTGGGATAGCATAGTTAAGAAGGGGGGGAAGGGAAAAAACAGCAGCTACATCAGCCAGAGAGAGGACTGAGAATTCGTGAGAGAAAGAGCCCTGCAGACCCCCAAGGCCAGTGCAGAAGGAGGGGCAGGAGGTGCTCCAGGTGCCAGAGCAGATTCCCCTGCAGCCCCTGGTGAGGTAGCTGTGCCCCTGCAGCCCAGGGAGGTCCATGGGGAGCAGAGATCCACCTGCAACCCCTGGAGCATCCATGCTGGAACAGGGGAAGAGTTTGAGGAGTCCTCTCCTTGAGGAGGAAGGAGCATCAGAGACAAAATGTGATGAACAGACCATAACACCCATTCTCCACACCCCTGTACCACTGCAGAAGAGGAGGTAAAGAATTTAATTGGAAATAAATTAAATTAATTTCCCCAAGTCAAATTTGGTTTGCCCATGACAGGAACTGCTGAGTGATCTCTCCCCATCCTTATCTTGACCCAGAAGACCTTTATTATATTTTCTCTGTTCAGTCCAGCTGAAGAGGAGAGTGAGAGAGTGGCTTTGGTGGGCACCCAGCATCCAGTCAGGGTCATCCCACCACATAACAATGAAGTGTCGTGAACATCAGACTCTCTGGGACTATTTAAAGGTGACAGACCAAAACAGCCCATATTTATCCCGATTATGGTTGTGGTCCTAAAAAAACTGAGTGGCATTAATTACATTTATTATAGGAAGACAAGGAAATGAAAATATTCTCAGGAGGACCCCAGACTGACATCTAAATGAGTTTTAATTTTATAAAATCCTTGGGATGTTAAGCACTCACTGGTGAGTTATAGATTCATATCACTGGGGGCTTTGTGTTTAAAGGAAAAGCCAGCACATGATTTTAAAATCATATTATACAAACCCCCTTTTCTTTATCTTTGTACAGATATGCAGACTCAGCTTCTGCAAACTCAGAAGCTGTAGACATAAATATTCTCTCCTCTTTAGGCTATATAGTACAAATTGTATGAACATTTGTTCTTATTTTAACTTGCAGGAGACACAATTATCTTCCATCACTTTTAGGAGACCAAGGGGTATCCTGCTTATTACTGACTCAAACAATTTCTAAAAATAAAAGGGGAAAGAAGCTAAAAATTAAAAAAAAAAAAAAAAGAGGAAATAGTGCTGACAAATGAGAAGAGATCAACAAATCAAGGAGAGACATAATATATGGAGGGAAATGAGCAATTCAGGGCCAGTCCAAGCAAGACTTGCCCGGCTATCATGGCACGTCTTATTCTCCTCACAGTCACACCAATTCTTTCTCTCAGTATTTCCACCAGTCTTCTTGTCCAACAGTCATTTTAAAATGCTGGAAGGAAAAAATATATTAAAGACAAAATTGAGACAGTTGTGAAGCAACATCATGTTCCCTCCTTCCACTTAAATTCCTTTACTGTTAAACAGTACGGATTTTCCTGCAGCACCAGCTGCCTTGTGTAATTAGCACTGCAGCTGAAAAGTGGAAAGCTAATACATTTTTATCATTTCACTTTGTACTAAAAGGCTGGCAGAGCCTGCCATTGCCACAGGTGTTAGAAGTGTTCAGACCCAACCAGTTTACAAACGTGGCATTTGCACAACTGTTTTTGTCAGTGGAGCAGAGAAAAATATGCACCTCAAATGCATGTAGCATTCAGTTCTCTGCATTTTTAAGGCTTCTCATAAAAGATTGCAGGCTTATTTTTTTCCCATGGTACAGAAATCATCTTTTTCTGTGAGCACAGACCAGTGAACCAGATGTGAATCAAGCCTGTGAAATGCAACCACCTAAATACAGATTGAGGAAGAAAGTAGACACTAGTTTAAATTCACAAGTCCTGACTGCAGCTCAGCCCAAAAGGCAGACTTAGGAACTGAGCATACATATTCAGTAGGCACATAACATTTTGTTCAAAATAATTAAAGTCTGCCAAGGAAAAACATAACTAGCTCTTGGTAAGTGCACATGGTGGATATATCATAAATTACAAAGAATCTTAATTTTTCCCATTCTCCTGTATCTGAAAACTATGGCTGATAATCCCACCATTACTTTTGTATCAGTAGAGTGCCTATCAAGAGAGATGTAAAATCAAATCCCTTCTAGCTCTGCTTGCCTTTAAGATAATAGTGTCTACACCTGTCCAGTATTGAAGTCTCAATAAATTTTCATCCTCTAAGTTCTGGCCTCAGATAGTCAGTACCGTTTATTAAGTTTTATAAAGAGTGCAAATGATTGACAAGAAATATAACCTGCCACTAAAAGTTGTTCTGTTCTGTACTTATTTGCTCTTCCCTGGTTATAATACAGCTATGCATAGTTACACGCAATGACGACAAAATCAGTCTTATCATTTCTTCTGCTTGCAATTTCTGCAGTTTATTTTTCTGATGTATTCAGACTCTTTTCTAGTTATTTAGGGAGAGCCTTGGTTGAACAGCAGTTTTTACATTATCTTTTGGGACTTCATACCTGTATTTTTGTAAATAACTGAGGCTGTAGTCAGTAAGGTCATGCTGCTGCCCTTCTTATTGGGCTTTCTGAAGAGGGTATGTTGACATTGAGGGGACCCAGCCTAATCACTGTCTGAATTGTTCTCCTGTGTCATAGGGAGAAATCTTCAAAAAATTTCAATCAAGGGTCACTAGGTCAGTCTGTAAAAGACATGTATTTGTATGCCTTTATCTGATTACTTCTAAGCTGGTTTAAAGAAGACTTTAAAAGGCATAAAATACAGTTAGGCAAAGCTAGGCTGAAGTGAGATACTGCAGTGAGAGATGTGTTCAATTTTTGTGTTTTGTGTTCCTATATTCTGTAGTAACTTTGTGGTAGACAATACATCTTTTGGGATAGTTGTAGGAGACACAGTTTGGAGGTCTCTTTTATTTAAAGAACCTGATATTGAAGAAGCTGAAAGGACTGGAGTGTAGTAAAGAACAGTAATTAAAAGACTGGCAGAAAAAGAGGAAATCAAAATTTGTTTATTCTGCCACTGAGTCGGTACAGCTTCAATTTGGAGACTTACCTTCAACTATTAGGCACAAATGCAATTAAAATTAATTAATTCAAATAAACAACTTATATAATACCTGTGACAGGGCATACACTGAGGTAAAGGTTACTTTTTGTTGGAATTAAGTAGATCAGTTGCTGATTCCAAAATTGCATGTATCAGTAGCGTGAAAGTCAGATGCCTCATCTCTCTGGGTTGATGATTATGATAAAGGCAGCCATGACTGAGTAATCTGAAAGTCCCCTGACATGCAAATAGTCTATTGCTGCACACACATGAAAAAAGTGAGCAGATACTGTCTTCTTCCAATAACTGTTTTTTCCATCTCTCTGTGCCATTTCCATCTCCATCCCACTAACACAGTATCCTCTCAGCCCCCTCTCTAGTGTTTAGGTTGTTACTCTATTCACTCTTAGGAAGCTTCCTGAGAAGAAAGAGAGGAAGGCAAAGGGAGTGCAAAATATGTGCCTTGTCACATTTTATGACATTTCAGCACATAAAAATAAAAAATCATTACTATGAAAGAAGATGAAAGAGCTACTTTGCCTTCCTTTTATTTTTCCTTCCTCCCATAACTTTTCTTCATTAGTACATGCCAACATTAATGAACACTGAAACATGAAGAAAACATGCGTAGGTCTGTATTGTCTTATTATCCCACACAGTTAAAACTGTTGAAGGAAAACTGATTTAGAAACCTGATTAGTTTGTCATTGACAAAAATAGATGTATTAATTCAACACTACAATTGCAAAGTGCCCTTATGAATGCAAGCACATTGTGTCTGGTAGATTAACAAACACTTGTTTCTCATGCAAAGTTCCTTTCTGACACTGTCTCAGAACCATACTGAGAGAGAGTTTTGGCAGATGGCATTACAATTCAAATAAAGAAAAATAAGCTTGTGAATTCATATATATTTCCTTGTCACTCAAATGCCAAGAGATTTTTTAACATAATGTTTAAAGTATGGAGTGATTGTCCCCATAAATATCACTAATGCATAATGATGAATAAGTTATAACAAGAAGTTTCAGAAAGCAGTTCCATGCAACCAAAGCAGCTTTTTATTGATTGTACAGCAAAGCAAAAAGTAATAAAAAATGGGCCCTTAAAGTTCTTACACTCAACAAGGCAATGAAACCACTGAGAAGACAAAACCAGACTCTAATTTTATTTCACTAGTATAAATGAAGAATTGCTGCTTCAGCAGGTGCAGTGTTAACCTGAATGTTCCCCAGTGCAATGTAATCTCTCTCATCAATTGTATTGATTTATCTATTTCATCAAATGCTATTTAAACAACTACTGTATCTGCATTATGTATATGCAGCCGAGTTCAGAACTGTGAAAACATATTATTAAAAAGCACGTTAGTCATGGAAACAGACTATATAGAAAGTACCTTGAGGAGGATTCTTCCATCTGACTGTATAGAACTTCACTGGCCACCTGGAAATAAAACACAGAAATGTAAGTTGCCTTGTACTTGATCGGAGCACTAGTTTATTTAACCCGCTCTCAGATTTCCATCCAGGGTCAGTATCTGGTGTTTCTGAGGCAGTTGTAGCTCATCACAAATATATAATGTACCTTTGAAATTTTACAGTCTGGGCAGGATAGCTTTTTATTTGTAGACCACCCACAGATAATCAGTTCATTGTAAGCATTCGAAGTAGTACTTGGCTATTTTTGTTTTTACATTACCACTACAGATGCTACATTTTTCTATCTCTTTTTATAATACATCTATCCATTTACATCATTGGCCTGTTAAATAAAATCAAGTAATTACCATTTGTTGTAATAACAAGGCAGAAAAAAGCCACCAGAAAACCAGACAACATTATTCTATGTGCTTTATTTTGAAACATTGACTTGAGACTCGCAAGGCCCAGTGAGAAAAAGGCAGTCATGAAGCAAATGCTTTCTAATATTGATTGAAATCTTAATTAAAGTTCAGTGTTGCTATTTAAGAGATCACTCAGAAACAAAGCAAAATAACTTGTTTGACGAGGAAAGATGGTAAGAGGAGATGAGGAAGAATGGGCTTCATGCACAGGAACAGCATGGCTGTATGGATCTCCTGTGGAATGGACAGCTGGCTGATGGAGAGTCTGTGGGACAGGATCAGAGGAGAGGACAGTAGAGGAGACCATGCTGGGTTGTTGTCACAGATCCCCTGATCAGCGTGAGGAAACACACTTTAAACAACTCAAGTAAGTCTCTGATCACAGATTCTGGCTTCCATGGGGGATTTTAAGCTCCCTGAAACCTGCTGCAGGGGCAACAAGGAAGAAGATAAGCAGACAACAAGATTTCTGACATTTTTGGGGAATAAGCTCTTGCTACAGGTACCAGATAAGACAATGAGAGGTGATGCATGCCTGGACCTGTTAGGAACTAACAGCAAGAATTAGTAGGAGATGTGATAATCAACAGCAGCTTTAGCTATAGTGACCACAAAACAGTGAAGTTCAAGATGCTGTGGCAGAGGAGCTCAGAACACTGGCAGATGTCAGACCCTGACAGTGTCCTGGATGATACATGGAGTCCTCTGAGAACATTTCTGGACACCTGAAGAAGAGGGTGGTGACAGAGTGTGGGGAGTTGCCCTTGGCTGGATACCAGGTACCCATCAAGCTGCCCTACCAATTCCCTTCTCAGCTGGACAAAGGAAGAAAATAAGATGGGGAAAAAAACATGCATCAAGATAAAGGCAGTTTAATAAAGTAAGAGCAATGTTCACATGTGGAAGCAAAGGAAAAGATTTTGCTCTCTTCTTTCCATCAGCAAAGTGGTGTCCATCTGCTTCCCAGGAAGCAGACCTTCGGCACACGTAGCAATTGCTCTGGAGGACAGGTGTCATGAATAGTGATTGTTCCTCCTTTCTCTTAGCTTTAATTTCTGAGCAGACATATGATACAGAACATCCCTTTTGTCAGCTTGGGTCAGCTGTACGGGCTATGTCCCTTCCCAAGATCTTGCCCAAATGCTGCCAACTGGTGAGGTGGGAATGCTGAGGAGACACCTATGATGCTGTGCCAGCATTGCTCAGCGGTAACCAAAACACTGGTGTGTTATCAGCACCTTTCTAGCTACTGGAGCAAAGCATAGCACTACAAGAATTGCTGTGGGGAAAGGTAACTCCATTGCATCCATATCCAATGAACTGGGAACAGCTAGTGTGGATTTACCCACTGCAAATCATGCCTGGCCGGTTTGTTTGCTGTGCTAAAATTACGGGATTTGTGGATGAGGTAAAAGCAGTGGATGTCATTTATCTTAATTTATTCAAGATATTTTTTTTGCTGTCTGTCACAAAATTAAGACATTAAAAGTCTGGGTGGATGGTGAACTGTACTTGTATGTAACTGGTTGGGTGTTGAGGCTTAGAGGGTAGTGGTTAATGGGCCACATTGTGGCTGAATGCCAGTGGAAGAGCAGTATTGCAGCAGTTTATAGACAAATCTGTCCTATTTGACATCTCTATGTACAATCTGAAGGTGGCACCAAAGTCAGCTTTGCAGGTGACCCCATGGGGACCCACCAACCTGGTCAAGGGCATGGCTGCATTGGGACCTAGCCAGGCTGGGGGACTGGGCCAGCAGAAACCCTGTGAAACTCAACAAGGACAAATGCAGAGTTCTACACCTGGGCAGGAAGAAAATTTTGCAACAGTAGAGGCTGGGAACTGACTTGTTAGACTGCATTTGTAATAGAGAATCCAGTTTTTGTACCCGACGATACACAGGAGTTCAGCAGAAGGCAACCAAGACAGGCAAGGCCAGGGGCACTTACCCTGTGAGAAAAGGCTGAGAATATTCCTGTTTCCCCTTTAGTAAAGTGTGGCACTGAAAATAGCACTGAAATTAGTCATTTGGGTTTGTTAGAATAATAAACTTTTAAAATTTGTCATACTAGAGGTTAAGAGGTGAACAGATAACTAAAGTTGTTGAATTTGAGTGACAAAATATCTGGCAGCCTCCCATAAAATTTGACCTGCACTATTAGTAGCTACCTACTTTTATATGGATCTTTTTAGGTCAGTAGCCAGATTTGAGGGTTTAGGTTTTACAATAACAGTAAATTCAGTAACTCCATAAATTCACAGGGTATGCTGTTAAACATTTAACAGCAAAGAAAAGAATATAAATAAAGTAAGAGACTGAAAAGCAAATAGAAGAAAAGCCTAACTTCATGACATCATGCATTTATTAGATAGAAAACACTGGTTTGTAACAAGGATGAATTGATACAGTCACTAATGAGATACAAGCACTGAAAGATTTGAACATCCAAAAGATCAAAAAGAGTGTTTCTTTTCAGTCTGTTTTTTTTCAAAGTCTAAAGAATATAGCATAAAACAGCTGTGTTAATAACATCAGTTTCAAAGGCAGAATCTTCCACGTTGGAGCTGTATGTGGCATGAAGCAAATCTGCTGAACTTCAGGAATACAAATTGATAATGCAGCGTGCAGTTGACGTACTCAGGGCTGCTGTTCTGCGGGTGAAATGAGGGTGCCGGTGCCAGTCCCTCTCATGTGGCCGGCTGAACCCTGAACCAGCCAGCGGTGCCACCTCGGCTCCTCGTGGGCACGTCCTCCAGGGCACGGGCCGGGCTCCCCCAGAAGAAATGCCCCTCATCCTGAAGGGACTTCATTCCTCGCAGTGCCCACTTCAGCTAGTTTAAAGCTATGAGCTGTGAGGATGAGTTGTAGTGACTCTGTTTATATGTAACCTTTGTTATATTAAAAATGAGATGGCATGTAATTTAACTGAGAATTCAGAAATTTTACCTCACTCTTCTTGGAAGCTAAGGCACGCTGCTGTTTAATTATTCCAGGGAAGCCTGGATGCATTCCTATCCAGACTTCTGAGCAAGAACTTGTAGCTTAGCTAAAATGTGAGATATCTCTATTTCCCCAGCAAAATGCTGGCCACTTTAGTGGGAACTTTGAGATCAACAAGGTGCTGGTTTAAGCTTCTCTCTCCACAGAATTTCTGTAATACAAACCAGGCACCTGGCACAACTAACTCAGGAGTAAGGACAGAGAACAAGATAAAAGGATAACAAGATTTGATTTAAAAAATTGTGAAGTTTTAATAATATTTTTTCAATGTTTCTGCTTTCCTTAAATCTATTCGTTATAAATACATGGAAAACAGGATTTTGTAATTTGTGTGAAATCTTTTAATAGAAACTCTTGGATTTCTCTTGAAAAGGTCCATTCAGAGTACTTTTGACCAGCTTCAGCTATTGCCCACTGACCTCTTGAGTACTGAGTTCCTTATTAAACCTGTATAAAGAAAACCATCTCTGGCACTGCCAACAATAATCTAGCTAAGTTCTCAACCTATAAGTTATTTTCCCCCCTATTTATTTCTAATTGATTGTGGGGGATTAATTTTTATTTGAATTTAAAGGTAACAAGCCCTTTATAGACTCTTTTTGATTGAAGGGAAAAAAAAAAAACAGTAATTCAGTTGATACTTTTTCACTGTATTAATGCAAATCTTGATAATCAGTTGCACAGTTCTGCATGTCAGAGGAATCAAGTATACCTAATGTTAAAAAATATCCCTACTGCTGCCAGTATTTCACTTGGTAACAATGCTGGGAAAAATATTATTGAATTTATAGTTATATTAAGTAATCTATGTTCTACATAATTAAGGATGTAGCATGTCACAATAAGCTGCACAGAAGGAAGAAGATGCATTTATCAGATGTGTTACTTAGACATTTTTTTCCATTCTGCAAGGAGAAATTTTGCATAGTGACATTTTATTTGTGAGAATAAATTGCACATGAAAGCTTTTTGATTGCAGACAGAACACAGTCATAATTCTGTGAAATTTGCTGATAGGAGAATGGCAGTTGGAGAACATGGGTTTCATTGAAATTGAACTTACGTGGCTTGTCTTGGAGGTGGTACATTCCCTAGGTTTTCTAGATCTGCCATGAAAGGAATAGTCAATTTGGGTGTTTTTTTGTGAAGGTGGAATTGTCCGTACCTTTGTTGTTAGATTCACTGAGAGCGAACAATTCAACTTCCAACTTTTTTATCTAATTTTTTCTCTCCCCACCCACTCAGTGTTACCATAGCATATACCTGTTGATTTGCTAAGATTTTGAGCTCCAGATGGAATACAGATACGTGACCTAGGAGAATTCACATAGGAGTGGGGGTATCAGGTTAAGTCCTGATTTTCATTGGGTAGTGTTATCCTCTCTTTCCTTATGGCAGCCTGTATCAGAGGTTTCAGGAGCAGCAGCACAACCACAATGTGTTTCATGTATCAACTGCACAATGTGGACTTGCACTAACAAAAGCATCCAAACCAAACATCTTCAACCCTGAGCTCCTGAGGGAGCAGCACAGCATGGCAGGAGCAGCATCCACACCCTGGAAATTTGCTGTGCCTTAGGGTATTGCAAGGAATATCTTTTTTGCGTAAGCTATGCAGTGAGGAACACTGGTTTAGACTTAGAGATAAATAAAGACTGTATCTCTTAGAGAAACAGGAAAACTGTGACACTGCATTGGACTGTGGGGCTGCACTGTTTTGTAACTTTTAATCCAACTCTTTGATACCCGCTGCAGTAGGTAACTGACTTGAAAAGGCAAAACTGAATTTGAAAAAGGGAGAAAGAAAAGATAGGAGAGAAAACAAGAAATGAAAAAAACCACAGGCTTTTGTGTGGGAAGATACAGCATGTTTCTGAAAAATCTCCTATGTAGGTTAGAAAACAATTCCTGTCCTGTGCCTGGGAGTTAACAAGGCAGGTGAACCAAACTTGTGTTGACTTCCACACAGCTTCCACATCTTTATTGATAGTATTTTCAGTAACAGCAGGCATTATATTTTCTTTTTCTCTCTCATGCTATATTCCTTTGAACTATACAAATATTTTGATTGCAGCTGAATCAGGAAATATGCTCTCATCTTTCTTTCCAGCCTGTCAGTGGGGTAGTGACACAATGCTATCTGTTGTTCTGAAACCCTAAGTTTTTATGACTCTAACTCAGTTAGTAAATGATAAACTTCAGAACAATTAATCTCTGGGCTTGGTAGTATGTTTTTTCATCATGGCACATTGAGATCCAAAATGTACTCTTTCCTCCATCCCTAGAGCATGTTAAGTGGCACCATTAAAAATCATTCTGAAATGCAACAGATTTCAGAAGGCAGAATAAGAGCATCTGCACCATTAGCATAAGCAGTCTGTGATGAGAAGGCACTCCAATTGATTATTAAAGTGACCTGCTTGAATTCATATTAGTATTTCCTTTTTTCCTTTCTTTCTTTCTTTCTCTCTTTCTTTCTTTCTTTCTTTCTTTCTTTCTTTCTTTCTTTCTTTCTCTCTCTCTCTCTTTCTCTCTCTCTCTCTCTTCCTTCCTTCCTTCGTTCCTTCCCTCCTTCATTACAACTGGGCATTTAACTTTTAGAAATGCAGTTTCTTCTGAATTAAAAGCTCACCCAGATGGTTACTGAGCAAAGGTTGTTTTGGATGACTGGTGTTGACTAGATGCTGGTTCTCTTCTAAGGAATAAAGCATGCATTGCAAAAACTGGAGGATATAAACATACCATACAGATTATCCAGCACCCTTACGTTCACTCATGGTGTCAGCATTGCCAACCACTGCACAAACTATTACTGTTTTTTCAAAGGTGATTTTATAAATATTCCTGAACAAGCCCTGCACTGGATGATAGGAGGATGTTAGATAATTAAGATTTTAAAATAAAAGGTAGATTTTTAATTTTTTTCCTTCTATACAGAGAAAGCCTTCAGCAGTCTATAGACTTGGAGGACATGAGTGGTAGAAGTGTTGAGCTCGTGAAGATGAAGATGTTTGTCATATTATAGCATCCATAGAATCCATGAACTAGTGCTTACAAAAATTTTACACAAATAAGCATGCTGATGCTTCCAAATAAATATCAGCTGTAAGATATAGCTCCTTTTCCTATTCACATCATGGTGGGCATCAGCAATCTCCTTTGCTAGTGTTTTACAACAATTCTCTTTTACAAATATTTACTGTTCACTTTCATCCCTAATGATCATCCCTGGGCATAGTGAAATCAAAAGGAGAAACTGTAATGCCCTCACCCCTGATCTGGCAAATGCTTAGCTTCCTGTTTTATGAAGCAGTAAAGTATTTCTGTCCTTTAATCTTTCATTTCAATAGTGAAAAATTGAATAGATGTCACTATTTAATGTAATGAAAAATAATCACCGTGTTCCTGAAAGCTAATGTAGCAGAAGATTCTTCTTATAGAACCTTTGTAGTAAACTACACTCCACTAACCTTATCTGCCATTTTCGACAGGCAGGGGCCTGGGGTTTGTGCTCTAGCAATTCTGTTTTACTGGTCAACACAGAATTTTAATTAAACATACCTTATAGGCCAAATCTTAAATGGAATAATAAAATCAGAGCATAAGCTTACATGGAGTGTATTATGGTATACAAAGATAATCTTGTTTTTCTTTCTTCTGAAGCTGTGGCTATCTTATGATGTTAAATAATCAGTAGTTCAATCCATGCATTTAAAAGTGGGATCTCCTTAGTATGTCCAATACATTAAATTTTTACAGACTTTTACGCTAGTAAATGGAATTTTTCTTTTTCCTTCTCAGTAGTTGTGCCAGTTCATAAGTACAATTAAGTAAAGTATTAATTTAGGAGAAAATAGGCCAATAGGTTTATAGTTAATCCTCAATTATTTCAGATTGTTATGAATATGTAAAATTAAATATGTCATCTGCATCTATATACTTGTAGTGTATATACTTACATTAAAATACCTACTTTCAAAGTTGGACAAAATGCCTATTTATTTATTTATTTATTTATTTCACCATTGGAAAAAATTGCATCTACTAATACTTTTTGGGAGAGGAACCTATGCACACCTGTGTGTGTATGTATATGGGGATGTGTGTGTGTTTTTGTGTATTTCTATGTACAGGTTTTACTGGTACCTGTCTGAGTTTTCTGTAAAGAAATATAATTTTAGATGGACAGATATGAAAGCAACATTAAGTTAATTAGCTGAAGAAAACTCTGCAAGATTACATGAAAATAAAAAGTATTAATAGTACTTAAGCTAATACTTTCTCTTCATCCTCTGTCATAGTGTCTGGTAAGAGCATCATTTTTCATACCAGATTTTTGCCTTGTTTATCATGCATGAGTTGGCAATGAAACCTTTTGTAGGGGCAGTACAGGATTTGTGCATCATCTGATTTTTTTTGAATATTTGTGGATTAGATTACACAGTCTTGTCCCAAGATACACAGGACATTGTAGAGCCATTGTAGGGTTACTCACTTCATTTTACTCAAGTTCTGAGAAGGTTTGGAAAGAGCATCACCAGGGCTTTCTAATTCCTAGAGCCTTGCCATGGCAGTGATGGGCCCCTGCAGCAAAGCAGGTCAGCAGCCTCCTGGGCTGCACTTGGGAGAGCATCCCCAGCAGATCAGGGCAATGATCCTGCCCTACTGCTCAGCACAGGTGAGACACAGCTGGAGTGCTGGATCCAGGGCTCCCAGTACAGGAGAGACATGGACATGAAGGAGAGAGTCCAGTGAATGGCCGCCAAGATGTTTCAGGGACTGGAGCATTCCTCCCATGAGGAAAGGCTTAGAGACCTGGGATGGTTTAGCCTGAAGAAGTGAAGGTTCAAGGGAGATTTTATCCATCTAAATAAATACATGAAGGGAGGTGCAAGGAGGACAGAACCCAGCTCTTTGCAGTGGTGTCTGGTGACAGGGCAGGAGGCAAAAGTGCACGAACTGAGCTACCCAGAAAGGCTGTGGAGTCTCCATCCTTGGAGATATTCAAGCACTGACTGAAGATGGTCCTGAGCGATCTGATCTGGCTGACCCTGCTTTGAGCAGAGGGGTTGGGCTAGACAACCTCCAAAGTTCCTTTCCAACATTAACAATTCTGTATTTCTGTGGCGTGCTTGACTACCTTATGCAGCATTTATTCCTATGAAATGACAATAACAAAATAGCCCTGACAAAAGCAATTCAGAGTGTGCACTTAGGAAGAATGCAAAGCTAACAGTATTCTAAGAATAATAGGAAAACTTGAGTATCAACATTAAGCCTTCTGTTAAAAAAGAAAATAATGTGGCATTTCCTCATCTGCCTGTCTCTGGAAGAGGGTTGTATCCTTCATTGCAGGATTGGAATAGGCTGAGCAGGAACATCCCCTGGGGTCAATGTGACATGAACACCACAGCAGTCTAAACAGGTTCATTCAAGAAAGGATCAGCTACTACAGATGCATTTAAAGGAGAAGTAACAGACAGAGATTAACATGGCCTTTTAATCCTTTAGCTTCCCTTTTGCCACTCCGGCTTTACTTTCCTATTTGCCCCTTTGAGCACGTCAATAATTGTCTATTCATATTGGCAGTGGAAAAAAAAAAGTTCAAGTCATCTAAGAGTATTTCTTTATGACAGTGTCATGACTGTTCAATATGATCTACATCAGTTCTGTTCTGTCTAGTTCGGTACTCATTGTCTCCAAAAAGTTACTTTAAAATACTTCAATGGCGTTTAAAAAGAAAAAAAAAATCTGAGATAAAGAATTCCAGAGTCAAATTTCCTTATAGAATCTCAGTACCACTTCCCATACATTGTGTTACAGTCTTTAACTGCACAGAAACAAATACCTGTGCATAATGGGAATGTCCATCCTTTTGTGAAACTCTTCCATCCAAGTCACCACATCTGGCACTGAGGTTTTTACTCTGTTCATGTCAACAGAGATACTTGTTGCCTCTGTCACTGGTGCCTTTTAAACACAAGATGAAATTCTGGCAGTATAATAATTTTTTAAGCATGCAGTGTTAGTGATAATAAAAGTATGGAGGTACATGAATATATATTTGGCAGTTTGGTTATAAATGAATGCAGATTGATTTTCAAGATTATTGAATTAATATTTATAACATTTTCATTGTTAAGACCAAAATGTTTTAGGGATCTCTGATTCTGAAAAATGTAGTTAGCATTATGTCCAGAGGATGCTACAATATCTTATTTTAGTTTGTACTTTCATGTACTGTTCTGTGCTCCTGTGTTCCTGATATATACACTAACCTTTGGAACAGGACACCTTTGGAGATTGTGGAATTGCCATCACAGTAAAGAGAATAGTGTAAACATTTCTGTATACTTACTGTACTTATATGGCAGGAGACATATTCTTTTCATTCCTTCTAGACCAACTTTTCCAGGATTCCTAAGAAAAAAAGCTCAAAAAGCAAAATTTTTTTTTTTTTTTATGTATCTATTTGTGAAAATAGAATGCCCTCACTTCCTCTGACGGTGATGTCACACAAGATGTGCTACAGTCGTTGGACGGTACAACAGTTGGAACTATAAAGAAGTTCAACCAAAATGTGTTGCTCTAGAAATTGAGAAGTGGTTTTGCATGCAAATTTCCAAGTTACTACTACTTGTGGCTGGGGTGTGTTCAAGATTTGGCATTTGCTTTGGTCACTGTATCTTAATTTCACTATTGTTTCCCTCAACACGCAGCAAAGATCCATAATTTTGTTATTAGAAATCTCTGCATTCTGTACTGCATTTACTGAGGGGGATTAACTCTTTGTTTTTCAGAGCTTCCATATGGCTGGGAGAAAATTGATGATCCCATTTATGGCACTTATTATGTTGAGTAAGTTCCCAAGTTCAATATTAAGTTGCTATTAATATGTCATAACCTAATAGTGGTATCCTCTGCCATGCTCAGCCTGGCAAGGGATGAGTACACTTAGCATGTAAAACTAAGGGCATACCAGGAATTCTCAGTCATCAATGCAGTTAATGTATCCAGATATATTCAAAGTGTCCCAGATCAGTGACTCAGGCATTCAGTCACTCTCTTTATCCAGGGTCTGGTTTCATGGTACCATTCCAGCTGATACTTGTACAAAGAACATATCCATTAAAAAGATGTTGCATTTTCTATGTAAGCTCTGGATATCCAGCAAGGTATAAATCTTGTTAATCAATGAATACAGCAAAGCATAATCATTTTAGCTCAATTAAGATCCTTTTCTGGGTAGTCCTCAGTTGCTGCAAATCAGGTGTTTATGCTGGTTGTACCAGAAGTCAAGTTATTTATACGCTGCATATAAAATTTTATGTTTTATTTTGTATTTAAAAGTGCAGCTGAAAACAATATAAATTCTATTTTCATAGCACAATCCTTGCTTTCATTTTCTTCAGATTTTATTTTAGTCTTGAAACAAGAAAAAAACCACTTCTTCCTCCATGCAAAGGCCAACAAAATGCTTGTTTTAAGTAATGGTAGAACCTGGCCAGTTTGTACATAAAATAAGTAAATTTGAAAGATGAGTTCCTCTGCTTTTTAACTTAACATAGTGAATGAAACTTATGCAAAATGAATCTAGTGTCGACTGTGATACCTGTTTAGGAGGGGTCAGTTCTCACTCTGCTCTCTACAGACAGTATGCAGGAGAGGAGACAGAAAACCACTCCTGTCACTGTGCAGATAGCGCTTGAAAGGTTGAGAAACAGCTATCCATTAGTGCCTTTTATTAAACAAGAAAGATCTTCAGAGGATACGACCCCTGACTTAAAATCTCAGTTTCACATTCTGACACTCAAGAGTATAATTATCTAGTTGTTTCGTAGAAAACAGAAAATTTCCTTTTTGTCTCACATTTTTCCCTTGGTCTCTTAAATCCATACCAACACATTGACTGCAGGATTGCCCTGGACAGGTATCAGAGACGCAGCTTTTTCAGACTTCAGGATATGCTGCTGTTATTCAAGGGTTCAGGTGTGCAGGGAAATCAAAAAAGCATCTGGTTTCTGGAGGTCTAGAAGATGTAAGATGCCCCTTTCTTACCTGCTGTCACAGTAGCAGCTTGTGGATGCCCAAACAACTGAAAATGGTGTTTGGTCACTGCTCTGCTGACTCCTTCTGTTCCATTCTCCAAATGCCAGAGCATCTGCTCTTCTCCTTTGTCCCCAGCTTGCTTCCTGCCCTCAGGTGAAAGAGGCAGCAGCTCCATCTACTTTGCTTCTCAGCTCAAGTCACCTTAGCCAGCCCCAATTCAAGCAAAAGGATAAGTTTTGAAGTCCCTATTAATACCATTAAAGTATTCCCCCTTGTGATGCCCGAGTTCTTTTATGAACTTTTATGTCCCCAGGTAGGTAGGGGCTGCAGTTCTCATATCATTTTGTACTCAACCACCCCCCTGCCAAAGACTTCTGCACATGCAATTATGCAGCTGCTGGTGTAAGTAAGGCTTCTGTCCCAGTGGTTTTTAGTGTTATTTTGGGGTATAACAGGTGTTGTGCAGTTTCTGTGCATCAGTCTCTTACTGAGACTCCACTTGGTTGTTAGTGCAGCCCGAGGCATTCTGGCACCAGCAAGGCTTACACTCCACTGCAGAGTCAGAAAAGGAAGACGTATTTATCTGCATTTCATGTCCAACCACAGGTAAACTGATGCAAGGCACCAGGCCCAGATGTTATCATGCAGTTACATATTTTAAGGCTGTTAGTGCCAAATTTATTAATCCTACCACAGATAAGATTTGTGGACAGATACATCAAACCTACAGTCTGTGAGGTTTTTTAGAAGTGGAACGGATGCTCATCGTACGGCATTAAAACTGCAGCCCTGCTAAATTCGCATGGAGTTTTATAGTCAGTAAAATGTAGCCGTAGTTTAATTTGCTGTCTGAGCTCAATAAGTTTGAAACAAAGATTGTTTTCCATTTTTTCTGCTACAATATATAACAGTCACAGCTTTTTTATTACCAGTATTCAACAGATGAGTTCATTTTTAACTAGATAAAATCAGATTACAATAAACTCTCTTAATTATGTCATAAAAGTAGGTGAATTATGAAAAACAAGATTACAAACTTCCACACATTCAGTTCCAGTCCAAGTTTACATACAGGCCTACAAAATCGTCATGAAAGGGCTTGTATTCTGCTGACTGAGGTACCTGTATCCCATGAGAAGTTTATATGGTTGAGCAATGAGGCAGACAGACTCCATTTTGCCTTACAAGGAGCAGCCGTGTTCAGCAAAATATTCTGAGACCAGAGAAAAAGATAAAAAAGAAAACAAACCAAAACCAAGAAACTTAAAACTCTTGCTAGTCGAGTTGCTAAAGACTAATCACAACATATTTGCAAATTCTGTTAAAAAAAACAACTGTCCAGTATAACTACCTCTCTTAATCATACATTAATGTAGGTGTGAGATAATATTATAATTTTCATTTGCTTTGTTATGCAGGTCCAGACTTCATTTGTAATGTGTAGACGTTTGACATAAATGGGAAGTGTTTGCTATACATTTGTTAACTCTACAATCTGGTCTTAACCTGTAAACTAAGACCTAACAGCACTGAGCTGTGCAGGCCTATGGAGGGAAAGTAGTCATTAGAGTGCACTGGGTCTTACAGGATTCTAATTGCCAAAAGATTGTTTCCCTCTTTAAGCACGATTAACTACAACACAGAGCTCAATTTCCAAACATGGGCTCTTTAACAGAACAGGAAAATTAGCCATACAGGTATTTATTCTGGAAAAATATACCTCCTTGGCTTACAACTTCTGACAATGCTCAGTTACTACTCAAATAGAAAAAGTTATCTCAGGTCTTTTTGTCATTATAATGTGTTATCAACTGAAAAATGTGAATATAAGGAGTAGATAGTCACTAACAAGTTATGCATTATGCAATATCCATTTTATAGGCATCCTGATCCCCTGAATTACTTAGCTGGGTAACAGGCAACAATTTCAAAAGCCATAGGCAAAAACTGCAAAAAAAACCACCCCATATATTAAAGTAGCTAAGAAAAGGAAACAGGTTACTAACTCCTGCTGGTGCACATGCTCTGACCTGCTACCATTTTATCAGAGCTTGTGCCTTGACCATCAAGTCTGCAAATTAGGCACTACTGCCCACAAATCTCCTAAGGATGTGCTTCAGTTGTCTTAAGTGCATCTAACCTGATACTCATCACAAAAACAACTTATCCTGGCCCCACTGACTGCTGAGATGGAAGAACTGTGTCTATTTTTTATAGGCTGGCTGTTGGTGGTGCTACCTCCTCATCACAGAGAGACAGTATTTTGACATCACAAGTAAATGCAGCCAAAAGCAAATCCTGCCTCTGAGGGTTTGTCCCCAGTTAAGATTCAGTGAACGAACAGGGCCCAGCAGCACCAGCCACTCCTCTGCACAGCCACAATGGCACTAGAAGAAATTAGTTGGATTAGGATTTGGATAAGGCTTTTAGACTTTATATATATTGTATAAAACAAAGGAAGAAAATTGAAGTTAGAATTGTTTACTGAATTAGTTCCTATGAGCAATGAGCAATACATTTTGGTTACCATCCAAAATCTGTTTTAACCACAAAAGCACTTACTTGTAACCATCTCTAAAACTCATATTTGGCTTGTCTTATGAAGGCCTAGGCTAGTAACATATATTTTGCATGCTATTGAAGTAGCTAGATGAAAAGCTAGAATGTCCTTTCAAGAGAATTGCTTAGCTTAATAACTTCTTTCTCAAGTAAAGTCATCCGGAGCACTTTTTCTGATTTAGCCATGAAGCTGTATAGAATTTAAACTTGGATAAAAGAGATGTGTTTCATGTATCATCAGTATAGGAGCATAATACAATATTACTGACTGATAAAAATGACTGATTATAAATATAATTTTCTTTGACTCCTCTTTGACACAATATTTAATGCAGTTTTTTTAATTAGTTGGAAATTTCACATTGTGCTTTTGAGACTACACACTTCCAAAAACCAGTTAAAATATGGGAATAAATTTGAGCTTAAAATTATTCAAGTTGCACCAACAACATGAGGTGCTTAAAGAACCTCTGTTAGTCTTCTTATCTGATCTGATAGGACAAAATGTCATTTTCAAGGTAGCTGTTATCAAAGATATTTCTGTTTAAATGGACCAAACAACAACTTAAACTATAGAAACTGTAGGTAGGCTTTGGAAAACATATTCTAGCTGTGATGTCAGTACCACAGTAATTAATCTTTTTTGAGCCATTAACACAGCTAAAATCCCAACTTCCTTTATATCATAGAACCACATGTAAGTTGAATCTTGGGCCTGCAGGGGCCCTCCTGCAGCTCTGAGATGTGTCCTGCAATTACAACATGACACTTAGCATAGTGCAAGGTCCTGAATGAGGATCTGGAGTGTAATCTTGGATATTCATTACATCTGCATGATATGACACAAAAGCCATGGGAAACCTATGCTCTTGTGGAGGGCAGCTGGAGAGCAGGGCAGGACATTTTAGAGCCCCTAAAGTAAGAGATGATCCCTATTTTGAAGCAATTAACCCACTGTGTAGCAACCCTGGTTTTAACCTTATCAAATGCTAACATAAAATAAGTTAGATATTGTTCTCCATACCTCCTACTGGAAGCTGTTTTCTAACTTCACACTTCTCTTGTGAGAAGCCTACAGACTTCGAAATCCTGGCATCTTTAATACATTCTAGTATTTACTTCCAAATGAATTCACAGAATGCAATTATATATCAGAATTAATTCTGCTTGAATAAAAAGCTAAAACTCCTTTGATCTTCTATAATAGAAGACTCTGCTTCAGTGGTCTTCTTGTAAAACCTTTCATATAGATTAATTTCACTTGATCATGGGTGCTCAGAACGTTATGTACTATTTCAGTCTCATCACTGTCTTGTATAAAGGCAAAAGCAACGTGGAAATACATCACATGATAAACACATCACATAATTACTTTTTTCATGCTCATGTTAGTAGTTCATTATTACCTTATTTAATGCACATAAGATTTCCTTTTTTAACTAGGGAAGTTTCTCTCCCTTTCATCATAAGTTTCTAGGTTTGCAATAGAATAAGGTGCTGAAGACCCTGACAATTACTAGAAATAAAAGAAAGCAAAAGTCTAGGAAAGGAACACCTACAATCCTAAGCAGCCTGTCTGAAGAAGGGAAGAAATGAGAGGGACTTTCTCTGTCTGTAGCATAGACCAAAATTTACTGAAAACTATTAATCAAAATTTTAGAGTATGAGAGTAAGTTAGCAGCCTCTTGAATGAGTTATAGGCATGTGAACAAAATAGCAACTTAAGGATTTATTACATTTCCTTCATCTCATTAAATCAAATATTCTTTTACATGACTGAAAGTCTTTTTATTTCATTAACACTGGCCACTAAATCCTATTTTGCAGTGTACTGCACTCCCATAGGACTTGATGCCTTTCCTCTACCTCACTTCCTAGTGGCAATTCCACTTATTTTCTTTGAAGCAGTGGTAGGATCAAAATCTCAAAGGACCTGGAAACTGCTTAATGTGGCACAAAAGGTCATTGCAATGTAAAAAAGGACCATTTTAGGAGTTTAGAGTTGTGAAAGTTCACAGGTCACCCGTCCAATGCTTAAACCCATGACTGGGATCGGATTTTCAGAAGACCTCAATAGATGGTAGCCCACTGAGAACAAATAAGGAGTGACATAAGCCTGCCCTTCTGTACACATGTATTTGTTTCCCTAGAACAGTGTTTGAAGGACAAGCCCCTTCTCTTTGATGTGATTCTGTTGTGATCCTATCTTGCAGCTCTGTTCCATGCAGCCTACTACATTGTTTTGCCTCCTTCAGAAAACATGCACAACAGGATTGTAGGACAGCTCAGTGATTAATAAAATGTGTGCTTTAAAGAATTAAAATCAAGGATATGGTGACAGTATGTAGTAAAGATCACAGTTCTAAACACAGTGCAGAAAAATAGTGGTGTAATGACAGAAATTGACTTAATGACTTGTAGTAGGAAATGTAAAACATCAAGAAGAAAAGGTGCGTACTAAATTTTCTTACATTTCATATATAATCTATGTAGTTTTAACCTACCATCTTATTTTGTTTCTGCACAGTTGAGCAGATACACACCATAGTACTAAAAAGGAATAATCTTCAATTTATTACCTATGCTAGATTTATTTGTAAATTACCATCATAAAAGCACTTTGTTGTCTAGGCTTTTCTTTTTCTGTAAGTGATTGAGTAATTTCACTTAAAACTAATTGATAATAATGCACAAAACTGGTTGAGATCCTTTGAATCATACCCAGAACAGTGGTCATGCTGAAGACATGAAAAACTGTTGCTGTAGCATGTTTCAGCAGTGTTGCTGTTTAGTATGTAGTCCCATAGATCAAAAGCCTGTGTCTGTAGCAGAGTTCAGTATATTGAAGTGATAGGAAGCTGCTCAGTGCTGTTCATTACACAGGGCACTGGCTGTACATCCTCACAACAAAATTGTGTGGAATGTAAGGGATGTGCTCAGGCCCATTGGGGGTTCCTCACCATTTTGCTCTCTAACCACACACACTTTAACCACATACAGCACCCTACTGTGAAAATTATAATTTTACCCAACTGAACCCAGTTTTTAATAAAAAACAATTTTTTTCCAGCCACATAAATAGAAGAACTCAATTTGAAAACCCTGTCCTAGAAGCAAAAAGGAAGCTACAGCAGCATAACATGCCCAACGTAGAACTTGGAACAAAGCCTATGCAGGCCCAAGGTTTCCGAGGTACAGTACCATGTCAGTTATCTTAGTGAAGATTAAAGATCCTGCTCTCCTGTTTATGTGGTAATGATTATGTCATAGTCTGGTTACCAGAGTAGTATCGCCAATGCTTGAAAGGTTATCACCTATATCTTAGCGATTTTCTCCCTTAAATGTTCAAGTTTCAATAGTTGCAGGACTCACTAGCCAACTAAAACTTTCAGAGGCACAGAGAAAAAACAGAAAGGTTGAATCCAATGTTTCCTAAAGGCTGAGAAACTGAAAGCACAATGACTCCCAAAGTAATTTTCTAAATAAAATCATAAATTCTGTTCCTGGGAATGTACGACTCTCTCTTGAGCACCCGAGGATGGCAACATAGAAATACTTAATTGTACTTTCTCTAAATTACTCTTAATTGATGTTTGGTATGTTTCTAAGCTAGCTCATCTGGCAAGCATCAATTAAGTTAAAAGCCTCAAGCACAGTGTTATAGGAGTTTACAAGAATGCAGCCACTTGGTAACATAAAAATTAATGTGCTCAAAATGAGCTGTATAAGGAGCAAACAGTACTGGTAGAGACAAATGAACTTTAATATTAGATTACAGTCAGAGAATCAGGCTTGTTCTCCTTTGTAACAGTAGAAAGCTCCTCATCAACCTTACCTAGACCCCAATTTGCGCGACTGCTGCCCGCTCCCAGGAGGTCCCGCAGCGTGAATGACCTGTCCCAGTGCCGGCGCGACCCCGCCGGGCTGCGCGGCCTGTACGGTACGTCCGGCCCCGCCACCCCGGGACCGACTGGGGTCACAGACTCCCACCTGCCCTCCCCAACCCTCCCTCACCGAGTGCAGCACGGCACAGAAGCGCGGGGAGCCCCGGGCACCCACACTGCACCCCGAGGCACGCGGAGAGGGGACACAAAGCTTGCACTGCAGTCGTGTGTGTCACTTGTTGGGTGCCTGAACCCCGTGTGTTTGGAGAGAAAAGCTCATCTAATATTTACCTCTTCTTGGTAACAAATGGATTGACATATTCACAGGGGATATTTTCCTCATTGTGGTTGGGGGGAAATTATGAAGACTGTATTACTTTGTAGACAAAGTTGAATTTATAGATTAGGAAAAAAGTTTTTAAATTACCTCATAGATCATTTTTATTGTTGTAATTATTTTAGCTACACAATATCCACTTCTAAATGGATTTCTAATATCAAAGGATATTTATATCTCTTCATTTATGGCTGATCTGCCATAGATAAGAAATATGTTTTAAGCTTTGTATTAGTACAAGAACCCACAAATATTTTTCCTGGAATGCCTGCAATCTTTATTTTCTTGCCTTTGATACACTGTCACTTGGTGTCTGCCAGTATTGTTATCTGCTGTCCCTGCTGTGTTGTGACTAGATGAGAACTTTGGCTTTCTTCTTTGTGTTGACTGATGTAGAAAAACCACTCTTCACCCGTGATGCATCACAGCTGAAGGGGACTTTCCTCAGCACAACTCTTAAGAAAAGCAACATGGGTTTTGGATTTACCATCATTGGTGGGGATGAGCCAGATGAGTTTCTCCAGGTGAAGAGTGTAATTCCTGATGGGCCTGCAGCACAAGATGGGAAAATGGAAACAGGTAATTATGAAGGTTCCGCTATTCTTTTATATGAGAAATAGAATGAAGAATAGATTTCTGAGTTTCACTCTCTCCATGAATGCATATGGCTTTCTGTGTTAATATGTAGAAAAGGTAAGTTTCTCAATAAAAATTTCTTTCTAATAAATGCCAGGTAGCTTATTTTTCCCATTTCACAATATTTGAAGGGAGAAAAGATCTCTGCATTTTCCTACATAAAAAATGGGATATGGTTTATAGGCTGTTTACTTAAGGGAAATAAAAGAGATAGAGAGCACAGATTACTAACTGCAAATTTATTTCTTTGCAAAGGATGGTTTTGCAAAATACTCAGTTGAGTCTGATCCAATACTGTTCTCATTAGAACCATCATAACAAGAGTTTTCAGTGTGGCATATGGACACACAGGCATTTGTGTCCTATTAATAAAGAATCTGTGAAAACTCATGAAATAAAAGAAACTTATTCTGAAGAGATTGCAAGCTGGTCTAAAGATCTGGACCACCAGTGCAAACTTTTTCATGTTCACAGATTGATAAAGATTGCAAACCACTGTCTGAAAGGTTGCATCAGGTCTATGTATGGATGAAACTCTTTCAGAGGAAGATGAATTCAGCTTCCAAGCAGTTATCTTCTTTAGGAAAAGACAGTCAGAGAATAATAGAATCATTTCAGTTGGCAGGGACCTTCAGTCACTAGCCCCCAGCTTAAAACAAGGCTAACTTTGTGATTGGATCAGATTTCTCAGGGTCTTGAGAAAATATCATAAGACACAGATGCCACAGCCTCTGTGGACTCCTGTCCCAGCGTTTCACCAATCTCATGGTGAAGACTTTTGCCCAGAAGTTGTGGATGCCTCATCCCTGGAAGTGTTGAAAGCCAGGTTGGACAGGGCCCTGAGCAACCTGGTCTAGTGAGGGGCAAGGGAAGTAGATGATCTTGAAAGTCCCTTTCAAAACAAACCATTCTATTTTTCAATGATTTTTGTTCTTTAGGTCCAGTTGGGCTTTCCACAGGTACAGGTGGTTACTAGGGACTGAAGTCCTGTGTTCCTGTGTTTGTGCAGCCCTGTCACTCTGTACGACCTCTCCCCGGCAGTCCTTGTTCCTCAGATAATAAATTAGGTTGCACATTGGTAATGAGATATGTGCATAATTTATCCTTCCATTTCTCACCAAGACATTGCAATAAAGAAATACTAGTTTGGGATTTTTGTTGCCTCTGTAGAAAACCAAGTTCATGGTGTCCAGAGTCACTGTGAAGATAATCTTCTGAACTTTGACAACAGAGGTCATTGTGGATCACAGCATATGAGATCCTTTTAGTGTGTTACAGTACGGGGAGCAGACACAGAAACACACACAGACACAAATGATATGAGTGGAATTGTCCGAAGTGATTTTTCTGGAAATTTAGTTTCATCCTTCTTTTATTGTAGTCAATTTGTATATCATAGTTATATTCATGTGTCAGAATAAATCACCCTGGAACCTAGTTTATTTTGTAGGACTCTTCAGGACTTGGCAAGTAGGAAGCATGAAGGTTGTGAAAAGTATTATTTAAAAAAAAAAAAACAAAACGGAATTTGCTTCAAAGCTAATGTTATAGTCAGCATCATGTTTCTAATGCCAAATAGATAAACAGAAATTTATATGAAGAAATAAAATGTAAGAAAGAAGTAGATTTTCGGCACTGATTTTATAAAAAAACATTAGTCTAACAGCTTTTTAATTCTCAGTTTTTGTTGCCATTTTAACTTAATGCAGTTTAGTTCCCAAAGGCAAAATTTATTAAATCAGCTGATTAAGTGAGCAAAGGATACAATTTTCTGAAGTCCAGAAGATTTCAGTGACATAAACTTCATTTTTCCCTAATATTTTCATACCATCTAATACATGGCATGAGAGTTTTTCCTTGTTTGTCATGGTTTAGCATTCTCAGATGCAGCACTCAAATATAGTTACTTGCTAATTCCTCTGAAGTGTGGGCTGATTATTAGTGAACTTGGTCATATGGAGTTATTTTCTCTGGAAAACAGGGTACCATTGCAACTTGAATTTTTATGCTGAAATGGAATATGGGTTTCATAATACTGTTGATGGTCATTATTATTGTCATGGATTGTGATGAGAACATGTAAGAAAAAGTGCTTTAACTTGCACAGAAATAGCATTGGTTTTGTCCCCAGGTAATTAATTCAACTACATTACGAATGCAAAACAGAAAGTACATTCAAATATATAAGCAATCTATAATTATTTGACCCCAAAACATATAAAATTAGATCTCAGAACAAATTTTGGCCTTAAATGACTTCATTTATAAGAAGACTGACAGATTCTGATGTAATTGGAGAATCTCAGAATAATGATTGTGGCACCTAACACAGTTTCTATGAATAAAGTAATTTCTAAATACCTTAATGGTAAACTGAAAAAATGTATTTAAGGTCAGAATGTTTATAAAAGCACTGTTCAACAAAGTGCTTGTATTTTCTGATATCAAATCCTTTTCACATTTCCTGAATTAGAATTTCTCTCCCTATTGAGCTGTTTTGCAATATAATCAACTGAAGATATGAAAGTCTCCCAGGTTATATCAACAGCTTTTTGTTCTTAAAGCTGTTAAAATCTTACGTTTGAAAACTACTTGAAATTACATATGTCTCTTTTTGTTTGTTAGTTAGGCATCATTGGATAATGAATAGAGCTTTTAAAATAGATTTTATTTATTCTTTTGATACAAACTATGTGTCATTATTCAATTTATGTGCACTCCAGATATGATCAGAGTCATGGGAAGCTTTGGTTAATGATCAAAATAGCGTAGTGTGGCAGTAGGGCATCATAGTAGAAAGCCTAAGGGCAGTGGCAATGGTCTGTGGAGCAACCTGAGTGTAAGAGATAACCACAGCACTGGTGCCCCCAGCTCTAATGTGGTTCTGGACCCTGCCCCTTGCAAAGCTGATACTATTTTTTGGACAAGTGGTTATCAAAATCTTCTTGCTTCAGGCCTGCATCATAATTGGGGGAAATAGGAAGAAAAGGCATCATCTCATTTATTTTACCTAATCTTTGGCCACAAGCTGAAGGCTTCAAAGCTGTACCTCAAGCTAATTGTTAAAGAAACAAGCTCATAGAAAACTACCATTGTACCTTTGGTTTATTTCTCCACCCAAAATCCAATATAGGGGTCAGATACAAATGCTATTCGGAGTGAGTGTATGTAAGACATTGTCACTCTTTAATATGATCATAACAAAGCAGTTTGACCTGCAGGTTTCAAAATGGAGCAATTTTGGATTTTACCCTTTGGAAAATAGAGCCATAGAATGGTTTGGGTTGTAAAGAGCCTTCAAGATCATCCAGTCCCACCTCCTGTACCAGAAATAGGTGAACCTTCCACTAAACCAGGTGGAACTCCAGCATGTGACCACACAGCTTGATGTCATCGGCAAGCCTGTTGAGGGTACACTCGATCTCTGTGTCCAAATCACGAACAAAGATCTAAAATGGTGCCTGACGCAGTACTGACCCCTGAGGAACACTGCTGAAAGCCTGGAAGCCACTGGGAACACAGAAGCAGCTGCCTGACAGTGACTTGGCATTGCTGTGAAACAAAGCAGTGAGGCAAACCGAGTGCACCGAGATGCAACAGGAGATATCTGAGGTCCTGACAATCTATCAGCACCGCTTGGTGCCCAGTGCTGGGCACTGAGAGGTATTTCCATTTGTCCTAGACCCACAATAAACCTCACAAGCAGACTCAGAGGAACCACATCTCAGTGGATGAGTCAAATCAACCACAATTACATTCCTGATCCCATTTGCCAGCTGTTTCAGAATTCGTAGGGGCTATTATGCCCTCATGTAAATCTAGCATCTGTGCGCTAATGGTTGTTAATAATCCTGAAAATGCCTTTCTAGGACATGTTTTAGCATTTGGAGCTCAATCAAGCTGCTGGATATGAACATTACACTCCACAGCATCTCTGTCTATCTCAGGACAGCCTAGGAGCTGATACGACATTCTTTTCTGGGAGGTTACATTGCTTTGTCTTGTCTGAAGCTTCATGCAGCCAACAGAAAACTGTTTGTATTTAAGATGCCCCTACAATCGATTAAAATGCTGAGTGAACATCACTGGTAAAAGTCTGCATCTACATGAAGATTTTTATACAGTGAGTGATTTTGACTGACTGCTGTTCTAAGGCAAACAAAAGATTTAGGCCTGCGGCTGAGTCAGATGAAAGCTAAAGCTGCAAAGGCAAAAACTCTCCTACAATTCTCAAGGTTATTCAATGGACTGGATAAACTGAAACACTCCCACATAATCAAGCTCAGGGAAAGATTCTCACTCTCTGCATTTCAGCAAGCTCCATTTCCTTTGGTGAAAGTTCCAGGAAACAACTCAAAGACATGGTGCAAAAGTGGTTCTTGAAGTCTGGTGATGACACTTCTGACTGATGAGTATCTTTGGTCATTGCAGGTTGAACTTTCCAGAAACATAAATCTGTGGGGAAATGTCATAGCTCAACAGTGTGATTCAAGAAAGGGAAAATATGTTCTTTCATTTCAACTGCCAAGCATGCACTTGGCCAGCTTTAAGATGCTAAATCATCTGTAAACAATGCAAACGGGCTTTTTTATATTTTGTTCTCTTGGGAATGGTAGTTTTTCTATATTAGTTGATCTATTCTAGAGATAGAAATTCATAAATTAAAGATAAGGTTCAGCTAACAGATACACTTTTCTACACTTACTATATAAGCAGACATTTATTACTTTTGTATGATTGTAATAGAATGAATTCTAGAGAAAAAAGCTAGAGGTTGGTCCTACATCTACCACTCAGAATTTCTACTGCACCTTAACCATCTCCAAAGGGAATGAGCTGTTAGAAATGCTGGAAGGAGTGACCCATGGCCTTGCTTCTGTCGGCAGACATACTGTCAAGACCCATAACAATCTTCTGCATATGATGAATTTCTCAAGAAGCTGAGGTTACTTTAAATGTAAACAAATTGGAGAAACCACACTTCTTGATCTACAAAACCATGAATGTTATTATTTAAGTGAATAAGAGCCAACCCAAAGCCACTGTCAGGTGACTGACTCCACAGTGCCACTAGGCTTAGGGAATAATTATCTAGTTTCATTAATGTATATTTTTTCACAGTAAGGCTAATATCTTACAACCTCTATAAAAAGTGGTGTACTCAAGACAGGAGAAATTGGGGATATCTGCAAAAGGATGCATTTTTACAAGTTCAAACAGATCCTTAATTCTGTTCCCTGTTTATCCATTGTCAAATCATGTGAACAAACCATCATCTCACCTAATGTGAGATCAGCTGAGATGAAAGCTGTCTAGTTTGAGCAGCAGCGAAGATGACCAATATTTGCACAAAGAATGCCTTCAATCCAAAGAAGCAAATATGTTAAAATTAAAATCTATGTTTTGGCAGTCATCTGAAAATGTTAATACTTTCAGAACATCACTCAGTATATTGTGACCACACACCACAGTACCTATATTATTTTTCAAACAGGTAATGTCTTTCTGAAGTGCTGTCAGTCAAAACCAAACCAATACTCTTCTTTTTTACAACATTCCCTTCCCTTGGTAGCCAACTGTTTACCGCAGTTGCCCTCTCAAGATGTGCACTGACCAGGAGCTGGTCACATACATGTAGGGCTTGATTTCCATAGTACCTAAAGCTGGCTGAAATTTAGTTATCTCACCTGCCTGACATCTTCTTATCCAGTGGCTTCAGGAAAACTGGCCTCCCAAAGTTAGGGCATGGTGTTAGGAATGTTAGAAGCTGTGCTGATAGTTAGACTGCTGAGGAAGGACTATCTTTTCATTGGTCTTATAAATCTCCAGGCTAAAACACTCTTTTAATATGCACCAAGGCCTCATGATGTGTCAGTCTTGCAGCTGCAAGCCGATGCCAGGTGAGACAGGACTGTGAGAGTGGAGCAGCACATATAAAACCAGCTTGTATTATCTACTTTCCTTACTACCTCTGCTTTATTTGGAAGCTAGGATGTTTCATGTGATGTTTTAGTCTAGCTGAGACTGCACATCTCTCTCTGTCTCCGTATGTTGCTAGTCATCCCATGGAGTTCAGAGAAAGAAAATTAACTGTTTGGAAAGTAACTAACAGCAATAACAAAAATTACTTCAGGCACTGGGGAGAGTGATTTCTCCCACCCACGTTAGGCCAGTCAGTGTGAATTTGTGTTATATTTACTGCTTATATTCCAGCATACTCCAGGCTGATGATGAAATGGTGCAAAGCACAGCAGAAGCACTAAATTTGCATCAGGTACAACCCAAACCTATAGTTCCTTCCACCAGCAGTGCTGGTTACATTTTCTTGTTTGTGAGACATATGAAGAGTAACTATTTGTTAAAACCTCAGCCTGGTTTTTCAGTACCATTTGTCTTTCATTTCACGAGTTAATTTGGCTTTTTTAAGTCAAGGAGACTGTGAGGGTCTGGAGGCTGGAACTGCAGCATGAGTTCTTTGGTCTTTACAACAGACATGAGAACAGAGTTAATAGATGCCTTGCTAGTTCATAGCTGAGACAAACAGATTTTTCTTTTAGCAGCACACAGCATCCCATTTAATCCACTTTATATTTCTCACCATTAAAACTTGCACATCATATAACTAATGCCAAAGCTATGCAAGAGGTGTAGAGTTAAAATTAACCCTGTTTTAACAATCTATCAATACTCGTAGTCCTCACAATTTTATCCTGAGTCTCTATGTAACCAGAATTCTTTAAAGCAAAACTCTTAATTATTTTTTGTTGTTTATAGGGGACTAAATCTGAATCTTAGCTTAAATTTTACAGGATAAATCTTCTATTCCCCTGTCACAGAGGAAAGTGCTGAAGTATGGGCACATTGTATTTAAGGGGTTTCAAACACAAAGCAATGAAAAAAAATGCCAGTCTTACTATTTATTTGATATTATATATTAGGACTCAATTTAGCTGGGGAAAGGGATATAACTTGTGGTTTTAAATGTGTGATGGTGACATTAAAACTAATATTTGTGTCTTGAGAATATTAATAGCAATTAAAAGATTGTTTTTCAATCCCCCTTTCTTTCACATTTTAAGGCAGGCAATTCATTGAGCCCTGCATGTAAATAGAAAGACCAGGAGGTAGTACTTAGGTTGCTAGAATTTTTTCATATTTGTGCTACTTTTTTTTTAATTAATTTTTCATTATATTTTTTTATGTTTCTGCGGCTTTCAGATAACTTGGTACAGTGGTCACACTAATATCTGCAAATTTTTTCCTTATGTTGACCAAAGGACTAGGAAAGGTACCTACTTTTGTCACAAAGCTACTGAATTTTAATCTCCATGTGGTTCTTATTTTAGTGTTTTCTTCATATTTTCCATTTTTTGATACTCACTATGTTGTGAGGTACTCATTGAATGATAACCAGGACAGTGACGAGCCTAGACTAAAAAAAAAAAAAACTCTCCAAGCTACTGAGCATTCATTAAATACTGCCTACAAATAACTTTCCTCAAGCTATGAAGAGAGTTTTTGATTCTTTTTAGCCCTGTCATTTGTCTATTCCCTTGAAGTCTTCAATTAAAATTATTGATGCAAACTGAAAGAGCAATTATAGTCGAGCATCTAAGTTGAATTTCAAAATGCTTTTGAAAATGGACAGTGTGTTATTTAAGTCACAGGAACAATTAAAAAAAATTCTTAGGAACTTGTCTCCACACCACATGCTGTCTCACTTCATGAGATGATTCTGGGCTTGCATAATTAGTACAAATGGAACTCAGTGGTCTCTGACTCCATATCTTGGGGTTTAGCCCCTAAAGTCTTCCATAATGTAGAAATTTTGGGAATTTTCTATCTCACATTTTAGGCTTAGTACCTTAACTCGAAGTGGTTCAAAGCAGGACACTAAGGAAGATAGACTCCCAAGAAGGATGGCAATAGGGAGGAAAAGGGAGGTAACTGAGACTACCAATATGTGGGTGCAATTCAGTTGCATAAACATAGGTGTCCAGTGCCATTAAAACTTCCAGGGATCCCACCTAGCCTCCTCCTGCCTTTCCAGGCAGCACTCTCTTGTAAGTCCTGTGTGGTACCTGCAAGTCACATACAAATATCTCAAATGCCAAAGGCTGTTGCAAATGACATTAGACTCCTGCTTAAACAACCTCATTCATCCCTCAACAAGGTGTATTAATAGACTCCTTTGCTTTTCTTTATCATCTGTTAGAGCAAGCACTGATTGAATAATTACTGTAATAATAATCATTTTCTGTCAATTTTAAAGATGTTTGTTTCCCCTAGCCTAATTCAAAACGCACATTTGTGGTTTTATGAATATGTAAAAGAAGCAACAAAAACCCTTTTTAAATTAATAGGCTTAATTCTCTCTCATTTAACTATTCAAACAACAGCATTATAAGAAGTCTGATGTTTGAGTTCAACCATATACTGGGGGTTATAAATTCATTTTCATCTCCAGCACTTACAATAGTTTGCTTCATATATTATTGCTACCCATAAAGAATATGCCAATATTACAACTGAATACTATATATGTAACTTGATTTCTTTCCTGTGGTGACTTTTCTTCAAAATTCATTTTGAAGTGAGTCACTCATTTTTTTCAAGTCCACATATTACACAGAAATGCAGGAGGAATCTGAAAAGAGCACAAATCTTTCATTTTGCTTTGATAAAATCCATATTTATACACAGGAAACAACTCATAATACTCATGGTTTATGGCACTGACTTCATTTTGAAAGAAATTCACGTTTGTTGACACTATTTTGATCTGTGATTATCAGTCCCAAGAATGATAATGTGTACTTGTTACTTGAAATAGCAAAATAGTGGACATGTAAATAGGTGAAATTCTGGATTACATAAGTGTGCCACATGATCTTCTGGAGGAGAGAGTACATGAGCAGGTCTGTGGTAAGTTTTTTCTTTTTAAGCTATTAGAGCAACCCTTCCAGCACCAGATATAGAAAGCTGAAGATATTTGATTGGAGATGAATGAGGTCTGAACATGTCCAGCCATGCCAGATTCCACATATACAGAACTTTCTGTCTTTTATCCAGCTGGTTCACCTTTGACCAGATTCTTCCTGCAGTTATGCTTTTGTTTAACCCAGAAACCAATGGTGAAGTAATTTGATGGGAAGAGAGGGCATAATGGAAATATGATCTACAATAATATAAAAACCCTGTCTCTTATGGACAAATGCAACACAAACCTTAAACACAAGGCATACACACCCTGTTTAACCTAAGACACCACCCTCAGTATCTTTTATGAAAAGAGTAAATGGAGACATTCTGGTGCTCAAAGGTGCTATATCTTTAGCAGAAAATGAGATCATACAGAAATCAAGAAATATGTTAAAGCGAAATGTGAAAGAGTAAAGGTGAAAAAGCAAAGAGACTATTTGTACACAAATTAGTCAAGTATGTGCAGTCTCATATTCCTATTCATTAAAGGTCTGACTCCATGGAAAAAATGGCCACAAAGGCCAAAAGCATAGACAAGGATGCTAAAACTGTATCATACCTATTTCAGTATGCAAAACACAAAGGCAGAAAAAATATTATTTATTCTGTCCCCTATCATATCCTAATACACCTTTATCCAATGTTAGTGTTCATGTTGAAATAAACACTTTGTTTATGACAAGTTCTAGGAAGCCCATAAATTCATTCTTTAATCTGAACTTCATCATGAGAAATCTGCAGATTCTGCTACTGGGACATTTAACATAGACCAGGAAATGATAAATACATTGTCATAATCCTCATATTTATTAGGACAGTTTTTGTAAGTTTTGCAAGTTGCCACTTGAGTAAGCAGTGTGCACTGAACTCAGTGGCTGCCAAAAATGCTGCAGTTGCAGAAATGACTTTTTATCTATCAAATGTAATTAACATCTATCTCACATGATTTGGCTATTTGTCTGAACAGACAAAAATATACCTTGAAAATAATAGCCATCATCTTCTCATGTACTATTTCTATTCAATAAATAATGATGTTTTGTTTCGTAAGAAAAATTATCTATGAGGTCAGAAAGAGGTTCTCACTATATAAAAAGGTGACAGGGAAAGTGAGAATTTCATATTGCATGATGAAAATAATCTAGAACTGTACTTTTCAATACCATGCCACGTTTGGTTTTCATTTGTTTTGGCATATAGAGCTTTATTATACCATTCAATTATCAAAACAAAAAGTAAATATTTATCTGAGTTTTGGCTTTTTATTTTATTTTTGTATTAAAAAAATAATTGCTGTATATTCACCTCTGCCTCCACACTTGTGCAACCAAATACAATCTGTATCTATACTAAAATCTGAGAGTTCAAAAATTCTGCTTAATTTTTTGCCTTTAACCATTTTTGAGAACAAATTTTAAACTCTTCGGGAATTTAAGGATAAATTAAATAATGACTTTCAAGATACGATTTCTGCTGTACATTTGGAATGGGAAATATCTTTCTTGACAGCAAATATTTTGCATGAACAAATTAGTTTTCATCTGTATACTTGAATTTCCCCATCCAAAAGGAGAAATAGTCAGTTTAGAACTCAGTAAAGTCCAATAATTATTGAAGTTAGCAACTCCTATCATAACTGCTAAAAGTGTAGGTGAAGAGAAGTTCAGATTAAAATATTAAGGCTAAATACTGTCAAAGTCCAATTGTGCAATGTATATTAAAAGAGAAATCTGTGCTCAATCACACATGGATCAATATTTTTGTCAGTGTTCAAAGTTTTATCATTTGATGCATGGCATGAAGTAAAACTATCCAGAGTTGCATTAGAGATGACAAAACATTTCCGGGCATATAAATCATATTTGAGGAGCTCTGCAAACCTTTAACTAATGGGGAGTTACAGAGACATTTGAGACAATTTTATTAGAAGTTCACTTCTAAAAGCATCTTTCACTGTCTGTTGCCAGAATCAGGATATTTGCACAGATGCACCTCTCACCTGACCCTGTTTAGCTGTTCACATAGCCTTTATAAGAAGAGCAAAGTTTATTCCAGCATTTTTGTGACTGCCTCTTTGTAATTGATGATTCTGACATTTTAAAAAATGGCTTGTTTGTTTAAAGACCTGTCATGAAAATTTCTCAAGGACATAAGGAGCACTTTTCCAACCAGTAGGCAGGCATGAAGTGAATCCTGATGGAAAGTGAGAAGCCCCTGGAAAAATTCTTCCAGCCTTTTCTCTCTCTGCCCCACAAAGCAGATGTCTCTGAGCCGGTGGATGGAGGAGGAGCTCGAGGTGCCCTGCTGCTCCCAAAAGTTCTGTGTGTGCAGCAGTGGGAGCTGCCTGGGCACCGCTGCCTCCTCCTTGGCCCCTCCTTCAGTAGGTACCAGAGGGAAGCAGTGCCACGGTGGCAGAGCCGGGGTGCCCTTAACACTGCTCTGCTGCCATGTCCTGATAAGTGAGGGTTGTGTGCAGGAGCTTAGACAAATCCTTGGTGTCTAGAGCTTTGGTGCTTTGCCAGGTCTCAGCTTTTAGCCTCGAGGGATGACTGACTGGTGGAGAGGGGAGAAGAGGATCCAACCTCCAGAGACTGTGTGCAGAACAGGGAGAAAACTGACTGGACTAGGATATGCTGGAGCTGAAGATGACATAATTTGTTTTTGTTCTGCAGGGAGACAGGGAGAAAAGGCAGTAATTTTATGCTAGAAATGGCTGGAGAGTGGGTGTTTCTATGCATGTGTGAGTGTGTAGGAGGCAGGAGGGGGAGGGCAAGGTTCTAAGGAAAAGAAGAGAGGAGCTCTGCAAGAAAGGTCTGAGAGCACTGATGTGAGTACAGATCTTTTAAACACTGGCAGTTTCACCCCTTTTGATGTATTACTTTCTTCTTTAGCTCCAAATGGAAATAAATTAAAATTCTTTGTATTAAACTAATCTCTTCTGCATTTAAATCAGCATTATTGTATGCAGTATTTACTGAGACTTTCTTTGCCGTACTGAGCATCACCTGTAGTACTGCTGGGAAAAATTTAGATAATATTGGCCACCCTGTCTTGATCGGTCTTCCTTGAGAGTTCACTCATAGGCTAAAAGTCTGTCATGAAGCCTGTTGGACTATGCTGCTCCTCTGTTATTGGTGGTCTCTTCTATTCCACCTTTACATAAGCAAAATAGCAAGTCTCAATAAGCAAAGGCTATCAGCAGTTCATGGTGATTGCCTGAAATCATGCCTTTGAATCCTGCAAACCCATCAGTCCTGAAGAAGCTGTCAGAGCTAAGCCTGTAACATGGTGAAGGGCTGAAAGAGCACTGAAAAAAATAGGTTGTTTTGCACTGGAATGATTCAAAAAAGGAATGAGAAAGAGGTGGGAAATGAAAATGAGGAAATTGAGTTGATGATGAGAAACTGACAGTGCTTTCTTGTAAGGGGGAAGTGGAGAAACATCATTGTATGGGATTGAAAGATGCACTAAATGTGGGGGGCAGCATTAATCATACCCCCCTCACTAGCATGTTTACTAGGATTATTCTCCTGATATTGGGCAGAGCCTCAGCCAATGCTCTTGGTACTTGTCTTGTTTGTTGGAGTCTGGTTGACTTTCTTCCACTGAGGCCTCCACAGAAGTTCATGTGCCACACAGCAGCCTAGTGTGCTCAGGCAGGTTTTCCTCAGGGAGCTTAAGAGGAACACAGCCATCCACAGCAAAGACACTGCCTCCTGTCAGACCTTGTCACTGGCACTAGAAGCCACATGTGTATTTAAGCTTGTTTATTTGACAAGTGGAATTGAGGGTAGACTTCTCTGTCAAATTCCACAGGAAAGTCATGCAACACTGCTGTGCGACACGTGGTATGAAATATTGATGACATTTATGTGTTTATACTTTTAATATCACTTTAGAAGGTTGTTTTATTTTAATGGGAGGGAGTTGTTCTAACACAGAAGGGAGCAGTCAAAAACACTCATCTCTGGTCATTTTCTAGACAGGTCACAATGGCAGCATCATTACTCAGAGTTCAAAAAAGCTTCCTTTTTTTGGCAGATTTTTTTTAAAACTCTTTAGTCTGTCTTGTTCCAATTATTTTTTGCATATCAGACAAGAGTGTATTCTTTTAGGCCAAACTTGGTTGCATCAAAAGAAAATGCCGTTGACTATTATATAAGAGGTTCAAGTGTTTCTAGCACAGTTGAAAAAGTTGTTCTGAATTGTTTGGGGAAATAGGGATAATAAGAAGAATTGTACTTGAGCAATTGTTTATGCCAAAAATTCCACTCCAGCCAAGGTGCTGAGCAGATGAATTTTTATTTTAAACTGTGCAGTGCTGTAAATACTATCTTCTAATAGTCTGTTCAGTTCTGAAAGCAGGATTTGATACTTTAATCATTTTGTTTGCTACAAGAATAATGAATTCATCTTTGCCAGGGCATAATACTTGTAATCTCAAGTCAACTGAAAGTAATATTTTTCAAAAAATGTTGGGAGATATTAAAAAAAAAAATCAAATTCAAAATATTATGAGCTTAAGAACATTCAGTGAAAAAAAAAATCACAGTATTTCTAACTTTTAGAGGGGTTTTTAATTTAACTATTCCAGAAAAATTGCCACAGACTGAGAAAATCTGCCTAAGCCCAAGCTAGGTATGATCAGCCTCATCCCAAGAATATAGGATTTCATCTTTTTCACGTAAAAATATAACAACACTTAGATGTTAGTCTTAATTTGGATGTGTGTGTCAGATTCAGGAGCTAATTTTTTTCTCTGGTATGAATTCTGTGTTAAACATGCTTTACCACTGTCTGGCAGAAAAAGCCAGGCTTTCCCTGATTTGGGTCTCCAGTTAAGCTGTGCAGTAATGGCAGTGGCCCTAGCAAGCTACATCAGGCTGGCTTTCTCTCTCGCTCCCTCTCTCTCTCACATAACTGGAAAACACAGCTTTGGGAAACAGCCAGGCCAAGTATGAGAAAAAGGAGGGACTAGAACAAAGAACCTATAGCACAGAATGAAATACAAAGTGTGATCTCAATAAAGACTGTCAAAACCTGTTTGCACAATGCAAACACAATTGAGACAAGGTAGGCAACCTTTAATCTATCATTTTGCAAAAGATTACCCCAAATTTGGAGTATATAATAGAAATCATAAAAGACACTTGAAACAACTTCACTCAGAGTCAAGACTGGAAGGAGAAAGTCAGTGTGTTTAGTCAGTTTCTGACAGCCATCCCATGGCAATGCAAGCAGCCCTGTCCAGTTAACAAGCAGAATGATGCATAATACCTGTACAGTATAATTGCATTCACTTTAACAGACTGTAGCCAGAATTTTACTCTTTCTTGCAGTGACAGAAAGTTCTCCTAAATATTAGAAATTACATGAGAGACACCTTTTTTATGACCTCTGTTTGCATCCTGCAATAGTAGGGTTTAGGGACAGGTTAAATATCAAACCTACTCCTTCAGAGTAATTTAAATTTCTCATGCACCATAGCCTTACTATTTTATTGCTATTTGTAATGGAGTTAGATTTTTTTTTAATATCCTCTTTTATCTGTAAAATAGAAAAATTACATTAAGCTGATATAATTCTCATTCCTTTTTCTTTCATTTCTTTGCATTTCAGTCAATTTAATGCAACAGTATTATCCTTCCATTAGATGAAGGCACACCTCGTATTTTTGTGTCTGAATTAGGCAGTGTGTCTGTCTTTTAATTTGGGAGAGTGAGAGTTTTGACGAAATTGCAGAATGCTCATGTAGCTAATTTCTCTTTGAATGGCAACAGTTTTTAATCTCTTTCACATCTTGTTGGTATCTAAGCACATCTGGGTCTTACTTAGATATTCAAAATCCTTGTTATGCCTCAAGAGCATCCTTCCCGAATGGATTCTATTTGTGCAAGTGAAAAAGAAGATTATATTATCATTCATCTTAAACCGTCTTGCTTCTGCAGATTCCCTTTAACTACACAAAAATAACCATACAGACAAGTAGTCATTCTACTTTTCATGGCTGGTGGGGGAGGGCAAGCAAGAGGCCTTCGATAGAAGAAATGGAGAAAGTAAGAGTGAGTTGACAAAATATTTAGTTCTAATCCAAAGTAGAACCTGCACAGATTCCACTGGAACAGAAGCATATCTGTTATGTGCAAACAGTTCTTCCCTGTGAGTGCAAAAGACTTGCCATTGGACCTGAACCTCATTTTTTATATTACTCATTTTAATGATGAGATTTTTTTGAATGACAGGACAAAGATATTAATAGGTTTGGGGAGCACGCTCTTTGTAAGATTATCTATGGAATGGCAAGGACTGTGCAAATACAGAAATGCCTTTCAGCTTCCTTGGTCAGCATGGGGGACAGTAGACACTGTCAGGGGGATTTGTCTCACAATTTCTTCACATCATTATATTTCTCCTTCCATTGCTGCTAGTAGTTTTTCTCTCTTTCCATGTCACTTAATTGACACTATCAGTTCCACTATTGCCTTGTGCTAGGCTGCCTTTGAGGGATCTCTGGTGCTATGGGACTCAGATTTCTGATAGCAGCAGCCTAGAACTGGGCATGGGGGCAGGTGCTCTCTGCTCTCTCAGGGTGAAGGTTGTCCTGTGCCTTCAAGCCCAAGTGAACACAGCTGGCAGAAAATGTGCCACCTCTGCTTATCAGAAGCTCTGCACCAGAGAAACAGCTCTGCTTGCTCTTCTATAAATTCCAGATTGCCTCAGAATCCAAAACATGCTCTCCAGTTTGTAGAGTAGATGGACCACTTATTCTCCTTCTAAATCAGTACTGTTTTTGAAGCTAGCTGAAGATGTATGAATGTGTGAAAATATGCATACTTCTGTTTTCCAGAAGTACCTTTTAGATGAATTCTACTAGGTGGAACTGCAGTATTCAACTTTTAGTTTGCAGCTCATTGCAATAAATCTGGGAGGACAGTGAAGTCAGAGAATGAAAATATGGTCACTGCTAATATCAAAGTTACTGTCCTCTCTTTTTATGATGTCTGTCACATAACAAATAAGCACAGTGAGAAGTACTCACATTAGTTATCCTGAGCATATTGAATAATTCATAGAAGTTGTGTTAGAAATTGTGCTATAGGGACATTAACAACATGGTATCAATTTTTTTTTTCATAAACCCCTTCTACATTCCCAGTTAATCAGAATACTCCTTGCCATGGGAATGCTAGCAGTGCTGTTACAATAGCTTTGCCATAAGAGCTACAAATATACTTACTTTTGAAGGGATAGTGAAAAGACTGGGTAGTTTCATTCTCAATAAAAATAAAATGATAGAACTCTTCAGAATTTGTTTTTTCACAGTGTTTAATTGTAATTCCACTTACTCATTAACCCTGAAAACCTTGAGAATCTTTCAATAGCAGTTTACAGTATTACAGACTCACTAGACATTTAATACATTGATTGATTGGTTCATCTTTATGTATGTAAAATTCCTCAAGGCTAAACAATTTTGGGATTCCTTGCTGAGAACAGCTGAAGGACTGTCAGTTTCAAAATTATGCAATTCATTCTTCTAAATATTAATTGAAAACATAATGTGTCAACTATTAATGGTATAAAATTATGGACAAACTATATTTTGTAATTATAATATCTAGTACATTGTTATCAATTATCATAAAAGCTTGTTCTGTTTTGTGAATTGGTTTATTGTTCTTTATTTTTTATTGTATTTAACAGATATAAAGTCTTTTTGGTATATCATCATAAAATCCATGAAATCAAAATGCACTAGGTCAAACAAACACTGAATTCATTCACCCAGAAGTGCTTAACCTTGCTCTCAGGACAGTATTATTTATGGTGATGTCTCTCTCTTGTTGGTATCAGCAGCCCCATCTTTGGTTTGAGTGATTAACAAAGACAATCTTGAGGATTTTTCTGAACTTGTAGTTTGTAGCAAAAGAAGAGAGCTAAAATAGAAAAAAAGCTGTACTTTCATTTTTATACCCAGAGTTGTTTGGGTTTTTTTAGTTTGATCTCAGGTACCCGAGTTTCTCTGATTATAATCCCCATTGGAAATAATGACTGTGTAATTTCACTGTATTTCTAAGAATCGCTGTTGACACTTGACTATGTTTTTTGTCTGGGAACCATTTTCAGGTAGTGCCTCTATGTGAGCATTGCTTGCATATAGGTGTGAAACATTAATAATTTCATACTTAAAATGCCGTAAGAACCAGAAAGAACAAAAGGAGTTTTGATGTAAATTGCCCTCCATTTTAAAAACATCAACTTTTGGAGCAGGATTCACTAGGATGCTCTAGTCTGTGCCTTCCTGAAGCAGGACAGGGCTCTTAGGCAGCCAGTTGGGGTATTTTTAAAGACAGGGAAGAACAAAGCACCCAGGGCACAGCAATTTCTGCTTTCTCTCCCACTCTGCTGCTGGCATTCATGTCACACATCCCTCCTGCTCCTTCCATTCCTGCACCCCGCAGCACACACACTCATCCACTGCTCACCTTTAGTTATCCCCTGTCTCCAGTGTGCTGCATCCATTAACACATGGCACCCTTGCCCTTCTTGGTGCACTTCTCATGCAGCATTTCTTAGAAGGAAGTTTATGGAGTGGCTGTCCCACTTCCCACCGTTTTTACAGGCTCTCCGAAGAAGAGGAAGTTGTGCATGTAATGTGCTTGAGAGAACTCTTCCATGAATCACCTTCTAGCACTATGGCTACCATCTCCAATGGGATGGGAGACTGCAGCTTGATCTCAGTTTTTGATGGACGTAGGAGCAATACACTCCCTGCACAGATGGTGCCACCTACTTTGTCAGGAGCAGGATAGAAATATTGTGTGGAAGCAAATGACATTAAGTGGTAGCCTTTTGAGGAAAAATTAGATACAATGATAATTTTGGGAAGGGCTTTTTAATTACCATGGGATGATTCACAGGGGACATTGGGAGATGGCAGGAATAGTGTGAGACTGCTTTTTTGTGGTCTGAACAAATAGTCTGATATGGCATCACAGTTATTCATAATAACACATTTTAATTTACTTTTATTCATTAGCTAATTAACAAATTAATAAATTTAGACATCCAGAAAATTATTTTTTTTCTAAAGAGGAAGAAATGGTTGTTCTCATACACAATAGGGTTAATGCCCCCCTTTATATATGAAATCTGAGATTTGACTACTGAACAGCAATTGATGTATCCATATTGCAGCATTTTGTGGCAAGTGTTAGGATCCAAACATTCAGCTGAACCCCTACATTGCAATGAAAAATAATGGAGTATTTGCCCTGCAATGGTGTTGTTATTGGTCAAGTATTTACTACAGTGGAAATGAAGTCCCAGCAATATTGTGACTTCTCAGTGCTATAAACCACAAATTCTCCTCTCTCAGAAACCAAAACAGAAAATAGAGAAGGCAGATGAGACATAAAAAGAGGAGGAATAGCTAGTGGGAGATTGGATAATCCTCATAAAAGGGGAATGTGATTCTTAGCCATAAAGCTATAAGGGTAGAAAGTGACCTTTTCCTAATTATTATAAGGCTGGAGTTTTCTGTTTTGTAAAGCACAAGAAGGAGCTTTGTGGGACTTTTGTTAATGATTTTGCTTCCTTCTTCTTACAAAAAAAATATTATTCAAGCTGAATTATGTAGTTTATACTCAGTGTAGTATTCAGAAGTGAGCTGAAAGAGTAATTATTCAGTGGTGAAGGTGTTAAATTGTTTTGCAAAGAGTAAAAACATACTGTCCTTGAAAATGAATTCTTGGCAGTGCATGAGGCTCTAGAGATATTAAGGCAACCAACATTTGCTTGGAAGGAAGGTCAGTTTGATAATACATTGCCCTCTGTTAACCTGGAAAATACTGTAAAACAGAGAACCTAAATGAACTCCACTCTTTATCTTTACCATGCAATTTTAAAGCAAGTAGTATATTCATACGTGCTTGAAAAACTATTGAGTAGATCTTTTGTTATAGAAATTATGTGAGAAGCTCTCTGAAGTTAGGGTATTTTTTTTTTTTTTTTT
>WEKY01021891.1:0-32667 GCA_013390045.1 Picathartes gymnocephalus
TTAGGTTGGAAGGAACCTTGAAGTCCACCCAGTGCCAGGGCAGGGACACCTCCCACNGCTCTTCTTCTCTTCCCGTCTCCACGATGGAAAGGGTCATAGTTGAAGAAAAGAGTATCCATGAAATTAAGACAGTTTGCCTTGTTTAATTCTCACTAGAGCTAAATTAAAATGCTTATAAACACAGAGGGAAAGAAACAAAACATAACAAATCCAGACTTTTTGCTCCCCTCTAGGTCCTAGAAAGGTCCCCTCTGCTTTTTTCAAGCTCTGCTCCCACTCTTTTGAAAGTAATTTGGAGTTGCTTGCTGTGTCAGGCTTTTTGCAGTACCAAACAAGTTGTCATTGCCTTGTTCCCAGAGAGGTTTTCTCCATGTTGGATGTTGAGCTATCCAAGGTTTTTTATTTAATATCTATCCCTGCCCTCTGGCAGTGGGAAGCCATTCCCCAGTGTCCTGCTGCTGTGAGGTCTCTCCAGCCTCCGAACACTAAAAGATTCCTTGCAGAAACTTTAGCCAGGACGATTTTTTTGGTGGCTTATTTTTTCTTTAATAACACCGTGAAAATGAAATCTAAGCATGGTTCATCTGCTGTCTGAAACCTTTATCATAAACCAACTGATAAACTGCAAGGAGAAAGTCGCTGGAATTCTGCTACATTGGAAAAGACATTTCATATCCTTTGCAATATTGACTCCAAAGCCTGAAAATATTTACTTCTCCATTTTTACCTCCTTAGAAAACACTTTCAAAAATAAACACCTTACGGGACATCCTGATTACCATCAAAATCTCTCTGTGTCTGGCACCACTCTCACAAGAGTTGGAGGCATGGAAAAAATATCATTCCCTAAAAGGCAGCAGTGGAGTCCCCATGCCTGGAGGTGTCCAGGGAAGACCTGGACGTGGCACGCAGTGCTCTGGGCTGGGGACAAGGTGGGAATTTGGCACAGGTTGGACTCCATTGTCTTCGTGGGCTTTTCAAACCTCAACAACCCTATGAAATAGCAAAAACAATTCATAAATTCTGCTCCTGGTGCTGGCAAGAAGCTGAACTTGCATTGTATGTTCATTTACCTATGTACATTAATTTTATTTTAATTTACACATGTGAATTAGCATAAAATGCAATTCAGCTCCTTGTTGCAAAGACAATAATATTAAAAAAACCATACTAATGCAAAATAAAAAAGAAGGATATTTGCTGGCAGAAATTAAGACTGATCATCTGTCCTTCTAAGGATACAACTCTGTTCTGTGTTCTGGCTCCTATGGAAAATGGGAAGTGCCAAAGGAATCTCAGCCTCTGCCTATCAGTGATCCTTCCAAAGACCTAAGGACACATAAAATCCTTCTCCAAGCAGCACCTGCCTGGAAAGGGCAGGATTAGGAGGTGTCCTTGCTAGGTCAGCCCAATCCGGGTGCACATCCAGGGAAGTTTTCCATCAGCAAGGACAGGCAGCAAAAAGAATGTGGTTTTTCTTAGTTGTAAAAATTGTAATTCATAAAAATACATGAATAATTTGGACCCACAGGCTACACAGAAGCCACCAGCAGGATGACAGAGTGATGCCTAAGCTGGACTCCGTCTCATTTCTAATAGCTGGAAATAAAAGGATTCAGGGCACCTTTCAAATCCTTCCTGTAAAGTTTTCCCCTCAGAGATAGCACTGGAAATAATCCTGCAGAAGAGACAGCAATTGCATGGGTATTTCTGTAGGATTTAAAGTCTTCTTAGCGTTTAGTAATGCCCAAACTCTTCTTCTCCTAATTCCTTTCAGTTTCTGAAGCTGTATTTTTCGATTTTATCTCGCCCACACACACTGATAAAGAGGCAGCACACCTGACACGGAGCTCCTCAGCCCCTGCTCCAGCTCCAGGCTGGCTGAAATGGAGAGCTTGATTAATTTTGTATTAGCCAGCTGCACAATTGGAAATAAATCCCAAGCCATTGATTACACAGGAAGAACAAGCAGATAAGGCATTTTCTTTGCAGACCTCCAGTACTTAATTATACAAAGGGTCTCCCCACAGGGCTGGTGAAAAAACAACTGAGCACAGCCCTGGGAGTTCTTTACTATTTCCTATGTGTGATTGTTCACGTTCTTTAAGTTTAAAATTAGGTGCTGTTTTTGGCTGGGGGCAAGATTCTGGTTCGTGATGGGTTTAATTCTGGATAAAGAAGAAACCAGTTGTTTATCAGAAGCCATTCACAGTTTGCCTTTCCCTGGCAGTTTGTTCATAACTATTTTAATTGGCAGACAGCAGTGGGGTCAGTGATTACGTGGAGTTGTGGAAAGAGTTTGGATACTGCTTCAATGATATTTTAAATGCCCTGGAACCAGCAGGTTTCCTGCCCAAGCAGAGCCTCTCCTCATCTGTTAATCACCATCTCCTGAGCAGAGTAAAAACGCCAAGGCTTGGAAACCAAAGTGCTCAGCCCCTGGAGCTGGAAAACCACTGCCTGTTCCTCTCCCCCCATCGATTTTCTTACCTAAACAGATCAAACTGGGGATATGAGGAGCAGTTGACTGGAGCAGCATCCCAGAGGCACACGGCTCTGTCATCCTGATTAGCTCCATTTGATTGTGCCTTCTTAATTGCTCGTGTGCCCGAGCTCATTAAATGAAAAACAATCTTGCTTTCCTGCAGGTTTGGGTATTGGAGGTTTGAGACATGGGCACCACAGGTGGAACCTCTGAGAGACTGCAAAGAGCAAATGTAGCAAAGGCCACATCTGTTTTCAGGGGCCGCAGGACCCTCGACGTCATTGGGAGCCCAGGGCCAGAGTGCTCCTCATTTATTTCTCAACTACAATATATAATATTTAAGATCACTCCATTATTTTACTGTTCGTACAGAAATTATTCCGGAGCATTTCTGAACAAAAACTCTGCGTTTCCAAGCCATGTGGCCCATGGAAAAGCAGGATGAGTTCTGCAGGAGTGAGCCCAACCTTCAGAGCTGCCCCAGCCCTGGGACCCAGCACAGGAGGGACCTGGAGCTGCTGCAGAGAGCCCAGGGGAGGCTCCAGGATGAGCAGAGGGATGGAGCAGCTCTGCTGGGAGGAAAGGCTGGGAGAGCTAGGATTGTTCAGCCTGGGGAGGAGAAGCTTTGGAGTGACCTCATTGTGGCCCCCCAGTGCCTGAAGGAGCTCCAGGAGAGCTGGAGAGGGACTGGGGACAAGGGATGGAGGGACAGGACACAGGGAATGGCTTCCCAGTGCCATAGCGCAGGGATGGATGGGATATTGGGAAGGAATTGTTCCCTGGGAGGGTGGGCAGGCCCTGGCACAGGGTGCCCAGAGAAGCTGTGGCTGCCCCTGGATCCCTGGCAGTGCCCAAGGCCAGGCTGAATGTGGCCCATTCTGTGAGTTACAGTTTCACCCTTTCCTGATTTTTTTTGTTTTGTTTCGTTTTGTTTTGTGGGGGTTTTTTTGTTGTTGTTTTGGTTTGGTTTGGGGCGGGGCGTTTGTGTTTTGTTTGTTTGGTTTTTGGTTTTCTTTGGTTTTTTTTCTTTGTAAAATAATACAAAAAATGCACTTGCACATCATTTGTATTTGAACATTCCATATATCTTCTGTTTTTTAACATATGCAACTGTAGAAAATTTTCATAGCCTTGAATTTATTTCCACAGCAGCCATCAATCACTCAGAGATGTTATTTTGCTGGCTTTGTTGATAGAGATTTTTTTTTATAGTTTCCCCTTCACTGAAAGACCATATTCTATAAGATCTGTTTCTTATGAGACGCCCACAAAGTACCTTTGTCCTGGTAGGAAATCTATCTCAGTTCCATTAAATGGGGCAGCAGCAAATCCTGTGGAGCACAGCGCTACAGAGTGGGAAGAAGAGGCTTTTGTTTGATAGATGGATTAGGAGCATTAACTTGGAGTTCTGTGTGTATTTTCTATGAATGCAACAACAACAATTAAAAAAAAAAAAAATCCAGAATAAATAAAAAACCAAAACACCCCGAGGCTTTGAAGAACCTGCTTTCTTTGTGCTTCTGTGTGTAACAGCAGAGGAACTGCACAGAATCAGAGAGTTATTTGAGTGAAAAGGGACTTTTTAAAGGCTATTTAGTTCTACCCCCTGCCATATCACGGACACCTTTCACTATCCCAGGTGGCTCCAAGCCCCAGTGTCCAGCCTGGCCTTGGAAATTTCCAGGGCTCCAGGGGCAGCCACAGCTTCTCTGCGCACCCTGTGCCAGGGCCTGCCCACCCTCACAGGAAAAAAAATTAATTCCCAGTATCCCATCTATCCCTGCCCTGCTCCAGCTTAAAGTCACTGCCCCTTGTCCTGTCCCTCCAGGGCCTCATGAAAAGTTCCTCTCCATGAAATTCTTCTTTTGTTTTATATTTAGCACAAAATCTTTCAAATTGTCAGAAAGTCACAAAGAACACTGCCCACATTTACGCAATTGGTTTCGCAATAAAAAATATTGAAGGAAAACTTGGAAGGATTGAAAAACCCCACTGAATAAAGGGCAAAGCTGAAGTTTTTGACTTGTGGATGTGAAACTTCACTTTCTAAGGAAAACAGAAGCACACTGAACTTTTTAATAGTTCAGGTGGAAGGATCCCAACCATTTTATGGAAAAAAAAACTCTGAGGAGTAAAGAATTTTTTGCAAAGAGTAAAATCTCTTAACGTGAGTAAAATAAAACAATAGTAAAATCCATTTTTTCCTATGTAAGAAAATGGGAAAATATAATTTAAACTCCAGAAACTTTAATCCAGCACCATTATATGGAATAAAAAACATTCTACTCTCTTTTCTTTGATTTTACTTTTTTTTCCTGGAAGTTCTTTCAAAATTTCCCTGTGATTTTGCAGTAATCAAATTTTGTGCTGTGTTATTTGGAATTGAATCAAAAGCCCAGCCACTTCTCAAGAAACACAATCAGGCTGCATTGGCCGACTGGTCACAGAGAAAAACAACACCAGGCAACACCAGAAACCTTGGTTTAAGCTAAGACCAGCTAGGGGATCAAATTAAATGTTTAAATGAGGGAGCCCCGAGTGGTTTAACACTCTGTGTTCCCTTCTAGGACCAAACAATTCCCTTCAAACAGCTCTGCTTAGAAATAAGGTGTGAAATTACCCCGTGGCAGACTTGCCCAACAGGTCCAATCGTTAACTCCTGTCCCCTTGTATATCCCGTTACAAGGGACAAATAAATCAAACAGCTCACACTGCATCAATATTGCTGGCAAAATCAATAGCAGCTTATAAATCAGAGATGAAAACTAAGATATTATGGTACAGAATCAAAAAACGTCTGACATAGCAAGGGCTGCCCAGGGAGGTTTGGGGTCCCCATGCCTGGAGGTGCCCAAGGAAGGGCTGGAGGTGGCACTGAGAGCTCTGGGCTGGGGACAAGGTGGGCATCAGTCCAAGGTTAGGGGTCCTTTCCAGCCTAAATAATTCCGGGATTCTGTAGTCTCCTGCTCTGAACATTTAAAGACGCCCGAGAGTTTGAAATTCCTCGAAATTAAACCCCATTAAGAGGTTCCTGAAATGAGAAGTGATCACAGAGCACCATTAAATTCACAAAAGGGAACTGAAATGATATTGGAGGCAAACACAAACTCACTCCACAACTCCCTTCTTCCTGTGCAAATCAGCTTTCCAGCATAATTCAGACTAGAACTGAGCCTTCAACTGCAGAGAAATCCCATTTATCTCTAATCCAAGTGAAGAATACAGTTTCTCTCCTTGCTTCCTTCCCCACCTCCTCAGCCCTTCCCATTGCAGTCATGTTTAACAAGGTGCAGCAGGATAATTTGGCATTGTTTAAACATTCCATTTCCACCTACATATATCAACTGTTCATCTCCCTGCCAATTTAAAACTCTCCATGCCTCAGTACACTGTCTAATAAATACTGCAGAGCACAGAGGTTTTTTTTCTCCTTACTCTTTTTTCTGACCTAACCCAAAATTTTTCTTTTCACCATGTTAAAACAAAACAAAACAAAACCAAACCAAAAAAAAAAAAAAAAAAAAAAAAAAAAAAAAAAAAAAAAAAAAAAAAAAAAAAAAAAAGAAAAAAAAAAAAGAAAAAGAAAAAGTGAAGGAAAATTATTGTCTTCCAACAGAGATTGTCCAGAAGAGATGAAAGAGAAGGTGCTTGGCTTGGAGTGATCACTTCTGGGCATTCAAAAATTACAGAAGTGTTTGTGGAAAAAGTGTGGGGGAGAGTGTGACTGGGGGTTTTTGGGGGGGTTTTTGTTTCAAATCCCCAGGTATTTCCTCCCCATGATCAGTCCACGTAAAATCCCAGAGAGTTTCCATGAGCTTCAGTCAGGAAAATCCCTGTGTGTGATTAATGACAGACAACAGCTGAGCAGTAACGATGCCCTGATGTGAAAATGATCACTGCAAAATGAACGCATCAAACTGAGCTGGGAGAGCTCAGCCCTCATTATTATTGCCCAGGGGCTGGAAAAGCCCCCCAGGATCACTGAGCCCAACCCTGATCCCCACCTTGTCCCCAGCCCAGAGCTCTCAGTGCCACCTCCAGCCCTTCTTTGGACACCTCCAGGCATGGGCACTCCAAAGCTCCCTGGGCAGCCCCTGCCAAGGCCTGAGCACCCTTTCCATGCAGAAATTCCTGCTGCTGTCCCAGCTGAGCCTCCCCTGACCCAGCCTGAGGCCGTTTCCCCTTGTCCTGTCCCTGTTCCCTGCGAGCAGAGCCCGACCCTGCCTGGCTGCCCCCTCCTGTCAGGGAGTTGTGCGGAGCCACAAGGTCCCCCCTGAGCCTCCTTTGCTCCAGGCTGAGCCCCTTCCCCAGCTCCCTCAGCCCCTCCTGGGGCTCCAGCCCCTTCCCCAGCTCCCTTCCCTGCCCTGGACACGCTCCAGCCCCTCCAGGGCTCCCTGGCCAGAAGAGCCCAGAACCGGACACAGATCCAGCTGGCCGGGGCAGGAACGCAGCCCCTGCAGAAGTCCAGACTTTTCAGAATCTCTGGAAAATCCAGACCCCTATGTAAAGCCTTCTGAAGGTAGAGTCCATAATCACCATCAACAAGAAAGCTTCTGGGCACTTGAAGTCATTCAGAACACACAGACTCTGTGCTCTGAAGGACACAGCCCTGAGTCTGTTCTTGTTATGTGAAAACCAATCCTACAAAATCAAGTTTTGATCAAGCTGAAGTTCCTGTGCCTTGTTTTAAGCAGCTACTTCTCATAAAAAAGAGATTAAACCACAGCAACAGAGAGGCAGTTTCCATCACAGCTTATCTGTCCACATGTGACAGACTCATACAAGGATTCAGAAAATAATTCTTACTGGTAGACTGAGACAAGGAGAAATGAGAAGGGGGTTTGGAAAGTAAAATGACAGGCAGTAGGTAAAGAAAGGATTGCTGACCCTCCATGTCACCAAGGCACAGCAATTCTGTGCTTACAAAATGTTGCTACAAGTACAATATTGCCAATGAAAACTAAAATTGGGCAGGCAATGTAAATTACTGGTGGAGTATGAGATGAAAGACACGACACTGAGGTAGACTTCGAATACTGCCAGTTGTAGTGTCTTAGCTCTTTGAAAGCCAAACTAATTAAATTATTGCCCTTCAAATACAATTTCAAAGCCTGATTTCATCCAAAGTTAAAATATTTATATTTTAGGGCTTCCTAGTAAAGAAGCAGAGTCCATTTATATGAGCTGCCTCAGTACTAAAATCTACTCTCCTAAGCTGCAACTGTGCTTCTGCTGCAGAGAAAACCAGAAAGGAAAGGTTGTGGCCTTCCAAGTCGTCCTGCTGCTTAGAACAGATGCAAAATCTCTTCATGACTGAAGAATAAACCAGAAAGGTCATGACTGAAGAGCTTTGTTGGAAAATCAACTGCAAAGTTCATGACTGAAGAGCTGCAGTGGCTCTGCTCACACACAAACTCCGTGGCTATAAACCAATATATGAAAGCACAGATACAGTGCTTGAAGATTTTTAGGAGTTCAGCCCTAAAATTATTACTGGAATAAGAGCTGCAAGTCCCAAAGTCTGAGACTCTTCTGGAGGGCACACAAGGTGTTCCAGGGCAATTTCATGGAGGTCTCTGCTTTCTCTGCACCAGGAGTTCCCTTCCCACGTGTGAGCAGCACCTTTAGGACTCCAGCCCTTGGAAGCAAAGACCCAGCTCAGTTCTCACAGCCTTCCCCCACCAAGGGATGGCTCAGGACAGGCAAATCCTAAAGGAATCAAAGAGCATCAACGTTTGATACCCTAAAATCCAGACAATCCAACACATGGGCAGGAGAATCACAGGATCCCAGGGATGGCTGAGGCTGAAGGGAGCACAGTGGGCAGCTGGTGGCACCTCCCTGCTGCAGCAGGGCCATCGCAGAGCCCAGGGCACAGCAGTGTGTGCACACAGCTCTGCAGCAGCCCCAGGGAGGAGAGCCCAGAGGCTCTCTGGACAATCTGTGCAGGGCTGGGCAGTGCCCAGGGCAGGAGTTGTGCCTCCTGTGCAGGGGCAATGGCTGGGCTCAGTCGCTGCCCGTGGCTCTGGTGCCATTGCTGGGCCCCCGGAGCAGAGCCCGGGCCCTGCTCGGAGCCCTCCCTGCAGCCAGGGACAGCCAGGGCTGAGGGCCCCTCTCAGCTGGGGCTCCTCTCCGGCCTGAGCAGCCCCAGCTCCCTCAGCCTTTCCCGGGCACCCAGATGCTCCAGGCCCTTGCTCATCTTGGTAGCAGAAGAAACTTGGGAGTGCAGTACCTGGAAGAGGCTCATTCCTAGCCAGATTCCACAGCCTGGTGGTTCCAAGACTATTGGGATCTAGGATTTCCTCCTTCTCCAGAAGCAGCTTCCTGCCTCATCCCTCCCAGCACAGCCGCAGGGAGATCCCAGGATACTCGGTCCATTCTGCCAGGACTAAAATCTGTACATTAACTGAGATGAACCTCGTTTCAGTGCCCCTATTTCGTGAATAACTCACCTCTCACCACAGGGAAATTCATCTTCTGTAGCTTCGAAGTGCTGCTGGTGGCACTCAAAGACATTTTTAAGAACCGAACCCTTCAGAGGAACTGAATGGCTCCACTACAACTCAACATCAAGGAGAGCTCTTTTCCCTGTAGGATCAACGGCAGAGCTCCCAACCAGACACAGCGAGTCCCCACAAAACACACAAATGACTGCTGCTCCCAAGAGCAGAGACTTTCCCTCGGGCAAGAACCTGGTGGCATTTCTCTCCGCTCCCTGGATGTGCACAATGCAGGACTCAGGCTACGATCAATGAGCTCCAGCTACTCAAACATGCATTTTCCCCAGTTAATTTCCTGCCCAACAGTAATAGATCAAGATCTGAAACTATTTTATGTCTCAAAGAGCCTCTTAAGGGGATTTGTAAGACCCCTCAGTGATTCAATTTTTGTAGCAGAAGGCTGTTAGACTGGATAAAAGACATTAACTAATAGAGGGGGCCTTGAAAAACAGGTGATGGCATTTAAGGCTGAACAGTCCTGCTTGGCACAAATGAACAGCTGTTTTTCTCAGAAAAAAAACCCTCACTTAAAAAGTTACCCCCACTCAGGGCAGTGGCAAAGACCACTTAAATGTTTTTTATTACATGCTGATAAAAAAATACCCATCTGCTTAACACTAAGGAAATGAAATCCATATTTGGATGAGCAAGGCTTCTGATTAGCCTCAGTTTTATTTTGTGAAATTTCATTTCGGAATGAAATAAAGCACTGAGCCAGCAGCAAGAGCCATATTCCACAGTGCAGGTGTCCATGGCTCGTCTCTTGTTCCACAGTCAAGCAGAAAGGAAGGAAAAGGAAGGAAATGAATCTGAAACCAGAAGATTGGAAGAACTCCAGTGATGAGTCCAAATAGAGTTGAAAAATTCAACACTAAATAATCAAGAGAGCATTCCTTCTCAGCCATACATCCCAAGAGAAATACTTCCAGCATCCTGTTTGCATCTCCTCTGGGATAAACAAACATTATTCCTCAAATGAGTCAGAAGGGATGAGTTCATGGAAAAACTCCAGGAGGTTTCTGGAGTGGAGGCTTCTAGAAACCCTCATCCCCAGCACCATGGTTGGACTTGCTGCTCTTGAAGGTCTTTTCCAACCCAACTGATCCTGTGATTCCACTGGCTCCACACCAAACACAGGTGGGACTCGACTGTTGACATTTTTGGTGTGTGACAGGGAGGTGTCACAGGTCAGGGGAACGTGGGGGACAGGTGACATCAAGGCCAGCCCTCCCCCTCCTGCCCCTGGAGAACCCCCTTAAACACAACCCGAATTTACAAGATAACGAAAGGACCAGGACGGGCTCATCTCTGAGCGCGTGAATTCAGGAATTTTGTCACTACTCCTCTTTCACAGCTGTAAATCTTCGAGAGAAACTTAAGGGCCTTCAGCCGTTCTTTTAATTCGTGTATAAAAAAGCGCAAAACAACTTCAGATTAAAAGCAGCCCCCAAGAAAATCTTCGAAAAAACCTTTCAAAGATGACACGGTATGAAACAGATCCCCACAACTCACAGCCCCATTACACAGCTTCTAAAAACCCCAGGAACAGATCGACTGCAAATTTTGAGGGTGGATATTCACACTTGCTTTTGGTTTTTAAAAGGGATGAGAATGATTTTTGCCTTCTATTCATGTTTTAAGAGTAAAGAATAAATTATTGGTGCCCCACTCCAACTCACATTTATATTTTCATGAAAGGTACGGACTCAATGCTGGGCAATTAAATCTGGTAACTGGCAAATAAGTGCTGTTGAATTCGTTTGGTCTGGCATAAAAGTGCAGAGAGTTTTGAATTCAGCAGCCCTCTCCTCTGGCCAAAAATGGCTTCTAATTTTTTTCTTTGAGTCATAGACATTGGATTAGAGAGGGGAAAAAAAGGGAGAAATTTGATCCTGTGTTTCCACCTTCCTCCTCCTGATTTTTTTTAGCCTCAGAGTTTGCCTCTGAATTCAATAGAGCAGCACTGGAAAAACAAAAGAGATTTTAGCTGACCTAATTTCATGTATTGCACAGTTCCAGGAGACATTTTCTACTTTTACTTAAGCTAAAAGATTATGGAAAAAAATCAAACCTTTCCAGAATTTCTCCTGTTTGGACGAGAGACAACAGCAGGAATTGTAAAAACAGATCTCTTTCTTTCAGAAAACCAAACCAAAAATACTCACAATATTCCCCATTCACACTCAAGCCTAACATTTATTCTAGTGCACCACAGGATTGAACAAAAGGATTACAGCATGAAAGAACTGGAATTAAACACTGAATGGGCTCATCAACAGTAAATTAGGACTGATGGGATGGCTCTGGAACAAAAGAATTGGTGTTTTTAATACTTAGGGGGGTGGGTTTTTATACAAAGGGACTACAGGAGATGGGAAATATTTGAATTTCATCAGGAGCAGATGGGATCCTGGGGAAGCTTCCTACTAAAGTCTAGGAAAAAAACTGCCTGAGCATTTCCAAGGCACTCCTGGATGAAGTTACTTTGGGACATTAATTGCTGTGACTGGGGAGGATTTGATGACTCAAGAGGTCGAGTAAAACATGTGAAATGGAGAAACTATTAGCTAATTAAGCAAAATGCAGCAAGAGGGGCAAGAAACTGAGTTACAATTTACAGCTCCCACCAGGAAAATGGAGGATTGGCATGCTGGGTGCAAAGAAACGGCCCCTAATTTCTGCCAGAGCTGATTTTTTTACTTATTTGTATTTATTATTCTGCTGCTAAGGGAGCCTACACTGGATGAAAATGGCAATTGCCAGAAGAACACATCTTTTCTATGTTATGTTTCATGTTGAAAACTCTGTTCCTGCACATCAGAACGCCTTCAGGCCCAGCCCTAAGCAGAGCTTTCTATTTAGCTGTGAGAAACATATTTCCAAGTAATTATTCCTGTAAGCATCGCCTCGTTAGGTGGGTGCCATTTGCTGAGTCACCAGTCCCCCACCTTGGCTTCAATCCATTTCATTTCTCTGTTACACCACTGTGAAATTTATCCAAAGTACTTTTAGTGACATTTACCCTTTCCTGAACACAGGGTGGGGGAGGAAATCAGTTCAGTTCGTATCAGGGTGCTGCACGTTCCTCAAGAAGCAGCATTTCTGAACTGTCCCCCCGAAAAAGCAGCAAGAATTTTGGCTACAGGTAGCCAATCTATACTCATTTAAAAAAAAGCTCCCCTGTCCAGCCCATGTAAGAGAACATTACCAAGGATGAAATCTAGTGTGGGTTCTGTGATAAACTGGCACAAGCCAGGCTAAAAAATCCACCCAAAAATTATGTTTAGAACCCTCTGAAGTAAGGGAGTTGCTGTATTTACTCAGTTACAAGACTCTGCCATTAATGAGTGGTGGCCCTTCACTTCCCATAAATCGCCTGGAAGAAAAAGGGTTCTGAAAAATCTTGAGATAAGGACATGGAGATGAGAATTTGTCATACGAGTACAAGGGAACAGAAACGGAAGCCTGAGGGATCCCTTCTCCCCTTCAGAAGATCTAATTGTTCCTGTCCTGTCTAGGCCATCTGTGCTTTGCACGCTTCACCATCGCTCAAGCCTGAATAGAAATGGCTCCTCAAGCAAAAATCTCCATTTTATTCTCCTCAAAGATGCCTTTCTAGAGAGATGCGATGCTGCCAGCATGAATATAAAAATCCCACTGAAAAGTGCTGCTTTTTTTTGTTTTCCAGCCTCCCCTGAGGTCTCTCCACAGCCCCCCACAGTCCCACCATCCTGCTTTCCTTCCCACGATTATTCCCACTGCTCTCCGGTGTGCTCCCGTGCCAGAGGCCATCCCGCTGCCTCTCCTCCACCCAACCCAGCATTCTCATCCTCAAACCAGCACCACCAAGGTCAACCTCCCCAGCCTGACGGCCCCACTCCTCCACTGCAACAAAGGATTAAAATCCACTTAATTGTACCCCAGCACGGAGCAAATACGTGAAATATGAGCAGCTCGTCCGCTTCAGTGTCAGGAGTGAGAGTGATTATGACAGGGTGTAAAAATGGAGAAAATTAAATTAGCTTTCTTGTACATTATGGGCATCAAATATAACGTGGGGTTGGGCTGGGGGATGGAAGGGTAGAAAAGGGCATTTGGAGAGCAATTAGGAGAGCAAGAAACAGAGACTTTCGACTCGATAGCAAAAAACAAAGCATAATTCAAGCAGGATGAAGACCTTCCATGAAAATAAAGTTTCTTTACTTCCTAACTGACAAAACAGAAGTTTCTAAACCAAAACCCAGCTGCCAAAGTCATAAATTTGTACAATTACAGCTCTACCCACATGGAGTGCCATGGATAATGAGCAACTTCATTACAAACATTCTGAAACCACACTCAGTTTTCACTTATCCCACTCATTATTCCCAGGAGTATTCAGGAACAGCTCTGACAGACTTTGCCCTTCAATTCTGTTAAATTGTTCAAAAGAATAAACCCTAATCAGTTATCCAGGGCTGTAATTTTTAATTACCAGAGATCACTGGCAGGACACATTCCTGGTGTCTTTTAATTAAATTCAACCAAGATGCTTTGAGGAGGAATACGAGCTACCGGAGCCATGTTTCAGGGTTCCCGAACTCTTGTTCCTCTACAAAACCCTCACTGTGGATTTTTTCCCAAATTTTTTGGTCATTAACAATTCTCTCAGACTCCTCTCCCAACCACAACTGCTGATTTACAAACAAGGTAAAGCTTAATTTTAAAGCTTTCACAATGAACAAGACAAAACCAATTTTGATGCTCGAGCCCAGCACTGAATAATCACAATTGAAGATTTGATCTTGCCCGGTAAATCAGCAGCTTCAGAAAATGCAATCATCAGTAGATGCCGAAGCCATGAAACGCAAAACACACCCAGACCTTCCTTCCTTGCAACCCCTCTTCCTACCAAATTACTTTTTCAAGTCATAATTCTGGGGGAGAAAAAAGCATTCCAATGAAAATTCCAGAGGCATCCCAGCCCTCCCACAGCTCCACCCCCTCAGTCAAACCCTTACCTTCATCATTCTGGGCCAGAGCCCGTGCCAGGACAGCAGCGAGTGCCATCCCCACTGTGAACCATTTCCAGAGAAAAAGCTGCTGGACCATTTTCTGTCAAACTTCACTCAAGGCAGAGCTGGAAAAGAGGGATTTGACACATTTATTACTCAACCTGCACAAAGCTGAGCCACTACAAACTATTGCACAGGCAACCACATAGGGGATATGCAGTCTCTAAGAGCATGGCATTGTTTCAGCCATAAAAATAAATAAAATAAGGAAGGAGAACCCCATTAGCATTAATCAAGATGTGTGTACTCATTAACTCGATAACTGTGCATGCACAGCCCCCCAAGTCAAGAAAATGCAAGGTTCTGGCTTAAATCAGGTCTGATTTCCATAATTTCCCTTCAATAAAGTATTTATGTTGTCCTTCCTGCTTCCAAGCACTTTGGAGAAGCAACTGCAGCAGAGAAATTGCTCTGATTAAAATGAGGGTTCACTGCAAAAGGGCGACTCAGGATTCAAAGGCATTACCCAGGAAAAATGGGAATGATCCCTTAGGATGGCCTTCTTTTAAGGACACAGGCTGTTGGGTTGTGTCCAGGAAAACGGGAAAAACACCACCACCACCGCACCAAAAAACCCCCCCACAACCAACAAAGCAAAATTAACAAACATCCCCCTCCCAAAAAAACCAACAAACCCCCCTCCAAAACAAACAAAAACCAAAGAAACAAAAACAACAAAAAACTCCAAGTAAAACAAAAACCCAAAACAAAACAAAAAACCACAACCCTCGCCCTTCCCTGCCCCAAACCCCCAGAAAGAAACCAAAAACCACCCAAACAAGCAAAAGAATCCCCACCAAAATCCCCAAGACAGGTCTGGCTGAACTTCAGAGCTTATTTGGAGTGTGGAACGTTAGAAAGTTACCAAAAGCTCTGGTTCACAGTTCCAATAAAAAGAATTAGCACAATTCTGCAGCCCAGAATTGAATTATTTAAAAATATTCCTTCAAATTTAAAATGTTTGGGAAAAATACAGTGACAGGAGCACGGAATGAAGAGATTTTTTTTCAGCAATAAAAACCAAGTTATTGTATAAATAAATAGCTGCATTTATTAAAAATCAAACAAACCTGCAAAACAATCGTGTGCCAAGAGCTCTGGAGGAAAACCTGTGGGGTTTTTTCCACAGGATAAGGAAAGCATGCAGGGAAATGTAAGAAACCAGACAGAGTGGCCCATATTTACTCAAGTATTTAAAGTTCCTAGGTGGTTGACAATATATATTAAATATATATATATATATATATATGTATATATATGGTTTGCTTGCAGGACAGCTCATATGGGTGGGATCTCTAGGACATCAGCGGTTTTTCCCAAATTCAACGATCCTAACCCATGATTTATGAGGCTCCCTCACAGCAAGCACTGTTCCTTTTCCCTTGGTAAAAGCCATGGATTGCAGGTGACTTTATTGGTTTTAATACCAACATTCTGGAAAAACCAACGGCAGCACCAAAATAATTTCAAATTCTACACTGCACATGTTGCTCCGCTTCTCATCTGAAGGTTAAGGATGGAGAGAGGCTTTTCCAGGCTCCTCCTCCCCTCAGGTTGGACTTCTCCCAACCAGGCAGCAATTCCAGGAAGAACTTCGATACTGGTCATCAAACCAGTGAAACCCCAGCACAGACCTCATGGGACTGTTCATTCCCATTTCAGACCAACGCTTCTCCCAACAGAGCAGCTCCAGGTCATGGAATCCAGGAATTCAAGCCATGCAAAGCACCCTCCCTTCCTCCTCTCTCCTCCTTTTCCCTTGCCCTTCCAGAGCTGCTTCTGCCCAAATTCCAGCAGGGAATTGTGAAGTCACAGAATTCTTAAGGCTGGAAAAGACCACTCAGGTCGTTAAGTCCAACCAGCACCGCCACCACGGCCAGCACTAACCCATGTCCTCGAACGCCACATCCACAGGTGCCTTGAACACTTCCAAGGATGGAGACTCCACCACTGCCCCAGGAGAGCCCATTCCAGTGCTTTAGAACCCTTTCCGCAAAGAACTTTTCCCTCCTATCCGATCTACACCTCTCCCAGCGCAACTTGAGGCCGTTTCCTCTCATCCTCTCACCTGTTTCCCTGGGAGAACAGACCCAACTCCCCTCTCTTCACTATCAGCTCCTCTCAGGGAATTGTAGGGAACAACCTCAGGGAGGAGAGAGCAACCCTGACAGCTCAAATGAGAATTTCTGGCAAAATGGGAAGTTAGGGACAGCTCAAAGGAGAATTCCAGACTCTTCCCAAAGGAACTATTATTCCCACGTGTGAGGAGACCAGAATTGCTCAGAAGGGCCTTTTCCCTCCCTTCTCCTTCCCAAAACGCTCATTTGGTTGCTGTCGTCCCAACTTCCACTTAGTCCGTTCCAAAGTCACTCTGGAATTTGCAACAGCACCTTCAAAAAAAACCCCAAAATTACTTTTACCATGACATATTCCTGTTGACTACTGGGAAATCAAGGCTGCCTCCACATTACCCATATGGATTGCAATAATTCATCATTATCAAACTTCCTGGGAATTCTGGGGATGGGAACTTTTCTCAGTATTTCACCACTATTTCCTCCCCTGTTAACAAAAATTCCTGAAGGAACTGGGCTCAGGTGGTTTTCCACTTGAAGCAGTGTTATTCCATTGGGTGGCATTTGCCTCCAACCTTTTACACCTCAAATCCCAGAAAACAGAAGTCCAGGAGACTCTGGGTGTCTTCGGGCCAGTCTAAGGAAAATCCCATTGAAATACAGATTTTAGGTGTTAACAGACCTAAAAAGAAGTGCACAAGCTCACATCAGGGGCCACTGATATTTGATTTTGCAACCTTGAAAAACAAAATAAATCCAGCCCTCCAATCACAATGTTCTATTTTAGAAAGTTATTCAGAGCTCAGCTGACACCCTTGAGTGGAGTCTGCTCCTGAGAGATTTTTAGGACAGAATCTTGACAGATTTATTTTTGATTTTGTTGAAATGTCAAGTTAAACCACAAGGATAACAACACTGCTGCTCCCAGAATAAGCAGCTCTCTATGCAACTGGAATACAACAGAAGAAAAATCCTGGTTTTTCCTTCAATTTGCACCAGAAAAAAAACCCAACCCCAAAAAAAAAAACCAAACCAAACCAAACCAAACCAAAAAAACCCAAAAACAAAACAAACAAAAAAACCCAAAAAAACAAAAAAAAAAAACAAACCAAAAAACCCCAAACAAAAAAAAGCCACCAAAAAACAAAACAAACAAAAAAACCCCCCCAAAACAACAAGAAAATGAAAAAACCACCACCACCAAACAAACAAAAAAACCAATCAAACAAATAAAAACCCCCAAAAAGCCAGAAAATGAGAATATTAAGTTCAAATGATTCTGCTAACTTGAAAATAGCGCAGAACAAATCACAATTTACCACAAAGTGCCAAAAGGTTGACAACCTCTAAGAAGTAAGATTGAACTCCAGACAGAGCAAGGAATAACTACGAATTGATGAGAGAAGGAAGATCTGTAAAGTAAAAACACACAAAATGTCCACAAGACTCAGTATTTTCCTGGAAAATATTCTGATTTTAAACTTTAGGAGATGATAAAGGTAAATTAAAAATAAAACCAACCTAAATATGAGTTACGAACTCCTTTGAATATATTTAGAGGACCAATAATATGACAGGAACTTCCAATAATTATTTATTTTTAAATCAGGTGTTATTACAGGACTTAAAACCTTGCATTCATTAGAAGCTTGAGCAGAGGGGAACATGACCTTGGTCGAAATAAATAACCATTCTCTGGGCACCCTGTGCCAGGGCCTGCCCACCCTCCCAGGGAACAATTCCTTCCCAATATCCCATCCATCCCTGCCCTCTGGCAGTGGGAAGCCATTCCCTGTGTCCTGTCCCTCCATCCCTTGTCCCCAGTCCCTCTCCAGCTCTCCTGGAGCCCCTTTAGGCTCTGGAAGGGGCTCTGAGCTCTCCCTGGAGCCTTCTCTTCTCCAGGTGAGCACCCCCAGCTCTCCCAGCCTGGCTCCAGCCCTGGAGCAGCTCCATGGCCTCCTCCGGGCTCTCTCCAGCAGCTCCACATCCTTCTTGACTATTTGAAACAATTCAATGGGGAAAAATAAAAAAAAAACAAAAAAAAAAAAAGAAAATCTAAATTTTGGGCCAGGTTTGCCACAAGCCAGAGCCCTTGGCTGCCTCAGAGCAGAACTGCCCCATCCACACCCAATTCCGCAGGAAAAGGACTGTGCAGGTGCCACAGCACCCAAACTGCCACCAGCAACTCCTCCGAGTGTTCTCCACAAGCAGCAAATCTGAAAACAACCTGGAGACAAACACTTTGCACTTCCTGCTCCTGCAGTGGGTTTGAAGCCCTGACAAACCTTAACAGAAATCACTAAGTGAGCATTATGAATTCATTAGACGCATAAACAAACATTTGCAATTTAATATATTTGTCAAAGAAAAACAGCTCCTGAGAAACTGCTGTGGCTGGATGAGTAACCCAGCATTTAAAAAGGGATTAAATACCCATTTATATCTGTGCCATTATTTACACAACAAGCCTGAACTCCTTCAAGCATCAGGAGTGACACATTTTGCTTAGTGGGGATGCTCTCTGCATTTGTGATAAATCTTCAAAAGTATATATATACATTTTTAAAGGTTAATGCAACTGAATTGCTTTAACACGGCAAGAAATTATAGTGGACTGGTTTTTTTTACAAGGTTCATCATTATTACTGATCAGCTGAACTCTCTTAAAGATTGTAGACATAAAATAGGGAGTGCAAATGCTTATTTTGGAGAACTGGTGCCGTAATAAATCAGAAATGCCAGTAAAACAGCAGGAAAAAGCCTCTTACAGAAGCCAAAAAGGAGAAGAACTTGCTTTAGTCTGGCAGTGTTCCTTAGTTAAAGCTACAGTTCATTAAAAACTCTGTGTCCCAAATATTTGATTTTTGTCACCCAAACAGTCCTGTTGAAGTGCCAGCAGGAGGAAAAACGCCTTTGAAAGATTATTTAACCACAGAACAGACACACACACCAAAAAAACCTCAAACTCTGGCTTGCCTCACAAGGCTGTTCAACACTCAAGTCATTTCACCTGGTATCATATGAATTCCTAAGGAATTCATAATATTCACATGGCATTCATAATATCCGAAATAAAATTCCTGTGGAATTCATATCCATGAATTCCACAACGTGGCTCAGGTGGGTTTATTTCTGATTAGCAGGCCCTGAGCCCCTCTCACTGCGGTTGCACATCTGCTAAGCTGGAGAACAACCTCAGCTGGGGCTTAACCCCAAAAATAAACCCTAATTCCAGCTCAGGGATCACCTCTGGTAGCTCAGAACATCCTGAAATCTCATCCCACAAGCCCCCTCCCACAGCCAGACCCTGAGCCCCTCTCACTGGTGGGGCACACCTGCTGGAAAACACCCTCACCTGGGGCTGAAGCAGAAAAATAAATTTGAATTCCAGCAATTCTGGCTCAGGAGCTCAGGGATCACCTCTGGCAGTTTGGGACATCCTGGAAGGCTGGAGATCAGCTCCCAGCTTCCCTGCCATGCCCAGGACCTGAGCCCCTCTCACTGGTGGGGCACATCCAGGGCACATCTGCTAGGCTGGAGAGCAGCCTCAGCTGGGGCTTAACCCCAGAGAGAAACCCTAATTCCAGCTCAGGAATCACCTCTGGTAGCCTGGGACATCCTGGAAGGCTGAAGATCAGCCCACAGCCTCCCTCCCACGCCCAGGCCCAGATCCCATCTCCCAGGCCCCTCCAACCAGGAGAAAAGCCAGGGAAGGAAGATGTCACCTTTGAGTCAAAACCAGTTCTGGCTCTGAGTCAGCTGCAAGTGTGACTAACTCTGTTTGCTGAAGTCAGATATCTGTTTAAATGCTTTCCTGAAGAATTATTCAAGCATAAGCAAATATTTGGCCGTGCTGGTGCTACAGTGAGTAAGTTACAGTGCAAATCCAGCCCTTTCTCCAGCTCTGTGAGTTCCAAAAATCCAAACACGACTCCAGGTTTTATCTCAGTGACACTTCTCGAGCAATTAGCACACGAGTACTTCAGCCTACGGACTCTTGGATTTACTCAATCCCACTGAAGTGCTCTCACGCTCCAGGACTGGCACAGCTGAGTAGGATTTTATCATTCTCCTCTCCTTGGGCAAGACCTTTTAGGAACATGAAGATTTTTAAGATGAAATTTCAAGTTCAAACCTGCTCCCACCTCAATTGCCTTTTCCCAGCCGCCGGGTCTGTTCCACATAAATAAAGACGTGTTAGAAAGTGGAACACTGATGCTGCATCTGTCCCTCGCCCGTGTGTTATCAAGCTCTTGAGTTTTTACCCTTACTTAGAGGCAGCATTTTCAGAAAACAAAGACACAGAAACAAGAAAAAAACGATGACGATTTATTTGAGGATCGGAAGTAAAATTTCACCAGCAACTTGAAATCCCTCAGCATTTTCTCTGTATTTACATTCAGATAATTCACCTTCAAATATTCCTGCTTGCCCCCATTCTTCTAAGAACTATCAGATTTATTCCTTTCTTTGCCCCACTCTTTATGCCTGTTATTTTCTGTGCCTTTCTTGTAGAAATGACTGTCTAAAAGTTGATCAGAGGCCCCTGCAAGGCCAAAGTAACACCTCAGAGCTCAAAAAAGTAATTTCAAACTTCAGTGAGAACAGCACAGCTGTCCCTGGGCCTGGCTGGGAAAGACGCAATGTAAAAATTAATTAAGGAGTCATTTTTACTTCAATGCAGAAATCCCTAAGTTTATTTCAATATTTTGCACCCCCAAAAACCCCAAACCTGCTGTTTTCCTACATTGCATCAATTATAAAGTTCTTCATTTTCCATCTCTATATACCAGTGGTGGCCAGAGAACCCCAGAATGGTTTGGGCTGGAAGGGACTTTAAAGCTCATCCCCTTCCAACCCCTGATGTGAGCAGAGAAACCTTCCAGCCACTCCAAGGGTATTTTTCCACCCTCCTGCCAGCAGAACATCCTACAGATGATGATTTAAAAGGATTAAAACTATTTAATGCTGCTGATTCCCACTGAACAAAGAAGGTTGATAAATAGATGGAAGGCTTGCACAGTGAAAACTCAACTAAATTGACAAACATAGCAAAGAGCTTTATGGGATAACTGACAAAGGGAGAGAGAAGCACTTTTGTTTCCTGCTTCCATCACTAGCAGTAAATTTATTTCCTGTCTTTTTAACAAGTAATGCAGTTAACGGGATGGATTAACAGGGTTACAATTCTTCATCGTTCATTCCTCCACAAACACCACTTTTTCATGCGTTATGAATTTATTTATTCTCATTTCCAAGCCCTCTGTATGGACTTCACCTATAAAATATTATTTTCACAGAAGGTTTTGAGTCACAAAAGAAGCTGTTTGGCTGTGACATTGTTCATTTGAAACTCCTGCTGTGCAGATGGTGCCTCCAGAAAGAGGAGAGAGCAAAGATATCCTAAACCTGGCATCAGAGCCAGCAGACTTCAGCTGAAAATTAACATTAACATAAAAAGATTAAAAGAAATACGACCCACATTAGGCAGGAGTAGCTCAGTTAGCTCTTCAATAACTTTTGTCTTCACAAAATACGCACACAGAGCTAAAATTACACATTGAAGTGTTAATAATGAAAATATAATTCCACAGAAAAGTCCAAAGATCAGTTTCATGGCTCTTACTGCAAGACAGGTGTTGGATTCCATCCCAAAAACCTCTCCATTTCTCCACTGCCAGAGCAGTTACTCTCCAAGGAGCCTTCCCTGGGATTACATAACACAGAGGAGAGAATCCAAGGGGTAAAATCTCCCTGACACCAGGAAATGGTTTGTCAGGAACCCCTCTGAGTGCTCCTTGCAGGACAGCAGGAACTGTCTCCACATCTTATGGCTGAAAAACTGACTGGTGTTATGAAAAAATGGAAAAATCCCAAACTAAACCAGGACAAGGAACATGCCACAGATTAAAGAAATTAAGTGGATTCATTTTAATGAAGAAAATTACATTTTTGCAAGTAGACTTTATATGCTGCCTCTTCCCTTCTCTGAGATGATTTTAATTTGAATGTTGTAAAAATAAATACACTAAACTTGTCAGTTTTCTAGAAAATGAGTGTTTCTATTTGCCTGTAGTCACCAGAACAGGAGTAGGGTTAACTACACCCTGGAGTAGTGGCAGGAGCTGTGTCTGAGTAGCTCAGCGCATGGCATGTCAGAATTACCATGTGCACACTCCCTGCGCAGAGATTTCATCCAGCCACTCCCAAGAGCAGCTGAAGATTTTGGTGCTGGGGATTACTGGGCCAGAAGTTAGGCCTGGCTTTGGAAGTTGGGCCAGATGCCAAAGAGTAGGGCTGGTTAAAGCAGGGAGCTGCCACAGGATTCAGAGGTCCCCTAAAGCACAAATGCACTTCCCGTTATCGTACAGGAGCCAGGCTGCCTCTCTCCACCCCCTTGGCATACTCCTAATAAATCCCAAATATTCCTTCTGCCACCAGTGCCCACCTGCTGTTCATTCCCAGTAATCCAGGGACACTCCCCTTGTGGCTTTTACCCTCCAGGGACCAGGCTCCTCAGCAGAGCCCAGCCTAAAATAGGCCATTTCACAGGAATTCAGGTTTCTTTTCTAGAGAAGAGCAGGAAATCAGAAGTTTCATCTTTGTCAGTTTTTTTGGTTCGTTACCAGTGACCACATTCTGCACTTAAATCACAGATTATTTATTTAACCCCTAAGCCACGTGCACAAGGAGCCTTCAACACAAACAACCTCAGATGTCCCACCTGGTACGTTCAGACCCCTCTCAAACTTCAGCAGTTTTCTTGGGAAGCCTCCTCGGCTGGACTGGAGTCTGTTAGTGGAGCCCTGGGCCAGATTTTCATTGTTTTAAGCACATCCCTGCTGTTCAGCACCTCCTTTCTGCCTCTGATCCTTAAGCCTGACCTGCAGTTTCCTCCTGCTCCCATCCAACAGCACCCCAATCCCACAGGGGGTTCCTGCCTTCCCCCATCTCCTCCTGCCCTGTCAGTTCTGCATCTCAAACCCTCTTGTCTCCATCATTCCCAAACAACCTCTCCCAACCCTCCCCCGCCCCTCTGCTCTCCAAGCTTTCCCACATCTGACATCACATCTCTCAAGCCTCAAGCGCTCTTTCCCTCCTCCCATCCATAATTTTCCTTCCCAGTGTTTTTGGGGGCTCTTACCCTTAAAAATCCCTCTTTTCCCTTCTGAATAGGCACTGAACACAATTGAGGTGATTACATGTTTTGATTATGCTTGAATTGATTTCTGAGCTTGTTGGCCAGGAGGGAAAGGAGGCCATTAAATCTTTACTCATGTTCTGACATTTTTAAAAGGCTTCACAAAGCTGGAACCACTTCCCTCTCTTCACCGCCCCAGAGAAACTGCGGTTGCCCCTGGATGGCTGGAAGCATCCAAGGCCAGGCTGGAGCAGCCTGGGATAGTGGAAGGTGTGGGAGGGGGTGGGATAGGATGAGCTTTGACCAACCCAAACCATTCTAATGATTCTATGATTTATCCATCTCCATTTAACCGTTCCACCTTCTGAATCTCCTCATCCCTCCAGCTGCTTTTCAGCCCTCTGGCAATCACATAAACCCATCCCCTGAGCCTCTGTTTCTCCAGACACCCTCACACCTCAGTGCTGCACCATCAACCCCCAACATCCAGCACTTCACTTCCTGCATTTTCTGTATTCCTGTTTTCCTTAAAATATAGAATATCCCGGGCTCTCTCATCCACCCAGGCTGGCTATTTCACGGCACTTGGCCTCCACCTTTCCCAAGCAAATCCTTCTCTTCCACCCTTCCAGACTCTCAGAAGTGTTCCTGCTGAATGCAGGAATGGCTGTGGCATTTCCAGCCTGTTTTGTTCAGCTGGATCTGTGGGTGAGCCACGTGTTGAGAGCTGAGGTGTGCAGGGTGTGCCCACGTGCTGGGGCACTGGAATGGGCACAGGGCACCCATCCAGGGACAGCTGGCACCAAGGACCTGCCAGAGCTGCTGGGGATGGATTTAGACACCTACATGTGAGTTTTGATCTGCTCAAGTATCTCCTCGGTCAAACATCCAGCAAGAAATGGCTCCTGAGGAACAGAACAGAGATAAACGTGGGATCTCACAGTTCATTGTGGAGACAGGAAAATTACAGAGATGACTCTGGGAGAAGTGCAAGCACAGGGATTTTCAGATGGTTCCAGGCTGAAGGTAGGCTACACATGCCAGGGATTACTGGTATAGAAATGGTTTGGGTTGGCAGAGACCTTGTAGATCCTCTCATCCATCCCCCATTCCATGGGCAAGGACAACTGGGCCCTCCTGCTCAGGCCACAGAATTTGCCTCTTGTTCAACTCAGTCTTGGGTGTGAACCCCAGACTGGTCAGGGCTTGGAAGGGACCTTAAAGCCCATTCAGTGCCACCCCTGCCACGGGCAGGGACACCTCCCACTGTCCCAGGCTGCTCCCAGCCCCAGTGTCCAGCCTGGCCTTGGGCACTGCCAGGGATCCAGGGGCAGCCACAGCTTCTCTGGGCACCCTGTGCCAGGGCCTGCCCACCCTGCCAGGGAACAATTCCTTCCCCATATCCCATCCATCCCTGCCCTCTGCCACTGGGAAGCCATTCCCTGTGTCCTGGCACTCCATCCCTTGTCCAAAGTCTCTCTCCATCTTTCTTGTCAGCTCCTTCAGGCACTGGGAGGCCACAATTTGGTCACCCCAAAGCTTTTCCTCCCCAGGCTGAACAATCCCAGCTCTCCCAGCCTTTCCTCCCAGCAGAGCTGCTCCATCCCTCTGCTCATCCTGGAGCCTCCCCTGGGCTCTCTGCAGCAGCTCCAGGTCCCTCCTGTGCTGGGCCCCAGGGCTGGGGCAGCTCTGCAGGTGGGCTCTGCACTGAGCACAGGGGCAGAGGGGCAGAATCCCCCCCTCCCCTGCTGCCCATGCTGGGGGCTCAGCCCAGCACTGGGTTAAGAAACAGGAAAATCCAGGGAAATCCAGGGAAAAGCACTGCACCTCACCCCAGTGTTGTGCAATAGAGACCACTGTACCCCATCAAGCAGCGAACTTTGAGGTGGAGGGAACAGGCACGGGGGAAGTGATGCACAACAAGAACCTCAATCCTATATTTCAAATGACTCCAGCAGCACATCCCCTGGAATGCGTTGAGCAGTTTTGTTGGATGTGAAACATCTCATTGTTTATTTAGATACTTCACTCATAGGGCCTGTGTTTCTGGTTATTTCTAGAAGAAGATCAGCCAAAATGGGTTTACAAATGTTTCTAATTAAGAAACTATTAAGATATCCAAGTAACAGTAAGATCCTTGAAGGAAATCCAGGAATACCACCAAAACCAGAGCTTTAACAACCCAGCAATAACACATCACTCAGAGGAATGTTCTGATAGAGGGCTATTCTCAAATTTCAAAAGCTGTCAGAGTAAATAAGATTGTTTCACCAATTTCCTGTAACATCTCATAAAGGAAAAAAACAATGTTGTTTTCTGACAGTCTTTAAATGAACAGCACCCTTACACCCACACAAGGGCACAGGTTTGTCTCTGACAGAGGCCAGATGTGGGAGAATGGACAAAAGCCAACAAGGAAATGCACCCAGAGATGCAGAGATCACTCAAAGAATGGACAGCCCACGCACATCCACAGGCTCCTGATAACATTCTCCCCTCCTCCACTCACTTTCATCCCACTGGATACTTTCATTTGTACGGAGCTGACATTTCCATAAATTCCATTAAGAGACCTGGTGTTTGGAAGACGTTAGGTTGAGCTGGTGAAGTTGAATAGGCTGGAAAGAGCCAGCACAGGGCAGACACTCAGTGACCTCCCCTTGGCACATCAGTGAGGCACCACATTCCTGCCAGGGCATTATCACACGTTCAGGCATCAGATCTGAACCTCTGAAGCTGGAGAAGGAGTTTGGATAAGGGCCTGGAGTGTCAGGATGAGGAAGAATGGCTTTAAACTGAAGGAGGGCAGCGATAGATGGGATATTGGGAAGGAATTGTTCCCTGGGAGGGCGGGCAGGCCCTGGCACAGGGTGCCCAGAGAAGCTGTGGCTGCCCCTGGATCCCTGGCAGTGCCCAAGGCCAGGCTGGACACTGGGGCTGGGAGCAGCCTGGGACAGTGGGAGGTGTCCCTGCCCATGGCAGGGGGTGGCTCTGGGTGGGATTTAAAGTCCTTCTAACCCAAACCATTCTGGGATCCTTTGATCATAAACCAAGCTTCAGAAATGAGGGAAGAGACCTCTCTTACCTGCAGCAATATCAGCTGGCCCAAGGTTCAGCAGCAGAGAGCCCAGGATAAAACTCCCTCCCCATGAGACAAGAGCACAGAGCAGAGGGCACCTGAGGAGCTCAGGTGGAAGGAAAACACAGAAAACCAAGTTCCTGATGGGCAGCTGGGCCACGGCTCTCCACTTCCACAGAAGAGTGAGCAGTGCCAATCCATCCTGGAAGCTGCTCTGTCCACAACATGTCAAGAAGCAATTCTGCCACCTCAGAAGCACAGAGTTGAACCTGAGAGATGCCAGTGTGGCTGTTCATGTCACCCAAGAGCTGCTGGGCATTGGTGACACCCAGCACAGATTCCTGCCCACGGCTGAAGTCAGGGAAGGGGGAACAGAAGTGGAAGCCGTGATTATTCCTACAGGAGAGAGGGTGGAGTTCTGAACACAATACTGAGACAGCTCCTTGGCAGAAAGGGGAAGAGGCACTCCCGTGGTTTGCAGCAGAGAGGTAACTACAGGTAGGCAGTGCCCACTGCAGTGATGTGTCCCCTCCCGGGGCTTTGTCCACAGTGTCTGAGGCTGCCAGGATGGGGAAGGACAAAAAAGGGCCCTGGCAGCAAGAACATAATGATAGAATTACAAGAAACATTCATTCTAAAGATCAAATGAGAAGATAAAAGTTAGTTTTCATGCAGTGTCAGAAGAGATGCCTTTCAACCCGGGCATGTATTCCATGGGACTGGCAGCAGGCCTGGGGTTAGGGGTACTTTGTATCTCTTCCCTCAATTTCTGTGGCTTTTCTCCTAGAATGTGTAAAGAGAGGTAGGAGAGAAAGGAAAGCACCGTGGGGTGTGAGGCTGGCTGTCCAAAATAAAAGGCTGAGCGGTGGGAAGCAGCGTTTTAGTGCAATTCAGCTGTAAAAACAATCGGAAACTACGAGCTAAGAGGGCAGATGAGCTGGCCCACGCACTTTGCTACTGCTGGGTGAGGAGGGGAAGGTGTCAGAGTGCGGAATCAAGTGCCAGGTGAAGCTCTGCCAGCTCCAGAGCTCAGCCCCGGCTACAAAGAGAGGCTTGTCAGCAGCTCTGTGAGGATCCACGTGCCTTTAGTACCTGGGCAGCTTGGGAAAGCAATCTCCGTTTGGATAAAAAGGCACATGGGGACAAATAAGATATTCATGTATGCGGAGAGGGACTGGGGATTTGTCAGCTTTTCAGCTCTGCTCCCCTCAGAGGAGGTGGCACAGGGAGTGGCTGCGGGTACCCAGCTGAAGTAAACGAAGTGGTGGGAGGCATCAGGAGGGAGAGGAAGAGGGCCTAAATTCCAATGCCATTATACAGGACAATAGGAAAACCCTGGAGCATCGAAGGAAGGTTTTGCTGCCATCATTTCAAAAAAGAGGCACCAGAAAAGGCCAAGGGCTCGGGAAGGACACCGGGGAACCCTGCACTCCTCTGCCAAACACAACAACATGCCCAAAGAAATCCACCCGTACCTCAGAAATCAGACTGGTTTGGACTGGAAGGGATGTTAATACCCACCCAGTTCTACCTTCCAGTATCCCAGGCTGCTCCAAGCCCCAGTGTCCAACCTGGCCTTGGGCACTGCCAGGGCTCCAGGGGCAGCCACAGCTTCTCTGGGCACCCTGTGCCAGGGCCTGCCCACCCTGCCAGGGAACAATTCCTTCCCAAAATCCCATCCATCCCTGCCCTCTGGGAGTTTAAAACATGGAAAAGGAAGATTCCCAAGGATTACTTGCTGCAAGGAAGAGACATTCCAGACATCAACTGAAATCTTGATCGGCAAAGCTGCTGTAGCAACAAATTTTTACCATGACACTGTAATATTTCTGTCCTAGAGGAACAGAGTCAGGAATAAAAGCAAGGATACACACAAAGAAATCTTTCTCATGCCAGCTAAACGCTCAGGCTTGTTCAGGAAGTCATCAGAACAGAGAAAACACTCTACTCCCAGTTGTTACCTCTCCAAACAACAACAGATTTAATTATGCAGATTAAAACAAGGACATTCCATGCTTCAGGGCTTCTGCAAACTGCCTGGAGGAGCCAAGGGGGAATCCCCAGGCAGCGCTGTGCACCTCACCTCAGGTAAAGGGTTCAGGGACACATCTCCTGTCTCCAAAACGCGCAGTCAATCAGAGGAACGTCTGCTGAACAGAACAGATTAATGGCTGAATTCAGTTGCTAATTGATATGTTTGATTTTGCCCTCCAGCTGTGTGGTACAAAGTGAGTAAAGCATGTAAAAGGCCATAAATGAAGTGTGAGTTTCCTCACAACTCCCTTCACTTGTTCTGAGTTAAAGAACAAGTTTCCTTCACCCTATCTGAATTTTACTCTTTGTCCAACACTTTGGTCCTCAGCACACAACAGAGAAGAGGGAAGGTTCTACACCTGAGCATAAGGCACTCGGGTTTTGGGAAACATGGGCTGAAATACAGCTATTTCAACAATATCCTGATTACAAAAGTGACAACACATCCCAGGGGGGACCTTGTGGCTCTGCACAACTCCCTGCCAGGAGGGGGCAGCCAGGCAGGGTCGGGCTCTGCTCGCAGGGAACAGGGACAGGACAAGGGGAAACGGCCTCAGGCGGGGCCAGGGGAGGCTCAGCTTGGACAGCAGCAGGAATTTCTGCATGGAAAGGGTGCTCAGGCCTTGGCAGGGGCTGCCCAGGGAGCTTTGGAGTGCCCATGCCTGGAGGTGCCCAAGGAAGGGCTGGAGGTGGCACTGAGAGCTCTGGGCTGGGGACAAGGTGGGCATCGGGCACAGCTGGGACTCTGTGGGCTGGGAGGGCTTTTCCAGCCTCAGGGATCCCAGGATATGTCACTGCAGTTGAAAAGAGCTTTTTCCTGGAGCTGGTTCCTGATTCACACAACTGATGTGAGGCATTCCTTTCCAAAGGGAAAAACTGGGGAAAAAAAATTCTTTCAAGACAAAATATCCTGATAACAATAAGATGTTTAGCCTTGGAGGGATTTAGCCATCAAAATCCAGGCAAAATCTGTAGAGAGGCCTTTGGGAAATTATCCAAAATAGGATCCAGACAGAAGGCAGTGCCACTTGACCCGAGGACACAGACTGAGGTGGCACAAAGTAGAGAACACCACAGTAATCACAGACATCAGTGCTGCTGAACAGCCTCACCCCGATTCTGAAGTTTAATTTTTCCCTGCTTTCTCATTAATTACATCTTCAGGCAATCAGATGGTTTTAAACTTGGTAGGAGCAGATTTCTTTAAGACCTACAGCACCACATGCAAGGATTTTGGGTTCTGCCACCCCACTTTGAAAGGGTGAGGGGGAGAGGAAGAAATCAAAGTAAGAATGAGAGCAATGCTGTGAAAAAAGTGCAAAAAGGTCAGGAGAACCCAGCTTTGGCCAAACCTCCTCAGAAGCCACTTAGACTGGACACCTACTGGGATGGGAAGGCAGTAACTCTTCAAAACACCCCCAAATTTACCCTGGAACAACGTCCACCTCCTGTTAACAAGGTGGCCATAAACCACCTCAATGCAGGAGACCTCAGTCGTGGTTCTAAACCACATTATCCTTGTATTGAAATTAATCTCTGGATATTTCCTCAAAGGAGCCTTCTCTACTCTTGGAATTGAAATGTTTTCCAAGTTCTGTTGAGCTCCTCCTCAAATCTTTTATGCATGAACCATTTTCCTGATGCTTTAATCATCGTTTACACCTTTATAGAACAAATGCAGAGAGGCAGAAATGCAAATCTGCATCTTTAGTTCTCACTTAGTGTGCAATCATAAACACCCCACGTGGCTGCAAACACATCTGATGCAGGCAGATTGCAAAATCTGGCTCAGCAGATGTCCCACCAGGAAAACCTTGGGGCACTGGGAAGTTATGGAAGTGGATGTTGGGTTTCTGTGCTCAAGTCCCCTTCTAGGAATAAAATCCTGGTGTTGCTGGTTCGTGCCCTTCAGTATAAGTCGTGTTTTTGAACGGGCTCTCACAGGTAAAGGCCTTTGCCCAAGTGAGCGCTGCAATTTTCACCACATGTATGACTTTTAATCACAGGACATCTTAAGTCTTCTACAGGTGGTGGTAAAGCTCATCCCAACCCCCACCATTTTATAACAGAAAACAGGGAAATTTGTCAATGTCACACAGCTGCTCTTTGGAACCGCGCTCCACTTTCAGCATCACTGAAATTGCCTAAAAAAATAATTTGAGATTGAACCGATTTTTAAAAGGCACATTTAAATGTTTGTCCTTTTTTTGTCCCAAGTTCCCTCCCAAACATAAATATTCCCCAAAGACTCCTGAAGAGCAGGCTGTCCAATATGGAAAATATCAGCCAAAAATGTTTATCAATACTTGAATCAAAGTATTCTACTCAGGATATTTTACCAGCTCTGCTCCAAACTGGAAGTTTAGTGAGATACGGAATTTTCAAATTCATTAGGAACACAAAATGACCCAGCCGCTCTATTTCTTAGCATCTGCCCCAGATTTCTTTTCAACTCCAATTATTATCCTTCTAAATTAATAAATTCTCCTTCTTAATTCTTGAAAGAATTAATAAATTCTCCTTCTAAATTCTTGGAAGGAGGAAGCAGTGCTCAAAGAGTCTGGATTTTGGGGTTGATATCTTGCTTTAAGGAAATTATAAAATCGTACAATGGGTTGGAAAAGATCTTTGAGATCATCTAATTCCAAGCCCCTGCCATAGGAAGGGACACCAGGTTTTCTGTTGCTTCCAGTTCAGATTTGTGCTCATGTAAAGCATGATCAGAATCACTCGCCAAGAAGAATTTTGTACCCCATAAATACGAGAATTAAAACTTTGCTGGATAATCCAAAGAAGTTGAAGAGCAGCAAAGCTTCCCAGCACTGCTGAATTTATCACATCTTCCCTCCATTTTTCACCAGAACACCAAATCCTTGTCCCACCTGTATAAACTGGAATCAGTTAATATTCATTCCCCCCTTTCCTTAAGCTGAATTCAATAGGAATGAGTATCTATTAAAGGATGGTTTTCCCTCTTGGAGATCACTGACACAGAAGGCCTCTGATACCAAAAAACCCAAAGTCATGGAGACCTGGCACAATGTACAAGTCAGGTCAGTGGAGTGATGGGAAAAACGGGAAGCAGAGCACAGAAAATCCTTGCTAAGGTAAAGGGAATAGCAGGGCAGGGAAGCCCAGGGTGCTGGGCTGGCCACAGGAGATTGGAGGGGACAAGGCTGCACTCCAACCCAAGGATTAGTGACAGAGTTTTTAGGATATGGACAAGGCTGCACTCCAACCCAAGGATTAGTGACAGAGTTTTTAGGATATGGACAAGGCTGCACTCCAACCCAAGGATTAGTGACAGAGTTTTTAGGATATTAACAGAAAAGCCTCTAAGTGGATGGGATCTCTACTGCCTTGGAAGGCTTTGTTTGCAGGCTCCTCCAGACAATAAATTGATTTAGCAAAATGTCAGGGTGGAGGGAGGAGGCAAGAAACAGGAGGTGAATTCCTCCCAGAAGAACATCAACTCTCTGACTGCTCTGCAGAAAGGCAGCTGAAGGATTTACTGATCTGCTGGAGTATTTAATGAAATTATTCTCCTGAGCACAGCCATTATAAGCTGGATCATTGCTATCTCTCCCCCAATAACTCACTCCCTTCTCATTATGCAAAAAAACTTCACATAAATACCTCCACACTCATTGTTCCAATCACTCGTGCCAGTGCTGTTTAAAAATCATCTTACATTGCCACTTCTCCTCATTCCATGGCATAATTCAGCATAACATTGCTAAAATCCAATTTGGAGTGTCCCAAAACACAGAGTAATTTTGGTTTGTGGCAGGACACCAAGCCCATTCCTATTTCCTATAAAAGTTTTGTCTAAAGTTAATTAAATGGCCAATCTGACCATAAATTTGGTATTAAAACTAAATTCTCTTTACCATTTTAAAAAACCTAACAAATGGCTGAATTGCAAAACAGAAGGTGGGATCTCTGAAAAACAATTCAAACTTGATTCTTACTTCATAGAAGCCAAAGAAAAATACAGATTTTATAATCAATTGGCTACTACGAATTTCCTTCTACAGAGAAGAGTCTCTTACATTTGAAAAAGAATTGCAATACAGCCAAATTTTAGCTTTACTGCCCAAAAATTGTTGACTCCACCTGTGTTGGAAATAAGAATAGAGACAGAAAACTGTCAGGTTTTAGAGTAGTTTCCACACCTCACTACTGACCCTACAATAGGACAGGCAGCAATATCCTCGTTCTAACGTCTGTAAGAGGAGTTTTCATACCAGCTGTATAAACAGTAACAGCAAAGTGGAAAAGGAAAAAAGGGGGGGGAAA
>WEKY01021891.1:41847-145988 GCA_013390045.1 Picathartes gymnocephalus
AAAAAAAAATCAACCTGCATCAAAAAGATCACCCTGCTAATTACTTCTTCTGCTTGTGTGAAGTGCGTTAGTGCTCCACAGCTCTTATTGTTAAATCTTTATTGTTAAAATGTCCTTGTAGCTCTGAATAAGAGCAACAATGCTGTGAAACACCCAGATATTCACAGGGAGCTTCCAACGTTCCCATTTGCCTGTTCCACCTGGTTCTTCACCCTTTTTATATCCATCACCCCTCTAATTCAGGCAGCCCAATTTCCAGTTCCTCCTCACCTTAACAGCCTGGTGAGTTTGGCAAACAAGGATTGCAGCAAACCCTCTCCATCTTCCCAATTATTTGAAGTTTACAATATACCTGAGCTGAAGGACATTTAGGGAATACTGAAATAGCACAGAACTGCCATCAGAGCTGCTGGAGACTGGCCCAGGCAGATAAATTACAGGCAATCAGTGATCCCAACCAGGCACTTCCAGGAATAAAAGCCTGGTAAGCTCTAAAGGAAGGCAGGAGGAACCCTGTAACAGCCACCAGAATTCTGCTCTTCCTTAATTATAGTCTAGGAATAACGTGCTGAAGGTTCATCTGTAGGAGGGGTAAGGGATAGAAAACCAAGGCCCGGTTTTGAGCAGAAGCTGTCTGTTGGTAATAAAAACAAACAATAAATTGCTGCCTCTGTCATGCATTAATACAGGGATCTACAGGGAAGCCTTGGAAAGATGCTGCTGTTTCCTCTGGCATCAAAGCTACCAATGAAATCAGAAATGGTAAACAACAAACCAGCAGGAAGGGAACAAAAAAACCCAAAAAAACCCCTAAAACAACACAAACCTTTGACACACCTGAAGAGAAAAGAAAGGGGGAAATCCTCTCAGAAGTTGTAACCCAGTAGCCAAAATTTCTGCTTTTCTTCATGTGTATTTATATTCCACCCAATACACTGCTACTCTTTATTTACTAACTACTGGCACACACAACTTCTTTGCTTCATAAACTCACATCAGGCTACAGCTACAGCTCTTGCAGCAGTAAATATTTGTGTCCAGGAGTGTTTTCACTGAAACTGATCCAGTCAAAGTTGTATGAACTACAGGTATCTACTGCTATGATCCAGTTTTCCCCAAATATACACAGAATAGCAAAACACACTGGGGGAAAAAAAAAAAATCCTAAGAGAGAGAAAACATCCCATGTGTTTTTAGTTCTGCATCTCAGAGCAAAACACTAAAACACTGAAGGGAAAAAACAAACAAACCCCAAAACCAAAAAGAAAACTCAGCACATTCAGGTTCAGTATAAATCCCAACACTGGATGCTTGAAGGAAGGAAGAACCAAAAGAGCTTTTTCAGAAAAAGGGAATGCTCTGAGTATCCAGGGAAAGTGAGCTGTTTTCTGGGTTTCCACAGATAAAACATGAAAATAAGAGATTCAAACTATAGGTACAGGACAGCAGAGATGAAGGTGAGGTATATCATAAGGTCGTGTTTACTTCATTTGTTTGTTGTAGCTTTGCCATTAATAAAAACTGTGGACCTTGCAATCTTCATTCCCATATAGGGGTTATTGCCATCAAGGTGCAGGAGTCTTGAGCAAGAGAAAGAGCAGGAGGAAAAGCCCTGCATGTGGGCAGGACCAGCACAGGCTGGGGGGGCCCTGCTGGAGCAGCTCTGCAAGGAAGGACCTGGGGGGCACCGAGCTGTCCCTGAGGCAGCAGAGTGTCCTGGGGGTGCTGGGGGACAGCGAGCTGTCCCTGAGGCAGCAGAGTGTCCTGGGGGTGCTGGGGGACACCGAGCTGTCCCTGAGGCAGCAGAGTGTCCTGGGGGTGCTGGGGGACAGCGAGCTGTCCCTGAGGCAGCAGAGTGTCCTGGGGGTGCTGGGGGACAGCGAGCTGTCCCTGAGGCAGCAGAGTGTCCTGGGGCCAAGGAGGCCAATGGGGTCCCGGGGCAGCAGGAGGAGCATTCCCAGCAGGCCAGGGAGGGATCCTGCCCCTGGGGCAGCCCTGGAGGCGCCTCTGCAGTGCCGTGTCCGGCTCTGGATCCTCAGCACAGCAGGGCCAGGGAGCTCCTGCAGCGGGGCCGGCCCTGGAGGCTGCGGGGCTGAGCAAGGGCCTGGAGCATCTGGGTGCCCGGGAAAGGCTGAGGGAGCTGGGGCTGCTCAGGCCGGAGAGGAGCCCCAGCTGAGAGGGGCCCTCAGCCCTGGCTGTCCCTGGCTGCAGGGAGGGCTCCGAGCAGGGCCCGGGCTCTGCTCCGGGGGCCCAGCAATGGCACCAGAGCCACGGGCAGCGACTGAGCCCAGCCATTGCCCCTGCACAGGAGGCACAACTCCTGCCCTGGGCACTGCCCAGCCCTGCACAGATTGTCCAGAGAGCCTCTGGGCTCTCCTCCCTGGGGCTGCTGCAGAGCTGTGTGCACACACTGCTGTGCCCTGGGCTCTGCGATGGCCCTGCTGCAGCAGGGAGGTGCCACCAGCTGCCCACTGTGGTTCCTGACCCATCCTGGGATTCTGTGAGAAGGGAGCAGGACTCTCCTGGTGAGCATTAGTGAGGGAGGACTTTTGAGAAACCCCCACCACAACACAATGCTCAGGGACAGGATATTTCAGGCTGTCTGAATGTGTTCCCAGTGAGGCAGTTCATGAATATGAACAACACAACACTGTCACCACCACACCAAATCAAACCTTCAAAGGCTGCAAGGGAAATAAAACAAACAACCACTGAAATTAATAAATGTCTTTGTTTCTGGGACTCCGTCTCTCCCTCCCCAAAACAGCTACATGTATAAATTAATTGTAAAGTGTATATTTTGCACTTCAGAAATCAACTGAGAAATCCTCCCTGTCCCAAGTTTTCCACTGCAATCCAAGAAAGAAATCCGTGGATAAGAACAAGAATCAGACCCACAGAGATCCTGTAAAAGGATAATCCCTTCCATTTAGTCTCTACTTTCAACCATTTCTCCTCTAATATGCACCTCCTGTATTTGTCAATCATTATTGATGATTGAATTCTTGAAAGAGAAGATGCAGCATTTTCAAGCAACAAAATTCCAAAGAAAAAGTTTTCTCTTGGCAGCAAATATCTGTGGATTTTGGGGATGTGGATCATCGCCCAAAGAGTTCTTTCAACACAATAATCTGAAACGTTGTGTTTAGGTTTAGTTGAGCTTTCCCCACCAGCACAAGGAGCAGCTTTGCTTTATGTGCAGATTTACCAGGTGATACATCTATCCCAAAACATTAACTGGAAATGAGAGCCATAAAGCAGCTGATGGCTGGGTTTTCTGTTTAAATGCAAGGTGCGGGCTCAGATCTGCTCTGTACACTCACAACAAGCCAAGAATAGACATAGCAGAGAGGAACAGATCTTATCCCCCTCCACAAGCACCAACCCATTTCATCCACAAACTATTGTCCTTCTGGAAGAGATGCACTTTTCATGAACACAAAAAAATCCCCTCCTGCCAAATTCTCCTGCACTGCAGTGGCTGGGCTATGTATTTGCTTGTGTCAAGAGTGATCACTGCTTAATTTCAGCATTATCTACAGGAACAGCGAACGAGCCCTCAGAGACGGCTCAGAGTGTGGGGTTCACATCTCCTTTCCCGAAAATACTGAAAAGTTTGTACTTGCCATCTGTCCCTGCTTTTTGTTCAGGGACCATGAGATCTGCTCAAAAATGCAATTGTTCCTCCTATCACACATGTGATGTTATGGAAACACAGACAGGTTTGGATTGGAGGGACCCTAAAATTCATCCAGTTCCACTCATCCAGGGACACCTTCCACTATCCCAGGTTGCTCCAAGCCCCATCCATCACGGCCTTGGACACTGCCAGGGATGGCAAGTCCATGGGAAACAAACCTGGATCAATCTGAGGTTAATGCACATCAATGTACATTGGTGGACAGCTGCTTGTCCAAAGGAGGGCATATTCCTAAAAATAATCCCTGTATTTTCCTCCCCTCCTTTCTTTTCCCTTTTTTAAAAAGTCACCTTACTGGGAAAGAGTTGCTCACAAAATCCAGGAGCCTTAAAACAAGACAAACTTTCCAATCAGGGCAGACGGACCCAAAACCACTTCAACCCAAAATCTGAAGCAAGAAATGTCCCCACAGCTGAGATCTCCCAGAGACACGAAGACCTTGCCAGAAGTGCAGTAACCCGAATGTGCATTAGGGCAGACGCTCTCCACAAAACAAAAAAAAAAAAGCAAAAAAACAGGACCAGGATTCAAGAAGAGATGCAACTTGAAGAAAAGAATCAATATTTATAGGAAAATTAAGGTAGCTAATAAAAAGATACTGTCAGGGAACAGCAGCTGGTCTGACAACTACAAAATAATAGAATGAAAGTAACAACAACCTGAAAAACTGTAACAGAACTCCTGAAAAGCAGGATCTCTGATGAGAAGAAAGCACGACATCCATTTCTACAGGTAGGAGGAACAGCCACTCCAAAGGCTTCCCCTAAAATTACCTTTTCTTTCAAATAATCTCTGACTAAGCATGGAACCCACTTAACACCAGAGAAGCAGGAGCATCAGTTTTCAGCATTCTTACAGCATCAGATCCCAGAATGGTTCAGTTTGAAGAAGCCCTCAAAGATCATCAAGCACAACCTTTCCCTCAGCACTGCCAAGGTCACCCATGTCTCCAAGTGCCAAATCCATACTGCTTTTAAGTCCCTGCAGGGATGGTGACTCAACTTCATACTGCAAACACAAGGTGGTATTTGAAGAAATGCATCGATAAAACCACGTTAAAAACCAACAGATGGGAGCTGGAAAAAAATTGTGGGGTTTTTTGGTTTGTTTTTTTTGGTTTTTTTGTTTTGCCTTTCCTATAGCAGCACCTTATTTCCATACGGACAAAGATCCAAACAACAAAGCCACAAATCCTAGCTGGCTCTGGCACACACTTTGCAGGAGGACTATTATTACCTCAGCCTCCTTGCATGAGATTTAAATTAGGAGATTTAATTAGGTTTGTGCAAAATAAAATCCAAGAGAACACTCGTATGGGTATTTCCTTTTCACAACCTGTTATTCCCAGTAAAAGCAAAAACACCCAACCCCCTGATTAAAGTAACAGAGGAAATTATGTTCCTTTTTAAAGGCACCAATTAGGTTTCTGTGGAATGCTGGAGGGGGACGGGTGAACCCATCCAATCTACATGGATTTCACAGTTCATTTCCAACCTCAGCCAAATCCCAGTTTATCTCATTAGAGAACAATATTTCAATCTCTCTTCTTTTTTGCCATAAACCAAAACAGTTACGTTGGATGCTCCAGCTCCAAAGCAGTGCTGAGAATTTGTTGGGGAAACAGGGAACGCTTCAGTTGCAAGGATATCCCAGGGTGATAATTATTGTAAGCAAAGCAAGAGGCAGAAGCCACCTCTGCTGAAGCACTGGTGGCTGAGCCTGTGTGGCTGCAGATGATCCAGGCCTGAATTGCTTGGAAAACTCTGCAAGAGCAGGACAAACTCTAACCATCTTTCCCCCAAAAAATCATGGATGTGTGTGGTAGAATTCCTGAGTTTGCCCAGCAATCTTCACGTTCCTCAATTTCCACATTTCAGACCAACTTGTCCAGTCCACAGACTCAGCCTGACAAGAGCAAGGACTGGCCAAGTCCTCAAAACTGCAAAAACTGGGCTCAAGAACAGCATTTCCAAGGCCTTAAGGTGGGGTCTGGCTTCAGAGAAGTTTGACAGAAGAGCAGGAAAGCTCAAATCTATTTACAGGAAGGCTCTGCCTGGAAGCAATGGAGGGACAGAAAGTGGGGAGGAAAAATCTCACACCCCAGACACCCGGAGAAACCTGAGGCAATCGATGAGATCCAGGAGCCAAGCACACACCTCTGGTGGTGCTGATCAGCACAGCAACTCTTCAGCTGCAGCAGACTCCTCACCTCTGTAAACAGGTCCCAAACCTTTTGAGGTCAGCTAAGAATATGCTGTAATTAAGATCACAACTCAGCTACTGCATCTCAATCAGCCACTGAAAGGAGGTGCCAAAGGAAAGGACCACCAAGGCTTTGGGGTTTTATCTTTACAGGAAGCCAATGAGGTAAAAACTCTAAAAGCCTGAAGTCAAGGGTTAAATCCATCCAGCTGCTGACTTTGGCAATCCTGATGCTCATGTCAAAGAATTAAGTAAAGGGCAAACAAATAAAAATACACAATAACTGCAAGTCAATACCTTAAAATACAATAATTAAAAAAAAAAACAAACCCAGAACAAACAAATCGGTTCAGTAAGTTTCATGTCCTTTTCAAAACTGTTCTCTTATTAATATGACTAATAAAGTTTGGCTACAACAAAGCAATAATCCATGCATGAAAAATGAGGAGTATAAATGCAGTTATTGTTTGGAGAAACCAGGCTACACACACTTAAGAAGCCCACAAGAGCGAAATAAAGCTTTGCTCACAACAAGAATATTAATACTGAATTAATTCATTGCTGTTTGTTTTAATGTGCTCAACAAATTTAGGCTCATATTTATGACACCTGAGGAGAAAACCAGATGCATCAACTACTCAAGCCTTAGAACACCAGTTAACCCTTTGGTAAATGATGGTGAGCCAGCAGACAGCATAATGCCAAAGTAACCAAGGAATTTTTTTTTTAAATTTTTAAAGCAAACCTTCAGCTGCCTGCATCCTTCCCAGAAGAGGCACTCAGGCTGGAGCTAGGAATGAGCCGTGCCTTCCACCCCTGCTCCCAGACACAGCCTGGGTGATGTTTGTAATCACACATATGTTGCACTGAGCAGGCTGCTCTTCCTTCAGGACACAATCCAGGCTTTCAGGCACACAAGGAATACGTGGCCAGATTTTCTCCTATTACCTCACCATCTGGTGCTGTTGTCTGAGAGCTGCAGGTTTGAAAAGCACTCACAGAACACCATTTGGTGTGAGTTCACATGTGTGCTGTCTGAGACTCACCTGACTACCTACAGAACTTCCTGCAGCTCTCTCCTCTCACAAACACACATCCCTAACAGTCTCTCAGGGTGTTCTCTGAGCAATCTCCACGCTGCTGAATTGCCCTGCTGTGCTTTAGGGTGATTTATGCACACAGCTCGACATGCTGCTATTTCACTTCTGCAGACTCCAGCATTCCCAGGGAAGTGCTGGCAGCTGAGCTTTGTCTTCCCCTGTGCCCCCACATGCCCACCATGGCCAACTCGAGTTGTTCTTCTCTGCAAGGACCTGAAACAACCACGGGGCCACTGCACCCCTGAAGCCTGCACTCCTAAAAATCTCAAAGTCACTGCACTCGTCAGTCTCTGCTGTGGATTCCATTTGCAATCCCAGTGACCCTGATCATCGCTGGGCTTCCCCGACACCTCAGACACACATGGAATGCCACTAAGGCTCACCCACACACTGGTGCTTTCAGCAAGACCTGTCTCCACACTCCTCACATCCACAGAAGTGAAGCCTGTGCACCAGGGCTGCTCCAGCCCAGCAAGAGGGAAGTTTCACCCATCCCGAATACCAAAGTTTCGAGCATTAACATCATTAAAAAACTCATCAAAGCCACACTGCTGCCCCTCAAACATGGAGGGGAAAAAGCTATTTTAAATATCCACTGGGACTGGAGAAAATGCTTTTCATAGGATGCAGTGATTTGGCTTTAAACCAATTTTTAAACTAATTAGACTGCAAGCAGAAAAAGCACTAGCTAGGAGACTTGCTTCAATTTATTTCTTATTTTTTCTAGATAGTGTGTACAAGCTCTTTGTCAAGTTACATCCACAACAAACCTGCTCATATACCCAAATTTCAGTTACACGGGATAGGAACATCAGAACCCAGAGAAAAGGTACTGTTTAATTGCTTCTGCAATTGCCCAATTAAAAAAAAAAACAAAAACACAAAACCAAAAAACAACCAAACAAACCCATGCCTACAATTGAAGGAAAAAACAAGTTTGGAAACAATCTCATTTTGCTCATTAGAAGTTGAGTCCAAACTGCTTTGAAGTCTGAGCTCTAAAATTTTAGGTTGGGAGGGGAGAGACTGAAAAGGTTTTGCTGTTTCCTTTTTATTTTTTAACCAGCGTCTTGATCAACATTTATCAATTCTAAATGCAAATTAAGCTGGGCTTAATTTTGCATTTGTATTCCAAAGGCTGACTGCCACATGCTAGAGTAACAAATAACACAGGAGATTTTAGGAGCTCAAGAAAGAGAGCAGATAACACAGATGTACATTTCTAAGACTTAAATTAGATTCTGTTCACACTATCGCAGTCACAAAAATTAAAAGCCCCAAGAAGGTTTGAATACAGAAACTGGTTACTTATCACATTTCATAGGAGTAGGAACTACTCCAAGTAGAAATTTTACTCTTCCTTTCAAATTTCAACACAGGTAAGCACACCAGTGTTTCAAACTTCACTTCAACACATCCCATGATTTTCTCATGTGCATAAAATCAAGAGGCAAAATCTCTTTTAAACAGCTGCCACTTCTTTCTCTTGCCCATTAGAGCAAACCCCACACTTCAGTAGGAACCCAAACTTCCAGAGGTTTTAAAAATTCTTCAAAAATTCCTCCCAGCAGAAGGAATTCTGGTTTCCAACTGGAGCTTTAGCATCTTTCTTCTGATATGAAGATACCAGATTTTCTCCACCCTTTCTCCCACAGATAAACAGGCAGAGCCCTACCAAACATTCCAGCCCATTCCAGCTGGTTGGGGGTTTTTGGGGAGAGGAGGAGAGTGAAGCTGCTACAGGTTTCTGTCATTCCATTCTCACCAGGTTTCCTTCCCAGGAGACAAACCTGCCCTTCACAGTCACTCATTTTATTCCCTGCCCAGTTCCTTCCTTTGAAATAAACTTTAAAACCTGCAGGAACTGACCAAGAAAATTAGGAGGCAGAAGAATCAACTCTCAGCAGACAACAGCAGAGAAATCAGCTGTCCCAAAATACCTGAGTGGTGGCTGTGAAGCTCGGATGTTGCTCTGACAGCACTGAAAAGCACGGGTGGAAAGTTTGCCTTTCGATTCCCCCTCCGGGCTTGTCCCCAAAGACTTTTAAAGCATCTTGTTGGTTTTACAAGGAGAAGACAAGATAATCACTGTGACAAACGGCAGCATTTACATTTGGGACATTAATTCACTCCTGAGCACATCACCTGTCTGCCACTTCACTCCCACACCAAGTCTGAGGCCCAAAAGAGCCGGGATTTAAGCCCAGCCTTGTTAAACTCTCGTATTCAGCTCCTGCCTCACTCTGGCAAAGGCTTAAGGGAGCGAGTTTCACCTTTTCCTCTGCCACGTTTACACTCTAAACCCCTCCCAAGCATTGCCTCTGTGGTGTATTCCTGACCTAACTGATGCTGGAAAACATTCCTGGAGTTCAATAGGTGAATTCTCCCAGTAAGGCTCATGCGTTTGTTCCAGTGGAGAGCGTGCACGAAGCAATTTAACCTGGTTTTGCCTTCATAATATCTGTGCAGCAGCCTCTCATTTTCTCAGCTGCCTGCATGGGAGTCAGGATCAATCCCTAAAAGAGAGGAAATCTGGATTTCAATGAAAATGCTGGTATTTGCTTTACTCTAACTAACCAATTAGTAGATGCTGAGCACCTAAAGAGCTCAGAAACCTGAGAAAAGCACCAAAGGAGTCCTCTCCAGAACCGCGGGGCAACTTGGGGTTTATTTGGAATTTGTCAGTGAATCGTTGAGCTTCCCAGAAGTTAAAGCTTCTGTCCAAAAATACAAGAACACAAAGCAGGATTTGTGAAATGTCAAACCCATAAATCTTGAAAAGCTGTAATTTGTTTCTTCCCAGCCTTTGGGAATTAATGGGATTACTAAAAGCAACGTATCAATATCAAGAATGGGAAAAGATCAAGCCTTCATTAATTTACAGAGCAACTGATTAAGCAATATTGCTGCTCTACAGACTAAAACTAACAGTTAACAGGCTGTTAAATAACTTTAGTTTAAAAAATACCCCTCCAAAGTGATAACCTTTGAAAAATTTAGGATTAACCCAGCATGCAACTGCATCACCACCTACTGGGCAGTGATCCACAGGGGATGAGGGCTGGATAGGGCTGGAAAAATTGCAGGTGATGTTTTGTGAGGAAGACTCTGACAGTCCCTAAACCAACGGATTGCAAAGTGTAATTTGCATTAGTCCTGATGGGGCAGGCAGTCCAAAAACCCTGATATTTTGAGGTGATTGGCACCACAAAGGTTTGGTTCACTCCCAGCTCCAAATCTCCCCCCAGTAACAATTCCAATCATCAAACTGGGAAGAGCTGGGCAGCACCTGAGGCTCAAGCTGTGTTTAATACCCTGGGGAAGCTTCAGGCACCACCCCTACCTGTGCAAATTGGTTTTTGCAAAGGATATACAGAATTCCAAATCAAAACAGCCCCGGCAGAGGAAACAGAGTGACCTCAGGGAGGTGACCCAGGGCACTGTGTGTCACCCTCAGGAGCTGCAAGGAGTGAAGGAGGAAAACAGCTCATCTTTCTCACCCAGTTTTTCAGGTCTTGTAATCCCAGGCTACAAAACGACAAGGAAATTGAAAAATGCATAGATCAGCTATGGCAAAAACGCCAGGGAATGTGCAGCCACCTCTCTGAAAGAGATCTTTGAGCATCCAGCCCAAAAGGAGTTGGTACTTAAGTGCTCAGTGGTCTCAGAAACACCAAAATAAACATGATTCCACAACGCCGGATCTTCAAGAGAAATTCCTGCCAAAACAGGATTTACTGAAATGCAAAGCAGGATTTACTGAAACACCTGCTTCCTATGTGACATCAACATCTGACAAAAAAAACAACCAAAAAAAAAAAAAAAACCCCAACCAAACAAAAAAAAAAAACCAAACCAAAAACAAAAAAAAAACCCCAACCAAACAAAAAAAAAAAACCAAACCAAAAACAAAAAAAAAACCCCAACCAAACAAAAAAAAAAAACCAAACCAAAAACAAAAAAAAAAAAAAAACCAAACAACAACAACAAAACCCAAAAAAAACCCCAAACCCAAATTCCCAAATTAAAAAGTGACAGGACAGATAAAAATGTTCCATTTCTTACCAACAGGTTGGGTAAGAGCCAAAAGATGTGTAATCATCAGCATTTCGCAGATAAGATGCTGTAGCAGCAGTATCCACAGGGTTTATTTCATTTTCCTTTCTTTTTATCCTCTCCTATAAATGCAAACCCCACTGTCTGAGTAACACACAGAGAAAAGTGAGCTTGTGGTAACCCCAGCCATGGCTTCTTGCAGTGCTATTTGAATTCTAGTCTCAATTAGGGGGAAGAGGAGAGTACCTGTACCCCAGGGGAGGATTCACAACTGCAGGATGCTGTGATTAGCATCTCCAGAACTCACTTTGGGGGAAAAAACCAAATAAATTGGGTTAAATGCAAATGTGACTGAAAGTAAGTAAAGGATGGAGCCTCTGTGGTGGGGTTTAAATGTTGTATTCCTGTGAGTGCAGCCAGCTCCCAGGTGGGAACCCAAGACAGGAGTCAGCAACACCAAAATCAGCTCCTAGAGAGGCAGAAGAGGAGCAGGGGGTTCAGGGGATTCGAGGTGCTGAAATGGGGGCGCAACTTGCACTCAGATCCAGCCAGGAAAAATAGCGTGGCTATAAACAGGAATCTGCTGTATATTGCATGAACTGCACTGAGATCCTGGAAGGAAGCAAAAGCTGTTGTTGGAGCCTAAACCCATCTCAGGGAGAGAGTTTGGGTGTGCAGAGCAAAGGGAAGAGAGGGGAGCACAAGGTGAAGGGGGAGGCACCATCCCTGCTGTGATCCTTGCTGTGCCCTCCTCACTCCCACCTTGGTGGAGACACATAAATTCATCAAAATCATTTTCCTGCAAAATTAGAAACCCCATGGAAGGAAAAATAACAAACGAGAGAGTTCGGGAACAGAAGGGTTTCCAAATGAGCTTCTCAGATTGCTGTACACAGATAGAGAACAAGGATTTAATCACCTGCTTCCACTGTGAGCCACAAAGCCACCTGGCAACGTCCAGATAGAAGATTCGCTCCATAACTTCATGTAAATACAGGGCATGGTGCTTGGAACAACACATATTGCCTTAAAAATAAATATACCAAATTTTCTCAGGAGCTACAGGGCATGAAAATGCAACAGGAATATCTGAGAGCAGCTCATGGGACGACAGAACACCTCGTTTTTCCAGGCAAGGAAACAAAATTCCATTTGAAAGGAATCATCAAAATTATCTCTGATCTAATTTAAAGGATTACCTAAAAACCTAATAATCTCCAGTTGTAATTAGATAAATGGTATACTCAGATTGATTAAGCTTGTCATTTACAGCAAGAGCCCACATTCCTCTTCTCTGTAACAAGAATGCTCCATTGGAACGTTCTTCCATTGGGAAAGCTCCATCAGTCAAAGCCAAGGAGCCAATGGGAGGTGCATTTTTAATGGCTTAAAGTCTTTGAAATTGGCCTGAAAAGGTATTTTTGGAAAGCAATTACTTATTGCCCTTACATTTGAAAAACCTCATCCTTTTCCAGCCCCCACTTCCGTGGGGCAGTGTTTGCCCAGCCCCCATGGACAGACAGGCTGGAAGCTGCAGGTTGGGATTCCAGAATAAATTGCTGTGGTGCATCTCCTTCATCAGCCTGTCCGGCAAAATTCAGTCAGGGGCAAGGGAAGCCCATCCACTCAGCTGCCTCCGAAACTCCACCTCAAGTATTCTCTCCTTTTCCCCAGACACTTCCTCAGAAGCACAAGTGCCAGATCCTCCCCCGAGTTTCATTCCCACCTCAGGAAGTGGAGAAAGAAGGGGAAAGTGTATCAGTGCAGCCATGAATAGCATTACATGGGCACGTTCCAATAAAGCCATCAGGAGAAGCTGCGTTATTCCTTCCAGGACCTGACGGAGCTTCTAGAAAGATGGAGAGAGACAATTTCCAAGGGATGGAGTGCCAGGACAAGGGGGAATGGGTTCCCTCTGGCAGAGGGTAGGGATGGATGGGATTTTGGCAAGGAATTGTTCCCTGGGAGGGTGGGCAGGCCCTGGCACAGGGTGCCCAGAGAAGCTGTGGCTGCCCCCGGAGCCCTGGAAGTGCCCAAGGCCAGGTTGGACTTTCAGGCTTGGAGCAGCCTGGGACAGTGGGAGGTGTCCCCGCCCGTGGCAGGGGGTGGAATGGGATGAGCTCAGACTAAATTCTCTCTGAGATCACCACAGACATTTCAGATGCCTGCAATCATCCTTCCTGTTGAAAATTAATCCACCAACCTCAAACTCCTGAATCACAGAATCTTTTAGATTGGAAAAGCCCTCCCAGCCCGTGGAGTCCAAGCTGTGACTGATCCAGCCCAGAGCTATGAGTGCCATATCCAGGCCTTCCTTGGGCACCTCCAGGCATGGGGACTCCAAAGCTCCCTGGGCAGCCCCTGCCAAGGCCTGAGCACCCTTTCCATGCAGAAATTCCTGCTGCTGTCCAAGCTGAGCCTCCCCTGGCCCAGCCTGAGGCCGTTTCCCCTTGTCCTGTCCCTGTTCCCTGCGAGCAGAGCCCGACCCTGCCTGGCTGCCCCCTCCTGTCAGGGAGTTGTGCAGAGCCACAAGGTCCCCCCTGAGCCTCCTTTTCTCCAGGCTGAGCCCCTTTCCCAGCTCCCTCAGCCCCTCCTGGGGCTCCAGCCCCTTCCTCAGCTCCGTTCCCTGCCCTGTGTGCGCTCCAGCACCTCCAGGGCTCTCTGGCCGGAAGGGAACAATAAGCAGGGAAGCAGCAAGGAAACATTCCCATTCCTCTAGAGGATGAAGTATTTACTTTCATTTCGAAACTCTGTAAGAATCCCGAAAGAAATATAAGTAATGGATAAAAAATGCTGAGATGCAAGAAGAAGAACCAGGAGTTCCAACAGCACTACTCCGGGTCTGGATAAGACAATAGGAATGCTGGGGCACAGAACCCAGCATTTCCTAATGCCTTTAAAGGCTGAGAAAAGAAATGCTTTCAAGGTGAAGGACTGCTACTCCTATAAAAAGGCCAGAGGCTCTACAAAACCTTGGGCCCAGCAGCCTGGAGTTTCTCATTGCTCCAGGAATTTTTAATGTATTGCCATCGAAAACTATTGCACGGAACATGGAGCCACCTGCACTCCCACCTGCCCTGGGGGAGAGTTATCCTGCAGTTCCCCTGCCTGGATGACACAAAACACCAACAGCTGCAATAATAAAACCTCTGGGAGCAAGGCAAAGCCTTGGAGAGCAGTCAGTGGGATGATTCACAGCAGGGGAAGAGCTCTGAAATGTTCCTGGGGCCAGCACTTATCCCAGACGTACCCTTTAAACAAGAACAGAAGCCCCCAGCCCTTCCCTCTCTCCCCAAACCCATCAGTACCTCGGGAATAATCCATGCAGCAAGAATGCAGAGCACTCATCACAGACCTAACTCCATGTCAAGGTACATAAGACATAATATTAAATCAGTAATTTAAATATACTCATGGCTTGTGTTAATGTAAAACATCTCAGAAACAAAGCTCTGCGTCCCTACTGGACAGTGAGCTCTGAAATACTGCAACTGTTCCTGCAATAAATGCTCAGGTTCTGTTCTTAAATTTAGTTGGCCTCTCCAAAACTTGCCAAAGCTCCAGATTTTCTCCGTTTATTTTACAAAATATTGATCACTGAATATGATGAATTAACTGCAAGCCAGAAGTTTATAACAAGTGTGCGGCATGTAAGAATAAACTGCAGTTTTATTGGCTTTTCCTTTCCCTTAAGCTCATCCTTATTCTTATATATTCTCAAACCCTCAATATCACTAAAATTCATTGAGCTGTATTTCAAGGAATTTATGTCTATTTAATGATACTTCACTGTTAGTAATTGAGCAGAAGGGGAGTCATTTTTTAAAGAAATGGCAGTAATTGCTCCAAAATCCTCTCCTGAAGAGCAACAGATGTTATGGTGTTTCCTATAATACACATTTTTCAAGAAATACAGTTTTCCATGAATTTTATAGGACTAATTAGTTCCAAAATGCAGAATTCCATCTTCCTTTTTCCTGAACTCCTGTGAGAACAGACAAGCCCTGATTTCTTGGCGTTTGCCGATGGGATGTGAAACCAGTATTGGTAATAAAGTTCTCCGTCCACCAAACACAAAGAACCCTCTAGTTCCCAAATTATTTTTGAGAGAGGGATGAGGTCTGAGCACCACACGAAGAAGCTGCTCAAAGTAAGAAGCAGCGACCATATGGCAATAAAGATTATATAAAAAATTATCATATTTTACAAAACATTTGCTATTTCTGAGAGGTTTTGCATCTGATATTTTAACTCTAATACTTAAAACCACTTGAGGACTCCTAAGTCAGCTGATTTGGGTCAATAGCAGAGATGGATTTCAAAGCATTAAACAAACCCTCTTTCAGTTCCCCTCAGACAAGAGTAAATACTCCAGCATTTATTACATATATTGGACACTAAACACTGAATTTTCTTTCCACTTCTTATCTCAACACAGTCAACACACTCCGAAACACGGCATTAAAAAGGTAATGGATTGCTGTGAACATGGGGTGAACTCGATGGCTTTCCTGTCATTTCCAAAACAGATTATGAAACAAAATCATTCCAGTTCTGGGCAGCTCCCATCTAGTTTCCAGCAGCCACATTCTGTGCACCTCACAACACTCCTGTGGAGGAATAAAATGCATCCATGCAGCCCAGCCTGCTTTTCTCTTTATTCAGAGGTTTAACTTCTCTTTGTCCCCTCCATCCTCCATGATTTACCTTTCTTCCCATTCTTTTCATATTTACTGCCCTTCCCTTCATGTCCTCCTTGCTTTTGTTCAATCCAAACCCTTGCACACCTTCCTCGGAGAAAATCTGAAGGACCAAATTCTCTTCACGGAATCACAGACTGAAAAACACCTCTGAGATTATCAAGCCCAACCTTTCCTGAAGCTGCAACTTCCCGACGAAAAGGACTGGGGGTCATGATGAACCCAAGCTACGGAGCTTCTGAGGAGCAGGCACAGTGAGTCCACGGGACACGCAGGATCCACATCCAGGCCTGCCAGTGTCACCTCCACACCAAAGTGACCTTCGTTGATTCGCTGTTTCATACCCAGTCTGATCCGAGTTACGGAAGCCCGCCGGAGTGCATTAAAATGTCATGTTCCTATAGAAGCTGGTCTGGGAGACTGAGGAGCTGAGCTGGACGCTGCACAGAGCCATTCCAGGAGCTCTGACTTATGAGATAGGCACAGATAAGATTCCTGCACTCACACTGCTGGAGGCCTCATCATTTTCTGACATGTTCTATATTTCAAAGTACTCCTAATTTCCTCCAGTTACCCGGGGAGAAGTGGTGCCGCACTGCAGTGATTCCAGCCAGCCTTCCCTAAAGCATTCACCGAATGGGAACACTGATCCTCTCCGGTTTGCTTTCCGAGGGATGAATCTGCCACCTTTGAGTTCCCTTTGTCACTGTGGAAGAGCACAGAGAGAAATCACAGGCGGTGAAGGCACCTCCCCAGACACCAGTGCTGTACATCCAACACAAGAATATCGGAGTTCTCCCTGCTCCGGGGGGAGAAGCAGATCTCTAAAGACCCACACAGACAAAGCCATGCTGGCAAGACAGGGGGAAATGCTTTCAAAGAGAATTTGAAGAGCCATCCCCTCCTCCTGTTGCAAAGGCACCGGATCCTGCTCAGGGAAAACACACGGTGTCTCGGATGATCTCACTCTTCACAAAGTTTGTGTGAAGTGGATGGATGGAAAAAATTCCTCCTTGTGAGGGTGGGGAAGCCCTGGCACAGAAGCTGTGGCTGTCCCTGGATGCCTGGAAGTGTCCAGTGCCAGGCTGGATGGGGCTTAGAGCAGCCTGGGATAGTGGAAGGTGTCCCTGCCCATGGCAGAGGGTGGGACAGGACAGGCTTTAAGGTCCCTTCCAAATGAAACCATTCCATGATTCCATGAATAACTAGACTTACTCATGATAATCTCCTTACTTCCAGCACCAGGAAGAAATTCTGGCCACGCTCTAACCTCCTAAACCTTTAGGATTTAGCAGAATCCTAAAGAACAACAGGGCAGCTCTAAAGGTTCATCTCTTGCAAGATGCAACTTGCATTTGAATCAAGGCAATCAGCTCTGGTCTTTCCTGCTTCCAGTAGGTTCTCAGCTCCAGTCATGGGACAAACAATAACTGACCTCTCACACAATCCAGCTGAACGTGCAAGTCCTAGCTGGTTACAACCCAGAGTTCAGCAACTCCTCCTTCTACACAAACCAACACTTTTCATAAAACATTACTGGAGGGAAGCGATTGTACCCGTGTACTGGGCACTGGTGAGATCACATCCGTGTCCTGTGTCCAGTTCTCATGGCCAGGGAGACATGGAGGGGCTGGAGCGCACACAGGGCAGGGAAGGGAGGTGGGGAAGGGGCTGGAGCCCCAGGATGGGCTGAGGGAGCTGGGGAAGGGGCTCAGCCTGGAGAAAAGGAGGCTCAGGGGGGACCTTGTGGCTCTGCACAACTCCCTGACAGGAGGGGGCAGCCAGGCAGGGTCGGGCTCTGCTCACAGGGAACAGGGACAGGACAAGGGGAAACGGCCTCAGGCTGGGCCAGGGGAGGCTCAGCTTGGACAGCAGCAGGAATTTCTGCATGGAAAGGGTGCTCAGGCCTTGGCAGGGGTTGCCCAGGGAGCTTTGGAGTCCCCATGCCTGGAGGTGCCCAAGGAAGGGCTGGAGGTGGCACTGAGTGCTCTGGGCTGGGGACAAGGTGGGCATCTGGCACAGCTGGGACTCCATGGGCTGGGAGGGCTTTTCCAAACTGGCAGATTCTGGAATTCCAGTGCTATGAAAAGGTGTTCACTGGATTTCTCCAGGGTAATTACAAAAATTGTTTGTAAAGACACTTCCTCCAACTGTTAACACATAGAGAGCAGTAGGATGTTCTGAGTGGCTCAGAAATACGACAGTAAAGCAGAAGATATTTTAAATGAAATATTAAAATAAAAGAAAGCCTTTCTGAAACGGATAATCCATACAGATTCAGCAATCCTAAATCAGAAAAAAATGTCACTTGGCCATCTCTCTAAAATAACAGGGACAGCATTCATGAGCTGGACTCACTGTCACCCTGTGAAGTTCATTAAGGATGCTGCTTTCTCCATTCACACAGGAAACTGTTTAGAATTCTGCTGGACCTGCTCAGGCATCCCTTTCACTAGAGCTGGAAAGGAAAAAACCTCCAGACAATGAGAGCCAAACATCTGGCACATTCAGCAAACACTTGCATCCTAATGATGGGGGGAGAAGTCATCCCTCTCATCAGTTCATTTCATCCCAGTTGTGTGGGTGGGGTGCAGAGATGGGGAGCACAGAAGCCTCTCTTCACTCCCCACCAGACTCTTGGATTGGGATCTAAAGGATGGATCTGCGCTGCCACTGCTTGTAGGGTTGACATTCCCACAAGGAAAAGCCAATTTTTCAGGGATTATATGTAATATTTATATATGTATTTGTAGGTTCTGAGAGAAAGAACAAGGCCAGGAGCAAGGCACATCGAAGGCAACCTGTAAAAAAGTCCTACAAACCTTGCACCCACACAGAGCAGTTCAAGTGCCTGGAGATGATACTTAAAGGGCTGGAACCCCTCTGCTCTGGAGGCAGACTGAGATGGGATTGTTCAGCCTGGAGAAGAGAAAGCCCTTCCAGTGCCTAAACGGGCTCCAGGAGAGATGGAGAGGGACTTGGGACAGGGACAGGACACAGGGAATGGCTTCCCACTGCCAGAGGGCAGGGATGGATGGGATATTGGGAAGGAATTGTTCCCTGGGAGGGTGGGCAGGCCCTGGCACAGGGTGCCCAGAGAAGCTGTGGCTGCCCCTGGATCCCTGGCAGTGTCCAGAATCCTTGGAGCAGCCTGGGACAGTGGGAGGTGTCCCTGCCCGTGGCAGGGGTGGCACTGGATGGGCTTTAATGTCCCTCCATCCCAAACCAGTCTGGGATTCAATGAAGTTCTCTACAGGCGGCAGGGCCAAGCCAGGGCTCACAACTCCCAGAGTTCCCACATGGATATCAAAGAGCTGCCACAGCCAACCAGAGAGGAAAAGCCAGTTTCCCTCAGCAAAGCTGTGAAGACCCAGAGCAGGGTCTAAAAGACACAGCGTTGGGCTGAAGAGGGTGCAGGCAGAGCTGCCAACAGGCTGGGATGAGGAGAAATCCCACTCCAAAGAGGGTGAGCATTCCTGCCAGGGAGAATGGCTCTTGGAAAGGAGGGAGAGGCCTTGGTGGGAAGAACAAGGAGCCCCATGTGTCCCTCAGCACAAGGAGGAAGAGCAGACACTGCTGATAGCCATGATCAGCAGTGCCATTCAGAGGCACCATCTCCAAAAGCTTTCCAAGAAAAGGCCACAGGGAAAAGAATGTGAGGCCTTTCTCCCACTTTAAGGAGAGGAAGAAGAGCAGTAAGGACAGGAACTGGGGGGTTCACCTATCTCTGTTCACAGAGACATCTCCAAGCTCTCCCTCATGGAATTCTTCGGCACTGAGCTAAGTCCTTGTGAGAAGGGAAAAAGAAAGGCACTCTTCCAAAAGGGAAGCAACAGGTTCCACGCACACGACGGCTTGTGCTGCATAGTCACTTCCCTGACGTTGATCCAAGGCCAGGATTGTTCTAAGCCTTGGATCAATCCACCGTCTTTCCCCTGGAAAGCTCTGCAAGCAGTGGCAGCAGCCTTCAGCTCTGTCTGGTGTGCAGCTCCTCAGCTGAGACGACTGCAGCAATAACCACGCTCTCCCATGGCTCATAAATTGCACTGTGGGCTCCACTCTCCAGCTGAGGCTGGGAAATCGGGGCGATTCCAAGCTATTAAACTGGTAGATACAGGGCCATAAGTTCTTACCCTGCTGCCTGTACTAAAGGAGAGCGTTGCCTGTGGTGTGTCCAACACGCAAGTAAATCAGATCCACCCGGGAGCAGAGGACAGGAGCCAAGGATAAGGGAGAAGCACGTCCTCCCCGCTTGTTTCCCGGCACACCTGGGACAAGCACAGTCTGCTCGAGACTTCTGGATGCATTTCAAACAGTTCATGGAGCACAAAGACTGCAAAAGCAACACTGAGGCTCTTTAAAAAACGAACTGGACACTGCACGGGGCTGAAGGGTCACAACAGCACAAATTAAACCACGTTTTAGTGGTGCAGCCAAAGCAGACAGGGCCATTCACATCCCGCTCCCACCAGGCACAGCACTGGGTGTCCAGCCAGCTCAAACTCCTCCAGATCTGCCAAAGAGAGAGCTGTCCATCACAGAATCATGGAATGGCTTGGGTTGGGAGGGACATTAAAGATCACCCAGTCCCAAACCCTCTTCCATAGGCAGTGACGCCTCGCACCAGAGCAGGTTGCTCCGAGCCCCGTCCATCCGTGATGCAAACCCCACACCATTTCATGGCGCCCCTCCAGCCTCTCTCACCCCTCAAGTGTCAGTCTGCTGGCAAGTCCACCACATGGAGCATCTTTCCTGCCAGGGCCTCAAAATATCCATCATCTGGGCAAGCAGCAGCTCTGGAGAAGACAAATCTTCTACAGCCACACTGCGGTGCCCTGGCAAGGATGAATCAGCTCAGCATTGTTGCTGTCCAGTAGCTTTTCTCCAGGCCCCACCTTGGGAAGAGTCAGCCCCACCACCACCAACAGATTCACTGCACGTTCAGGCCAGAAGCAGGGAAATAGAGAGAGGATTTTTTGTGTAGCTTGTTTCCTACAGCGTTCATGACTTCAGAGGTAGGTCAGGTGTGCTGTAATCCACCTCTTTTTGGGAGAGAATCTGCAGAATCAAGTACTGAATAGCGTTAAGTGTTATGGAGTAGAATGATCATGAGGAATTTTTGTTGTAATTGTGATGAAGGGTCGACAGGTGGATTTCATGTAAATTGTTCATTTTTGTTCTATGTTGGCTTTGGTGTTGGGAATTTGTTTGTTTGGTTGGTTTGGTTGTTTCTGTTGTTTTAAATGAAGGTTGTGTGAGGAATGTCGATTTTAGTAATTCTTAAATACCTTAAATAAAGTTTCCAACACAAAGTGTCTACTCAGCAACAACAGCCCTGACCAGTTCATTGACAGTTTTCCAAAGAATGCTGTGATGACCTTGCCTGGTTCACAGTGATTTCATCCCTGCCCGGGCTGCATTAGAGCAAGGAGAAACAGAAGCTGAGCCACACAAGCGGTGCTGAACACAGAGTTACCGGCAGCACACAGCATTGCTAAAGCAAATGCACAGGGAACTTCTGCAACAGAGCCCCCAAAGCACCACATGTGGGGAAAACTCATAACAAAGCTTTTAAAGGAGGGATAAAGTGTGAGAGTACCTTGTCAAATTAAAATTAAGTGTGGGTTATTTAAGAACCAGGGATGTAAATTTATGGACCAAGAAGGGCTCTGTATCCCATGGCCAGCTCCCAACCTTTGTGTCAGACAGCAGCTGTTTGATTTGGCTGCTCCCTGGGCTGGGGAAGCTGTGCTGGTGACTGTGCCCAAGGTGGGAATGCAAGGATTTCTCCACTTTTTGACATGGATTCAGAGCCCATTTTCCTGGGAGCAGCAGCGCAGCAGGTCCAGCACTCACTTCCACAGCTCAAAACTTTACACTGACACCAGGAGGGGACTAAAACCAGTCAACTCCCCTCCCTAAACCTTCCCCACAGCAAGCACTTCCACCAGAGGACAGAAATCCCACGGGTAGGATTCAGGGAATGCACAGGCCCTGCAGACCACGGCAGGATCAGGAGCTGTCACTGGAGGAACCAAAATTCCTCCACATCCCAGAAGTGTCTTGGCCTCGGCACACTCAGTCTGTAACAAACCATTTTTGTCCCAGTGAATCACCTGAAATTACAGCTCCAATTGCTCATGGATTGTCACAATCCTGCTTTACTCAGCCCTCGTTCTGAGCTAAGATCGTGGAAGTGCTTAAAAATCATAACGTTTAACTCAGAACCTAACATGTTCTTGGATGCTGGGAGGGAAAAGAGCACTCCCAAGCAATGGTAATTTTTGGAAATCAAAAGATGTTGCAGCATCTTGACTGTCACAGAGGAAGCAGATTCAGCTGCCATGGCTTCAAAGCCAAAGCTCTGGTGATATCCCAGAGACAGAACAGTCCCAGGAGGAAAAGCCACCACAGAGTTTCAAAGCCAAAGCACTGCTGATGTCCCAGAGACAGAACAGTTCCAGGAGGAAAAGTCACTGCAGAATTTCACTTCACAAAAGGTGGGTGTGGTATTAAAAACCGTTATAAAATTTCAAGAGACATTTTGTGCTTTAATAGAGATCACAATTATTTCTGGGTATTGTGGTACAAAGGTTTTCTCCTTAAAAGCCTGGATTTCAGCTGAGATTTCTGCACTGGAACCTTGCAGCTCTCTCTCTGTCCCTCCATCAAACCAACAGTTTGGATCTATGTGTGCATGAACTCGGGACCCCCTTATGCTGGAGGCAATGAAATCTAAACTATCTTCTCTACAGAGGGACCAGAGCAGAAGCATTTGAAGCAATGTGTTCTGAGGAATGCTTGAGCTCCATCAGGACAGAGCAAACAAATCCCACATCCCTTGTGCTCCCTAGATGAAATAAACTCTGATTATTCAGCTTTGTGGGAGCCATAATTAATGGCAGGGTGCAAATATCAATGCTGTTCCCATGTCTGGCCTAACCTGGGGCAGAATTTTTCCACTGCGGCTCTCTCAAAGAGCTGCCAGAAAGGCAAAACCATTGGGGCAACCAGCGAACTTGATCTTATTGCTTCTCCAGACATGAGCAGAGAAGATTTTCCAAAGGATTTTCCCTTGGAGACAGGAAGCCAGAAAAGAGCCATATGTTACATTTCAATATTGGCTGTGCTCAAAATCACGCTGGGAAGGGCTGATCCAGGCAAATTGCATTGGGGGGCTGTAATGCCATAAACTGGAAGCAACACATGGGCGGCTGTGGTGTCCTTAAGAAAATTAAGAACTCTTTAGAAATTGGGCTACTGTTGAGGAATTTCATTTTCCAGCTACAAAGAACAAAAATTACAAATAGCAGCTTAATTTTTGTGCTCTCATAGAGGATTGATCCAGCAGGAAACCTTTGTGTCTGGGAGAAATAAGGTTAATTCGTTCTCGATTTGGAGAGGATTCACTGACAGAAAATAAACTGGATTGGAATGATAATCAGATGATTAAACAAGATGGAAAAACAAAAGAAAAAGGAGTTGTAATTAAGGGTTATCAGCATTTGTTTGGGGGGAAAAAAAAAAAGAAACCTCGGGAAGTAACTAGAAAAATCAACTGAAATGAGGAGCTCAGGTATCTAAATAGGAAGGAGGCACAGAAATTCCTAAATCCCAGGTGCCAAATATTCCAAAGAAAAAAGAGGGAGGGAAAGACTCTCAAGATGAAGGACACTGTATGGGTGCACAGCATACAGGGAACCACCTCCAACATTAGAAGGCTTTCCATGGAAACCTATGGAGTTGTTTTAAAAAAGCCTAAAACCAGACACAATGAAGAAGCTGTAAGAAAATCTAGGGAAAACTGGTTTAACAGAATCTCAGGAAGATCTCCAAGAATGTAGTATTTTCCTGGTTTTGAGAACTTTATGAAGATTTTTGGGTGCTCTGTGCAGACAGGGGTCAGGAAAAGAACAATACGGGTTCCTCTGCAGCGAGACGGGTATTTCGGGAAGGATAATCACCGAATCATTAAGGTTGGAAAAGACCTCCAGGGTCACCAAATCCACCGAGTGTAAGTAGAAAGGAAATTTCTGACCTTGTTTTCAGTAAGGGTGTTAATATTTACCATGGGAGAAGAGGGAGAGGGTGAGTGGTAAAGAAATGAAAATGACAAAAGAAATGAAATTAAAAAAAAAGGAACACAAGGGTACAAAAGAAGAAATCATCATAAAGGGAGTAAAAACTGTAGGGGCCATTAAAGTCAAAGCCAGAGTCTGGAAACAAATGGCACACAAAATTGAACACCACTCCAACATTTCCTTTAACTGGGATACTGCAGAGAGTTAAAGAGCAGGGAATAAATTATTCATGCTTGAAAGAAGAATTCTCTCCAAGCCTACACCGCTTCCTTCAGTGGCACAAGATCCAAGTGCTCTTCCCTTCAAATTCCTTTCCAAAGACATGAAAGCACTGGGCAATGCCACCAAATTTCTTATTATTCAGCACAAGGTGGCTCATGAGAGAGTAACTAAGAGATTACTTCATCAGACGACATTCTCCAAATGCTGGAGATCCCGTTAATCTGGGGTTTAGCTGAGTATTCAGCAGTGTCACACGGGAAACTGAGAGCTAAGCTGCAACCAGCACAGGCATTTAGGGGTAGCTGAGCATCTGCTTCATGGGGAGACAACAGCACAAGTCCTGAAAACTTAAGTGATTATTAGAGGGTCTTAAAATTCAGGCTTGGAACTGATCCCATTAAAGATTTCAGCAGTAACTGTGTCACTGATGGTGAGAACAGGTGGATCCTGTGGGACACAGCAGGGACACAGGACTTGGAGGAGGGGCCACTGACAGCACCCAGAAATAACTGGAGGCCCTGAAGGACCGAAGCAACAGAAGCAGGATAAATTCAGAGAGGCACAGCTCAGGGTCAGGTATTCAGGGAGTGCAAGACATTTCCTGGAGTGCTGCGAAGTGCCCAGTGCAAACTGCTGAGGAGAGGCAGGGAGTGGGAGTTAATTCCAGCAGGATGATGAACCTGAAGTGACAAGTGGGAATGGCTTCCCAGTGCCAGAGGGGCAGGGATAGATGGGATATTGGGAAGGAATTGTTCCCTGCGAGGGGGGGCAGGCCCTGGCACAGGGTGCCCAGAGAAGCTGTGGCTGCCCCTGGAACCCTGGCAGTGCCCAAGGCCAGGTTGGACACTGGGGCTTGGAGCAGCCTGGGACAGGGGGAGGTGTCCCTGCCCATGGCAGGGGTGGCACTGGATGGACTTTGAGGTCCCTTCTGACCCAAACCATTCTGGGATTCTAAAACCCAAAAGGCCAGCCCCAGGCTCCTTTTTGGCAGGGCTCAGCGCTGACACCGGGGGAGGTGCGGCATCAAGGCTGCAGTACCAGCCCCACAGCCGGACATGCAGATGGTCCTTCCCCATCTGAGGCTCCTAATGCACATTTTAAATGATGAACTCAGAACCAGTGGTGCTAAAACTGGCTCCAAACGTCAGCGTTGCCACCTCTCAGCCCCGAAAGTTCACTGGTGCTATTAAACTACACCAGTGCCCTTCACAAGACCATTCTCTGTGAAAATTTGCTTTTTTTCCTTTTTTTTTTTTTTTTAAATAAAGCTGATGATTGTGAATAAGAGACTTTCATAGACACACACAAAAAAAATACTAATCCACAATTTAAAAAGCAAGTTAAAACTGAACATCTCAAACCACAGCCTGCAGCACAAAAGGAATTCATTCACACTTATACCCTTAACCCTTACAACAATTTAGCTGTACAGCGAGCTAAGACCAGAATCCAGCATGGCCATTTAGTTTTATTTTTCATCTAAACAGCTTAAATTTTGTTCATTTCATATGATTTGAAAATAGTTGTGAGGCAAGTTTTCTTCAGTATAGAGACCCATCTCCTGTTCCTAAAAGAAGACATTACCAGACAATCCCAGACACCAGGGAATCAGGATGTTCATAAAACGAAAAAGGAGAGGAAAACGAAAAAAAAATTCTAAACCCTCACTTTTATAATGGGAGGAAAAAAAGGTTCCAAAGCCTCCCCGCCTTTCCAAGGAACATTAAAAATTTTGCAGCACAATTTTCCAGGCGACTGCCTTTGTGGCAGAGCCATTACACCTGAGCAAATATGACACAAGGTGACAATACAATTATTCCAAGCAGTGATTTAGCGTGAGTAGAACACCATAAAGAAGATACCGAGCCCCCAAACTTCTCCACAGGCTGCACATTCCCTCTTCAAGGGCAAGGTGTGAAACACAGCACCTGGGAGCAACTTTTTTTGCCTCAGTAGCTCCAGACAGGAGCTGGGAGTGGAGGCTTCATCCTTGAGCAGAGCTGTGCTCTCCTGAAATTCCACTCTTATTTCTTAGGGCTGCACCTGCCAAGCCACAGGGATCGTGTTCCTGAAACCTGACTGCTACCACAGACAGATGAAATGCATCAAATAACCCTTGGCTCACTGTTCTGCTGCCTCCCCTGGCAAAGGAAACCCCGCAGCAACACTGAAACTCTGATAAGAGAAACTGAGAATTCGCAGGCAAAGTCTCCAACTCCCCAGAGCAAGACTCCACCCTGTGAAAGTCCGGGCCATTAATATTATTAATTATTTACCGTATCTCCTGTAATATCAGCTTGCCAGCTCCACTAACCAGCTGGCTTTATGGGAAGGAAGGAAACGTGGCCTTGGGGTTACCCTTCCCCAGGGAATGTTATGCTCGTGTGACAACACAGCACCTCAAACACCAGCTCCCTTCGTGAGGAGAAACACAAACGCACACCTCCCCTCTGCCTACAAATGCTGCATCAAGTTCACGTGTTTACAGTTTACTTGTTTGCACTTGTTTACAGCTCTCCAGATTAAATGGCACGCAGTAATCAATAAAATTCCTCTTTTTTAAAAAAAAATCTGAAGTAGTGGCAGCATGGCAATCAACACCAGGCAAGGAAAACGCAGGATTCCAGGAACAGTAATTACTAAAATAATAATAAATTAACAGACAAGGAATAAGTAAAAAAAAAAAAAACCAACCCAAAACTCAAAAAACAACCAACCAAACAAAAACCAAAACAACAAAACAAAACAAAACTATGCAGTAAGAAGAGTTAAATATGAAGGAAATGAAGGTATGACCAAAAGAAGTGGTGGGTTTTTTGTTTTGGTTTTGTTTTTTTTTTTTAAATTAGGGTTAACTGTGGTATGAGAAAAGGGGGAGAGATGCTGACAGAAAGTACTAACAGAGCACTTACTACTGAGTGTAGAGGCTTATCAAGGAATTAGCCAGGTACAAGCCCTTAAGTTTCCTAATCCTCAACTCTAAAACCTGCAAAACCCAGGCAGCATGCTGCTGGACATGGGAGTGCTGCAAAGGAATTCCTCTGGGGAAGAGGAGCGGAGCTGTGGGACCTCCGCTGTGCCGCCAGCATGAATTTCCAGTCCAAACAACTGAAAAGCGAGTGCTCAGATCTTTCCCCTCTCACTGCAGGGAAACCACGCCGATGGAAAGACAGGGACCTCAGTTCGACAAAGGACATTAAACCCCGGCGGTTCTTAGTGACTCCCCCCCACTCCAAATCGAACGCGATGAGGGAGTCACGATTCTTCTAAAGAAATGAATAAAATATTAGTCCTGGGCTTAATTTTACCTGAATTCCAAGGGAAATCGAACACAAGACCCCCCAGCCTGAGTTGGCAGTTCAAAGTTTGCTGCGCTGGGTGATGCAGCAAGTTCCCCCCACGCCTCCACAGGGAGCAAGAACACACCTGCACCCTCCGCTCCGCTTCCCGAATAACCCCAGAGCTGGAGCAGAGCAACAGCGAACCCAGCGCGACGATGCATCCGGCATCAAAAAACCCGAGGAAGAGAAACGACGGGGACAAAAATACCTGGGCATGTCAGAGCAGGAGGCTGCCGGCCATTCCCCAGCGGCGGCTCCGCATCCCGGCGGCTCGCGGTGCTGCGATGGGCAGCGAGGCTGCGCCTGCCCCTCGCCGGGCACTCCCCCGCTCCCAGCCCGGCTTCCCAGCACCCCCCGGCTCTCCCCCTCTCGCTGCGTTTCTCTCCCCCTCTCGGCTCCCCCCGCTGGGTAGCGGCCCCCCGAGACCCCGAGGCGCTGCCCCGCTCCGCGGCCCGTCCGCCTCCCCGCAGCTCCGAGCGGGCTCCCGCTGCCTTCGGGAGATCGTTTGCCAGGACAGCAGGAACCGCGCTGGAGCCCGGCTGGGCACCGCGATGCTGCTGGTTCAGCCTCTCTCTCCCCCCCGGGACACGGGTGCCTGCTGCTAAAGCAGGGCTTGGAAAAGAGTTCAGGCTTTTACTCACCTCCGCGGAATTTAATCAGCATTCCCTGAAAGTGCCGTTTGCAATTCCCTGAAACTTCACGGACTCGCCATGCAACTCGTGGGAGACTGCCTTGGCATTTAATGGAGCTTATTTAAATCAGAGAATCACGGTTTGAGCTGGAAAGGACCTTAAAGCCCAACCAGTTCCACCCCCTTCCACAACTCCCACTGTCCCAGGCTGCTCCAAGCCCCAGTGTCCAGCCTGGCCTTGGGCACTGCCAGGGCTCCAGGGGCAGCAGCCATAGCTTCTCTGGGCACCCTGTGCCAGGGCCTGCCCACCCTCTCAGGGAACAACTTCCCCCCAATATCCCATCCTAAATTTCCCCTCTGTCAGTTTGACTTTCCTATTGTATTGTTGGAATTGTTTTCCCTATTTAAAAAAAAAAAAAAAAAAAAAAGTTCATTTTTTTATCAAAATAAGACTATTTTTGAGAGGGCACATGGTGAGAATGAAGGGGAGCTCATAACACAAGGTTTATATGGCCATGTAACCACTATGAAATGGTGCACTACCAGAGCACTCCAGTTCTTGAAACCTCTACTGGGACTAAAATTGCTCCTCAGTCCTTCAACAAATAAGTACACAAGGTTGTTGCAAACCTACCAAATGCTACTGCTTCTCACCCACAAGCCGCACTTACCAGCAGGAGATCAAACCTTAACTTCTTTTCAAAAACCTCATAAAATTAAAATAATCGGAATGAACATTGTGTTATGAGACCCGGAATATGATGATTTATACCTGAACAGCAAAAACAATGAAAATAAAGTTTAAAATCTAATATCCATAGTAAGACCCAGAGTAATTCTTCTTTCCTGGTGTAGCTGCGTGCTGTATTTGGTTTGTTCTACCATTTTTTAATAAGATTTACCTGTCCTGTGAGATCCACCCGTCCCTCACACAGACCTGTACTTCTGTAACAGTGTTCACTCCTCACATGTTCCCAAGACTCTAAAGCCAGCTGCCATGAAATCAACAGCACGAGATCTTCAAGGCAGGGTTTTTCCCCCAGGAATGAAGAATTCCTACAGGCAGAAAGGACAATCCAGGAGAAGCTGCCTCTGAAGGAGAGAAAAGGCTTCTTGCTCCTAGACATGTGTGTTAAATATTTGATATGCTCGAAGAATGTTATTGTTGGGAGCTTCACATGCCCTGAGAACATCATCATCAAAAGGAACTAATTCACCTTGTGGGCTCTGATCTGGGAGTGCTTGGCAGAAGGGAGTTATTGTGGAAGTATGAGGATCTGACAGGAATAACCATGATTGACAGGAAAGGTGCTTATTAGTTCCCTTCTCTTCCGTGAGCATCCTGCGTCTCCCAGCGAGTCCGACCCAAGCACAGCCAGGGCCAGAAGCTCACAGAGGGTTTTCTTGGAAATCAGTGGATGTGCTGGACTCTCCTTGGGATGCATTTGCACAGAGTGCAGCACAGGGAAGACTGAATTCCCCTTCTGCCAGACTCAGAGGTGCATTTTTCTGCACTCGGGGAGAGGATGCCTGGGAAATAAATTCTGTTTTTGTAAAAAGCAGGAGCCAAGGTCCTGTTAGAGCCTTGTGTGTTCTTCACTGACCTTATCCCCACCTGCCAATTCCAACCTGTCCTAGGAATGCAACCCAGCTGTCCCAGAGTGACAGACCTGACCTGCTAGAGAGCTCTGACTCTCTTGTATCTTGGTACAACAGGTCCTTCAGTCCAGGCTTTTAAAACTCGCATAAAGTTCCTTCTCATCTTCCAACTCCTTTAAACGCCTCAGATGACATTGAGATCTTTCGTAATTATGGAAGCTTGTCCTCCCAAAACACATCTCTGGGCATGCAGAGAAGAAGAAGGTGACTGGGATCAGTCTGGATTTACCAAAGCTAAATCATGCCTGACCAAGCTGTCTGGGATACAGTGACAGAAATAATAAAGGGATGGTACATGGATGAGGACATAGCAGTTTTAATTTGCCTTGACTTTCCCCAGACTTTCAGCACTGTCTCCCACGATATTTTTGTATCCAAGTGAGGACAGCGTGGTCTGAAGGGGTGCACAAGTGAAAAATGGGTGAACTAAAAAGCTGGTTGAATGACAGGGCTCAGATGTGGCAGGAGGAGACACGACAGGGGAGCTTTTCCTTTAGGACTGCCCAGGCTCCCCAGGGAATGGGCACGGCCCCGAGGCTGCCAGAGCTCCAGGGGTGTTTGGACAGCGCTCCCAGGGATGCACAGGGTGGGATTGTTGGGGTGGGATTGGCCAGGGCCAGGAGCTGGGCTGGATGATCCCTGTGGCTCCCTCCCAGCTCAGGATATTCCATGATTCATAAGCTGAAGCAATCAATAAGGATAGTAAGATGTAACATTTCCTCTCAAGGACAGGTAAGAAGTGAAGCAGGGGCTTTGGAGTCACCATCCTCATGTTTTTTTTCTGGACAAAGCCCTGGACAACCTGGTCTGAACCCAAAACAAGCCCTGCTCAGTCTTGGTGGAACCAAAGATTTTATTTCATTACATTTTACAGCAATTCCTTTCCTTACAGAGTAGTTGCTAGATGGATTTGAGAAGTTGTAGTTAGTGCATAGGAAACAAATATTGGGTTGAGTCTAAAAGTTGCCAGCATGTATTTCCAAGACCACAGCTGTGCAATAAAGTTAAAAGTCTTAATGATTTTAAGATTTTGTGTAGTTAGTTGAGGCAAAAGACAATACTGTCAGCTTTCTGCTGTAAAGGCATCTGGTTTGTGTAAGGAGCAACACAAGGAGCACAGGGAAGCTCTTGGAACTGCAGTAGACAAAATACAGAATATTTTTATCTCCCACCTGATGCAGCATTTTTGTTTTCTTCCTGAAAAGCAGAACATTTGCGGTTCTAAAAGGCCCAAGATGCAGTGGCAACTCAGTGGCTGTGATCAAACTGATTTCGGGGAGGACTAAAACTTACTCCTGGTTTATTTCCTGTCATTCAATTGGCTTGACCTTGGAGGAGAAGGTTGGGGTGTTCTGTAATTCCCTGCAAACAGGAGCTCACAGTAAAATGCTGACACCTATTCACTACAGCCCTACATCACAATGTGCCCCTGGGCATGCAAAAAAGACCTTCTAGGGGAGGAGAAGATGGTAAAAATGTAAAGACGGTTTGCAGAGAGGTACCTCAGAAACATCCTCCCTGATTCTGTGCATCCTTTTTCGAGTATTTTTGTCACTGAGAGGCAAAGGGGGTAAGGAAAGACCATGCAGCCCTCTGGAAGTCTGGGCAGAGCCCTGCAATCTGCCCATCTGTTCACAGAGAGGGATTACACCAAATCCCACCAAGCCTGCACGCTCACAAATCTGGGAGGAGCAGTAATTGGCTTACTGTAGTTTGTTAGATTCATAATTTGATCACAAATTCCTCTCAAGGCAAGTTCATCCACGGCATTCATTTCTCTGCCTTTCCAACAGCTCATTTGTTCTGCAGCACTATAAATATTATGTGAGTGAAAATCACAGGAAATGGCTATTCTGTACTCCAGCGCTTTATTAAGAGATATCTATTTCCAAAAAAAAAAAAAAAAAAAGAAAAAAAAAAGAAAAAAAAAGCTAATTATATCTGCATTTACACAGCTCCTTTCAGGAAGATTATCCAAGGCTCTTTATAGAGCATCTAATGACAAGCCCAGAGCTCTGCCTGTATGCAGCAATCAGATACATTCCACATACAGCTGGCATAAACATTTCTATTCATGCCAGTTCATCTGTGCTGGGATTAACAGAGTGAGAAAAGCTGGCCAAGGACACCTATTTAAAGAACCAGGAGGTTTAAGTGGATGGAACCTGCACAGTAACTTCTCATCTAAAACCTGTGCAGCTAATGATGCTGTAACCTGGAATTCTCACTGCAAACACAACACTTTGGGTCCAGTCCTGCCCTTCCCTGCCTTGGAGATGATGCTGGATGTGCCAGGAGCACTTTAGGGGCAGGTCCTGAAAATACCTGCACAAAACCATCAGGGCAAGGACTCCAAGCTTTGCACAGAGTGGGATTTGGACAAGGTGCTCACAGGGACACGACTCTATCCCAGCTGGGAGGCTTTGGGGCAGAGCAGGAGGAAGAGCCCTCCGTGCAACGTGGCAGAGCATGGCCAGCCCAGCAGCCCTGAGCCGAAACAAGATTTCAGGGAAATACATGGAATTTTCAATGCCTAAATCAGACCCCAGACTGGAAATGCTCCTCTGTCATAGGGAAGCTCTGTGCCGCTGGCAGACCACGGGTGCTGCTGCAGTTTTGCCTCCTCGTTTCCCAGCTCTGGCTCAGTGCACGTGCAGAACCTGGTGCCACCGAGGCTGAGAACCACATTTCACACCTTAAGCCAGGTGAAATCCTTAGATTTCTCAGCTTAAGAGGCTGAGATGTATAAATAGGCTTCCTCACACTTCACCTCCTGTGACCTCCCTCCCACATCTCAAACCCTCCACAGAATTACTACTCCAGCTTTCTACAAACACTCAGCTGGAGCAGGGATGGAGGTGCCCCTCATCCTCCACACAGAAATGAATCCAAGCTCCAGCCCTTCAGGACCAGAAGGAAATGAGCCCATGGCACTTCTGTTCAGCAGGGAAACACTCCAAGCATCAGGACAGCAACAACCTGGGGAGAGCCACTCCTCACCTGGCTGCTGAATGCCTGCCAGCAAAGCAGGTTATACTGGGCTGCAAAGCCAGATGGAGAGAGAGCTCCTCGCGAGGCTGCTCCATAAAAAAATGCAGGGAAAGTCCTGGGACAGAATCCCCCTTCTGTTGCCACGCTGAGCACAGAAAATGCGAGCCCTGCTTAACCCTTGGAAGAAAGAGGATTAAAATCTATCTCTAAAGCACCGCTCGGGTGGGTGGGCACAGAGCTCTCGCCAGCCCCGAGGGGAGAGGATGTCACCCGGTGCTCCTGCTGCCCGGGGTCACCGTGCGTGGCACCTGGTGTCATGTTTACAGTGCAGGGCGTGGCACAGAGAGGCTCTGGAGCTGAGCAGAGTGCCCAGGGAAGCGCGGTGGGAATACTGAGGCTGCCTGGTTCCTGTAGGGCCAGCATGTCCCAGTGAGAGCCGCTGAGTGAGGATCCAGGGACGCCAACGGATGCAGCGGGGTTGTAAAAATTCCCTTAATGTTTGGGAAGGGGCAGAGGAATGTAGCACATGAAGGAAATACACACACACAAGAATATACAAATATAAAAAATATACATGTATATATTTTATACGTATATATATATGTATATATATTATACTCGTATATATTAAAAAGTGCCTGGTAAATGGGTACATTTTACTTGGTGCTGTACAAGTTCAGCAGCTCCCAACCTCTTTCCACCAATTTAAGCCCACCCAAGGTTGGAACCCCAAACAAGCACTTCAAGCACAAGAAGCTACTGAAGTCACAGTCACACGAAATACAGGAATTGTGGTTTTCCCTGTCCTTCCTCCCTCTGGATGCACAGGCTGTGAGAGCTGTCCTGGGGAACAGGGCAGTGCCACCCCACTGCCGTATCCAAATGCCACAGCCTGGTCCCAGAGACAGAGTTCGGGTGCCTCTGTCCTGCAGGTACTGTCCACAAGCAGGTGAAAGAGTCTCAGCCTTTAAAAGAGTTTTCTTTCTGTGAACAACTGCTCAGCAAGGCAGGAACCCAACAGCTCCGTGGCCATGGCTTCGCTCCCTGCTACAGCAACGAGGATGTCACCAGCGGAGCTGAGGATAAAGAACATTTTATTCCTGTCCTGCTTGAACCCAGCTCGTTTGGAGTTGTATCCCAGGTGAGCTGGCAGAGGCAGCCGGGGAAACACACAAACCCCACTTCAATTATTTGCTCATCCTTCAGCAATAAAAGGGCAGAGAAAGGCACCACACAAAATGAAATGCTCTTTGGAGCAAAGGGGTATTTTAAATCCAAATATTCTTATGAGACATTTGATATCTCCTCATCCAATAATTTTGGAAGAGCTGTAATCCTGTCTGGGAGTTTTCCCTAACCTCTCCAGCAATAAACCAAACATTGCACCAGGGCTTTTCAATATATTTGCTTCTCTCTCTGGTACCTCCTCCCACACTGCTCACTTTCCAACAGCACATTGAAGGCATTTAGTTGATATCTGCTTTTCGCTACCTGAAATTTTAGTCTTCAAATGGCAATTCGTTAATGGTTTATTGCTCATAATTAAATTTTTGGAAAGGTAGAAGGCTCTCTTTGGAGGTTCTGCTTTAAAACACCACAGCATGACACATCCAGTCCTACACAGTAAAACATCCAGTGAATTTCCTTTTAGCAGAACTCCTATGGTTTATATTATTATGGTTTAAATTATTATTCTTTTCACACCCCATAGCCACACACTGAAGAGTCACCACACACTGAAAATTTAGCCCCCAAAAGTGTTTTTTGCTCTCCAACCTGCATGGATTCTTTCCCAGGACACAATGGCAGCCTCCGTTCCGGCATTGACCCTTCTGGTTGGATCCTCATAGGAATTCCACTTGGGACAAGAAGCGCTTTATTCCTGGAATTCTACAGAGCTGCAGGTTAGCTGAGGACTGTGAGACAACTGCATGCTGGCTCCCTGTCAGTCAGGGCTAATTCCCACAGATTAGAGAAGGAAATCTGTACAGTGCCCCAGGTCCTAAAGCCTACTGCTAAGAGAAGAGCATTTTTTTTCTTCCCAAGTCATCTTTTTGGAGACAAAAAAAAAAAAGGAATTGCTCATGAATCATTGCTATCTGCACCTGAAATATCAGAGGAGATGAACCAAGAGCACTAATCCCTGGCTGTGTGTTGGTTCCCAGACCACCCACTCCTGACACCGAGTGTGTTCACCCTGAATAACATCACAATCTCGCAGTTACTGTTGACAATAACAACCCCACAACCACAAATCCCTCCCCTCTGCTTTCCTGCTGTCCTCAGACAACTGCTCTCCAAGGAATGCTGAGCACTGTTACTCTGAATAGCAGGGTTTGAATCACTGTGGAAGACAGAGACAGAAAATCGAGTTCATTCTGTTGTTTTTCATCACAAAATGAAGATATTCCCTGGATTCAGAGGAGTATTTGTCCTCCTGATTCCTTGGTGCCTCTAGAAATCAGGGCTGTGGGTAACACTTGGCAGGGAGATCCTTTCTCTTACTTGAACTGAGCTGTTTCAGAGTTTCTCCACACCTTCTCTGGTTCATGAAATCACAGAATATCCTGATCTGGAAGGGACCCACCAGGATCATACATTCCAATCCCTGGCCCTGCACAGACACCCCAACAATCCCACCCTGTGCATCCCTGAGAGTGTTGTCCAGTTTTTCCTTCTCTCCAAGTCTCTTTCTCCCTCTGGAGACAGAGGTCTTAAATTATCACAGAGAGCTTCCAAGTTAAAGACAATGGCAAAGAAGTGCTCTGTTGTCCAACTCAAATCCCACAGGGCACCTGCAAACAGCCCATCAGACACAGCTGCCAGGGAATCATGGAATCCCAGGATGACTTGGGTTGGAAGGAACGTTAAAGCCCATCCAGTGCCACCCCGTGCCATGGGCTGGGACACCTTCCACTGTCCCAAGGAGCTCCAAGCTCCATCCAGCCTGGCCTTGGACACTGCCAGGGACGGAGCAGCCACAGCCTCACAGGAGAACCTGCAGGAGAGAAGAATTCCCCACTGTGCTCCAAAGTCTCTTTTCCTCAGTTCTGGATAAAAGTGAGTTTCAATGCGCTTTCATCAGCCTTGCAAAAAAATCCACCAGCTGGCACAGCTCTGAGGCTGCTCTTTTGGAGCTCTTTTGGATCAAAGGTGGAGGCTTTTGGATCACAGGAACAGACTGCCCAGGACAGGGATGAACTCCCTATCCCTGGAAGCGTTCAAGGAACCTGTGGATGTGGCACTTGAGGACATGGGTTAGTGGTGAACACAGTGGTTGATGGTTGGACCTGAAGACCTTAAAGGTCTTTTCCAAGCCTAACAATCCTATGGTTCCATGATTTCCTTTTTATTCTCTGAGTGAACGGGAATATTTAGGATGAGAGTCTTGAAATATGACCAGGAGCTCACAGGTGTGCAGTTCTGAGCTTCTCCTAAGACGCTTAGGGATTAAATTCCAATGGAGACTTTGCCATCCGTCCAACCCGACGGCAGCGCTGCTGCTTTTCCCGACGCTGAGTCTTGTACAAAGGTGAGCAGGGACGGAGCCAATAATCACTTGTGCAGTGCCAAGGAGCTTATTGGGCACGTGGCTGGAGCAGATTGCCTGCAGTCTGGAGCAGCAGGATGGATGCAGGAAGGATCCCAGCTTCTCCACAGTGCCCGTGGCAAATCCCAGAGTGCTGAATTTCCAGCTTCCCTGCCTCTTCGCTAAAGCTGGAAGGTTTTGCTTCTTAAAATGCCCTGCATATCTTGTACTCATTCACTGTTGGAAAATTCTTGATTGGATAAACGCCGGGCAGCAGGGAAAGCGTACAATGTGTATTTAATGTATTTTCCTTCGTATTTCTCATCCAGCTGAGGAAGGAAGATTGGAAGCACTCGATGCCTTCACCTTCACCTCCTGGAATCATTTCTATGTTAATGTGTCATTATGTGATAGACTTTGAGCAAGGGTCAAGCAGCTCTCAGAAGTAAGAACACTGTGCAGTATTGGGAAAGCTAATGGAAACATGCTTAAAGCATATTGAAAAGAACAAAGGTGGATTAAAAATACCTTTAAGTATTCCCCAAATTCATCTTAATGTTGATTCTGGTCTTACAGGAAATAAGATAAAATACTTCAGGCGGACCTGAGAGGGTTTTAAGAATTATACAGAAAAGACTGAAGTTATTAACATTTCGGTTTAAAATCTTTTGCAGGTAACCCCCTTATCCCTTTTCCATCTCCGTTACTCTCTCCCACATCTCTAATTTTTATACTGGAATATTCCAAAGCTGGATCAAACGCCTCCAGAGAATAGCACAGCAGGAAGCTCCACTGGTGTTTGGCTGAACCAAGCAAGAGTTGGACCATCTCCAGATATCCAGATCTCCATGTATCTGCTGGAATGAGAGCAAGGTGGGTTCTCTTCATACTTTGGCCATTTTCTACCTGAAACCTCCATAACTGCAACCCTTACACAGGCTGTGCCAACAGAGTAACTGTTCAAAATTATCCTTGCCAGGCTTTCCGGGTGAGACAACAAAAACAAGGACGAAACCTGTGCTCCCCTGGCTCTTTCCATCATCCCGCTGCCCTTATTTTTGCTCTCGTATCACCACACATATGAAGCCTCTTCTACTTGCAGAACCACTATAGAGCCCTCTTGAAACCTCTCCTGCACTCTTCCAAGTGGATACACAGAGAAGTCTTGTGATACACTCTTTTGACTCATTTATTTTATTGTGAAAATATAACTCAAAACATGGTCCAGATCTCAAAATGCATTTTCTTTCTCCCTGCTAAATGTTAATTATGCCCGGGTAATTTGTCTAGATCAAAATAGCTCCCTTGCTTTAAGCTTAATCACTTCTTATCCCTATTCTCCCCTTTCTTCCCAACTCTCCTGGTGCTTCCCCATCTCGTAAACTCTTCATTCTCCATTCTTCGTATATCTTCACTAAACCTTCAAAATTCAGTGATGCATCTGTGTTCATCCTTCCTGGCCATCCCTCAGCTTCCCAGCTCCAGCCTTTATTCCCTCCATGCCTACCCCAGTTCCTACCATTCCCTTTTCCTCCTCCTGTCTCTGGAGCACCTCCTTGGGACCTCTTCCTTTTCTTCCATGCTGTTTCCTCCCCATGTACTAGGATTATCCACTTCTTCTGCTCCCCCCTTCCTCTCTCTGTCATCCTCTTGGCTGTCCCCACCTCCCCTCAGTGGCTGTTTTGAGGGCCTCCTGGGGGATTCTTCCAGCTGCCAAGGTCACATCCTGAATTCCATGGAATCCACTTCTACCCCATGGCATCTCTCTCCTTGCCCCTCCACCAGTACTCTCCAATATGATCTGCAATAACCAGCTTTCCCCAAACTTTCAGGGTTTCCAGACTTAACTCTCAGCTGGATGTTAGCTTTGCTACTTCCCTGTTTTTCCACAGACAGATACCCTCTATCCTTCAAGGCATGCTGTTCACACCTATTTCACTGCTGGTGCACTTCTGCCTCTTGGGATTCCCATCCACTGGGCAGAAATCTCCACGGAGACTGAGATTCTACCTCAGGTGTGTCAGCACCTGGAAGCAGCCCTGTATTTGACTGAGGGAGATGAGGGATCTCACATCCCTTTCTCCAGCACTGAGTCCAGGTGTTTTGGCACAGAGAGCTTTGACTGCTGGTAGGAGACCCAGATTTACTCCTAGAGTTAACTTCACACTTCATTGCCCTCTGCTGAGGCAGGCTGGATCAGATGGGATCCTGGAATAAAGGAAGTAATGCTCATAGTCTGGCTGGTTCTGGATTCCTCCTGTCTTACCGCCTTTCTCTCCAAATTAAAAAAAACCAAAGAAACAAAATAACAGGGAGAGTAAAGAGTAACCCATGAGTAGACCAGACCGTGCCCTGAGCACAAGGTGAACCAGGGCCGAAAGGCAAAAACCAAGCATTGTATTCCCTAAGGGAACACAGGGATTCCCAAGGGATAGTGGTGGGAAGGCTGGCAGTCCCTAGTACCTATGCAAAACCACTCCTGAGTATTTGTCCCAGCTAAACCTAAGAGTAAACTTGGAGTAAAGTCAGCCTAGGGCTGAACAGCGACCACTGTAACGCCCTCAAAACACAGCTCAAATGGAGGGAAATTCTTTACATAAGAGACTTGGTTGTACCTGCAATGGCCATGACATGAGCAGGCCAACATCAAACACAGAGCAGCAAAACCAGCCCACAGCACAGGAATACTGATGATCCTGCCCATTCCTGGGCTGCTCTGTTGTGGCTGGCAGCAGATTAACAATAATAACAAATGATATTCCGTAAGCTCCAAGTGGAAATCACTAGGACCATTTGGCATTCTCGAGGATAATTGTAACAGATCTGAAGTATCAGGTTGGTACCAATCTTTGTGTAACGAGACAGCAGCTCATTAACAAACAAATGTTGAGATTTTGTTTGCATTGTACTGGATTATCACAGAATCCCAGGATGGCTGAGGCTGAAGGGAGCACAGTGGGCACCTGGTGGCACCTCCCTGCTGCAGCAGGGCCATCGCAGAGCCCAGGGCACAGCAGTGTGTGCACACAGCTCTGCAGCAGCCCCAGGGAGGAGAGCCCAGAGGCTCTCTGGACAATCTGTGCAGGGCTGGGCAGTGCCCAGGGCAGGAGTTGTGCCTCCTGTGCAGGGGCAATGGCTGGGCTCAGTCGCTGCCCGTGGCTCTGGTGCCATTGCTGGGCCCCCGGAGCAGAGCCCGGGCCCTGCTCGGAGCCCTCCCTGCAGCCAGGGACAGCCAGGGCTGAGGGCCCCTCTCAGCTGGGGCTCCTCTCCGGCCTGAGCAGCCCCAGCTCCCTCAGCCTTTCCCGGGCACCCAGATGCTCCAGGCCCTTGCTCAGCCCCGCAGCCTCCAGGGCCGGCCCCGCTGCAGGAGCTCCCTGGCCCTGCTGTGCTGAGGATCCAGAGCCGGACACGGCACTGCAGAGGCGCCTCCAGGGCTGCCCCAGGGGCAGGATCCCTCCCTGGCCTGCTGGGAATGCTCCTCCTGCTGCCCCGGGACCCCATTGGCCTCCTTGGCCCCAGGACACTCTGCTGCCTCAGGGACAGCTCGCTGTCCCCCAGCACCCCCAGGACACTCTGCTGCCTCAGGGACAGCTCGGTGCCCCCCAGGTCCTTCCTTGCAGAGCTGCTCCAGCAGGGCCCCCCCAGCCTGTGCTGGTGCCCGGGGCTGTTCCTGCCCAGGCGCAGGTCCTGCATTTCCCTTGTTGAGTTTCCAACAGTTCTTCTCTGCCCATCTCTCCAAGCTGTCGAGGCCCTATAAATAATTAATAATAAATCCTCTATTGTTCCACATTCAGAAGCAAAATTGACATCCTAAACTCCAAATCTTTCCTCTCAACCCGTAAGCTAAAATGTCACATCACCTTTTTGACCCCTCAGGGGAAATTTAATTGTGAAATGGGAGCATTAGATCTATATCCAATTATTATTTTCAAGAAAGAACAGCACTTGATTTTGTGATTTATATATTTATACTCAGTGCAACTGAACTGCATTAATTTTAAATCAGACTATTAGGAAATGAAGATCCTGCTGAGTACAACATGATAGAAATAAGAAATATAAAGGCAGAGTGAACATACATCCATTTATTACAGAGTCCTCTATTTCTAAATAGTCTCACATTCTTGGGGAGAGAGAGGAAATATTTTCATTTATTTATAAAAGCAGCAAGAAACTCTTACAGTGGTAAGTTACACATGAGCATTTTCTTTGCCAAGCAACACCTGGCTTTGCTTAGGGACATTTGTTTATACTGGGGAGAGAAAGTATTCTGGTAATTCAGTAAACGCTACAACAAACTCTCTACCCATATTCACTTTTAGGCTGAGTAATGAAAAATTTCGATCAGAAAGGGAACTTTTGGGACAACAAGCTCTGAAGGCACTTCACCAAAGACTTCCATCTCATTTTTACTAGTGCAGAACTCACATTACATCTTGTGTTATTTTGACCTTTTTAAACTTTACTATGACAATCCTCATTTTTTCCCTACATTCCCATTCTAGAATACAACATGGCAAAGGCTGATTTTCCATCCTGTCCCCTTCCCCCTGGGCATTACCTTGGTCAGAGCAGCACTTTTGGCAGAGAACTTCCTTCTCCCACACACAGCTATGAACCTCTGGACAATTATTGTCATTACAACTTTTATCTGCATTAAAAAAAAAGGAAAGAAGTGTTTTCTTTCTGTCTTGGTTTGAAAAGACAGGTGTCTGCTAAGGAAGGCAGGAGCCTCCCTTGAAGTGGAAAATGTAAAGATATGAGAATAGGAATAACAGTTCTTTGAATAGGAAAATGAAAATAAAATGCAGCGGTACAAAACACTGACAGAGTCAGAATCCAGCCTGACCCCCTGTCACTCAGGGCGTTGGCAGCAGTGCCATTGGATGGTGGCTGCAGCCCTCCCGCAGTGACAGGTGTGGGTTTGTTGGAGCAGGGATCCTGTAGAAGGGTGCAGTTTTCCTCTGAAGCTCCAGTGGGAGCACAGAAGGGTCCGCTCTTCCTCTGGGAATCCCGTGGAAAAGGCTGCCTATGCTTTTCTCAGTCTCCCATTCTATCCAGGTTGGGACGCTCGGCTCCTCCCCCCTGAGTGGAGCCTCTCCCCATGGAATGATGGAATTTTATCAGTCCTGCAGTGAGACTCAATGGCCCAGGAACAGAAGAGATCTCCCCGCAGGGAAGGATGGGTGTGGGAGCGATAAAGAACCCTGCCCCACCTGGTTTGAACAGATGGGAATAGAATACTGACTTTTTGTTACATCTTGCACTGCAACCTAAGACACTTTCCTTTGCAAGAGCCATCAGCCTTACCCAGTGATGCCTTCCTGGCTCCACCAAAACCTTTGGCTGTTTTGAGTGCATGATCTATATTCCCTATCATCACTTAGCTAGCTCACAGCTTTGCTGTTCAGTACCGGGAACCCAGCAGATTTTCCTCTGCAGGGCTGTTTCCTGGAATACTCCATTTCACAAATCAAAGACAGTCAAAATAAAGGATGAAAGTCATAAAATACCAGTGGATCAAAACAGGCAGAAATGGTGTCCAGCAAAGTCAAATGAGATCAAAACCAGGACAAAAAAACTCAGAAAAGAGTAAGTTACAGTGAGATTGGGGTGGTGGGAATCCCATGAGACCTGACCAAGACTCACAGAGCAGAGGCTGCAGAAATGGAATCTCCTTTTTTTCCCCAGTATCTCTATGTATGAACTATTTTTTAGGTCCTAACAGGCAACAGGAATTGGATGATGAAGTCGCTCTACCCATCTCTCACCGCCATCTGCTCCAAAAGAAAAGCAAAGAAACAAAACCTCCCAGAAATCCTTTGTGCTTGCAAGGAAATTCACCCTCCCAGTGTAGGGATTTTGACCCAATCCTCTGTTTACCATGAACATACAACTTCCCATTTGGTCAAAAACACTCCCTTGCAAATCGAAGGCACCGTGTATAAATAGTCACAGTGACAATAACAACGCTAATAATGAGGATGGAGATCTTTCTAAACCACGAACAAATGTTGATTTTACTCTAAAATTAACTCGTGGAGAATGGGAGAATTTTTGTAATCCTTGTGTTCATTGTTGACTTCCTCTGCTGAGCTTTCTGGATGCTATTTCTGAGAGGGAAGAATGAGTCACTGTCTTGTCTTGCGATGAGCCCTCGGGTGGAGTTGGATGTGAGCTGGCACAGAAGGAATTTGGGGGCAGGTGCTTTTCAGGAGACCATGACAAACACCCAGCAAGTAACAGTGGAGCCTCTATTCTGGGATCAAATACAACATGAGAAATAAAGATGCTTAAGAACAGGACAGACAAGGAGAGCTTTGATCAGATGGTGCACCCACAAGAGCAAGGCACCCTGATAAGCCCCTCAAGGATTTGAGAAAGGGCCAGGAGTGGATCCATGGCTGCTGAGGTTTGCCAGGAGAGTGTGTACACTCAGGAATTTTATGTCCCTGCAGCCACTGAATGCTCACTTTTTTGAGAAAATACATATGGCACTGAAAATTTCCTGAAGTGTCTCCATTTCAGAGCTTGTTTAGCTTTACCTGCCAGGAGGCCATGAGAGAATTGACTGTGCCTGAGCTTTTGGGACCACCTTGACTGGAGAATCAAATGTGCCTGAGCTTTTGGGACCACCTTCAGCAGAGAACCAAGTGTGATGGATCTTTTGGGACCACCTTCAGCACCACGAGATGGTCAGGATATGTTAAATGGGGATTTCTAGGGCCTAGATCATAGGGAAAATCCTCTTGGAACAAACAGCTGAGCAGACAATGCCACAAATGTTCATGCAGAGCCCAGACTCCAAGGTACCTTTTATCCTGAAATGTCAGCAGACAAGAAAGTTTTTGTGATTTATAATTACTGCTTCTTTCTTGAAAAGCTGCGGCTTTGAAGACCTTGCAAATGCTCATGAACTAAGGAGCTGTTTATGCCACTTCTTTATTTATAAAAGTCAGAAATACCTTGTACTTAGAGCAAAGAGCCAAAAATAGCACACAGATACTTCTACATGCAGAACTCCTGAATATTCTGCTGCCTTCTTCATGTCTGGCCAAAACTCAACTCAGCAACAGGTGACCCCAGTGATTTTTGACCCTCACATTTAGGGCAGCAGCCTCTACCCCAGTCTTAGCATTCCACAGCTTTTCTAGCCTCCAGCCCAGAGCAGATCCAACAGCAGATGCAACCCCAGGGCCTCTCACAATTAATGTCAGCACCCAAGGATGCTCCTGATTCACCCCACGTGTTTCTTTAGTCACTGAGCACACAGGTGACACTTGTTCTGAAGTCTGACTAGAATGAGAAGAATGTGGAGGTATTTGGGACTCTGTGTTTTGGAGGCCAGTGAATAAGGATCAGCAGAATGGATTCAGCATGTTGGGAGGAAGTGCAGAGTTCAATTTTCCTCGCTTCTCTCCATACCCAAAGCATCGAGCATCAATGTCCCGCCCAGGCTCAGGGATTACAGATACCAGCAGGGCCGATTTCTTCCTTTGCTCTTATGTTTGCTATAAAAGGCTTCAGAAGCCTCAGCACTGATTCCTAAGCACATCCAAACCCCCATGAACACAGGATTACTGAGGAGCTCCTTGTACAAACAAACTTCATCTGCCTTGTAGGATGTTGTGTTCCCTTTGCCCAGCTCAATCCCGAAACTGCTGCAGCACATCGCAACCCTTGAACGTGGCCCTTCTGCACCAAGTCATCTGCTAATGTCCCCTGTTAAGTGATCTAAGCCTGGCCTCAATCTTCTGTTAATGAAAGAGAAGGAAGAGGATACTTTAACTGCTATTATTAGCTCTTAGTACCTGTCCGAAGAAAAAAAAACCAAAACAGAGCCTTTAATTCCCCAGGCTCCCCAAGGGAATCAGCCTATGAAAAACAAACTCGCAGTGGGTGAAAAACGCTGTGGTGCCATGGGATTTCTTCACTTAAGTGTCTGTTTGAGGAACAACCTTCCATCTATATCAAAAAACCCCCCAAAAAACAACAAAAACAAACAAACGGTAGTGCTATAATTTAATCTTTACACTCAGTAAACTGAATGTCAACTGCTGTAATTTTACCTGAAGCTCTGGGATGGTTCCCTGGACTGAGTTAGGGCAGGATTTTGGCAGCAGTTTAAAAGTCAATGTACAACGGGAGCACCTTCTTGTTGTCCATCATCTTCATGGGATGCAGTGGGTGTTCTCACCTTACTCCAGTTCAGATGTTCTGTGTGCTCCAGAGTCTGGAGTTTCGCAGCCATCCATCCCGGCAGAGGCACATTCTGGTACTGTGCCCACCGCAGGGATGGCCCTGGGGCACAGGAGAGGGCTCCTGCACCTTATCAAAGACATCTCAAGCAGCTGTGCTAAGCCTGAGGACTTGAACTCCTACCTTTAAAACACCACTAAAACAAACCCTGGAAATGCTCCCAAACTCCAGAACTCCCATTCCTGAAAATGAACGCCGATTTCCTGACGTGTTTTTATAAATCTCTAAGGAATCAGAATATTTTTTCAGTAATTACTGAAAATTTAGGTCAAATATTTCCTACGAGGTGGCCTCCAATATTTGATGACTGTAGAAAAGGGTAACATATGCGACTGCTTGATTGCTCCCCTAACGGGATCACGGATAATTAACCATTACAGGGTAATTGATATGTACGTAAATGGATTAGGTGCTTAAAGTTCAGCCTGTGTCCCTCAGATAAACTGGTTCCATGTACTCTCGAGCACAGCACACACTGGGATTTCAGCTGGATTTTCCTGTCATATTCATTATGCAGCCTGACTAATTTAGGGAAAGAGTGATTCACATCCCGAACTAATTGACAAAGAATTTTGAAATCTCTACAAATGCAGGTCTTTTGACATTTAAAGAGATCTTTTGAGATCTAAAGAGAGAAGAAAACAATGCAATGATAACTTAGGTTTAGTTTTCTCGACTTTCTCACAGGAAGTTACCAATTCCCTACTTTGATATTTGTCTAATTAAAAAAAGGCAAACAAGAAAATAAGGAACTCTTCCATAAGAAATCTTTTAGTCGGGCATTCTTTTCACTTTAGAATAATTTATTTTTCAACAGAAAACCAGATTTTCTAAATATATTAATGCCTACTGCTTGTAGGTTGCATTGTGAATGACAAACATCAACAGTTAAACTTTGAATCTGGGCTAGGGCTGGCTGGATCTTACTGCTTCTGAGTTTTTAATATCTTTCAGATTGCTGAAAGGTCCTGAGGGGGAAGAATCGCTACTGTTTTCCCACAAATAATTTCTAAAGAACCCTTGGTACCTGCCAAAAAGGAGGATTTATATAAGAACAAGCACAAAAACATTACATTTTCCAAGCTGTCTCAACTTTTCTCGTGTCCATACCCAAATTCAGCAATACACTGATCTGTGTCCAATGATTTTGGTGTCCTGTTGGTCTCCACACTCCCTTTCTGCTGCAGCCACATTTCTCAATACCACACTTTAAATACTCAGGGTTTATTGGTGTCTAAACCAACTGCAGATAAACTTTTACTTGATTACATCAATGAATTGCCAGGAAAAAAAAGTAGTCTGTGCTATGTTTCTCTAATCCACCTGGCCCATTTTATGGAAATCTGGCCAAATTTCCTTGACAGAAATCTGATAGATAAATATATAATGTAAAACTCTACTTCTCTGCCATCTTTAATATTAACATTCAATGGCAAGAGTTTTCTCCTTTTTCACAATTCCAAAAATGCAGAAGATTGAAAGAAAATAAAATTCTGTGAAGAGAAAAGTATTGAAAGAGCACTTCCTTCCTTCCTTCCTTCCTTCCTCCCTTCCTCCCTTCCTCCCTTCCTCCCTTCCTCCCTGTCTTTACAAACAATACCCACATCCCTGGGCTCCAAAGATAGGAGCAAAATTAATACCCTTTCATGAGACACAAACATGGATCGTTCCTTGTTTTCCAATGGGAAAAATTAAACTCACTGGAATTAAGAGCGCAGGAGAAAATTATTGGGAAATTCCAAACAGCAGGAGAATCAGGAGATGTCTGTTCATTAGCCTGCTATGAAGGTGTGAGGATTCAGTGCATTCTTTGTAAACCAAGTTCCTTCCAGAGCCTTTTATCCAAACCCCACCGTAAAGCAGTACACGTTGGAGCCTTTCCTAAATGTATTAACAGATATTTATTAAAGCAAATGCAATGGGTAGTTCCCACATCATTTTAGAGCGGTCAGAAAAGCAGACTGGGCTTTGCAATGAACTGAGTTAGAAATGGAACATTTCCATGACTCTCATCAGTTATTCCTGGAAGACAATGTCTGCTGCTAGAGGGTGAAATCCAAATGGTTCTTTGTAACACACTTTTTTTTTTGCCAGTTAGAAAACTACAGAGGTGACAAGGAACAGACAGCAAACACAGAAAGCAACAGCTGGGAAATTAGGCAGCACAGGAAAGCCAAGATAACACAACAATTTGACTTGAACACTTATTCCATCCCAAACCAGGCTTTCTTCTGCCTATTTAAACACCAGTGCCTACGGCACCCTTCCCCCAAGAATGAGCACCTAAACCAATCATTCCAAATAAATCATGGCCTGCCTTGTTTGTGCATCGTTTAGTCTCAGACACTTCAGGGAAAATTGCAGAAGTAGAGCCAGCCTGCCAGGTAACAGCTTGCCAGGGAGAATAATTGGCATCGAGCTCGGAGGTGCATGATGCCGGTTCCTCCATCATGTGCTAACAAGGAAGGCTAAAACCCAGTCAACCTCACCCTGCCAGGCCTCCAGGTGAAAATATTCCCATTCCTACTGCAACAGGAGATCTGGAGGTGAATACTATGCATTACATTCATTAAGATAAAATGTGTTTATAGTGATTTATGGGAAGCGGGGAAAAGGCGCCAGCATTCAGCTGTTCCCTCCTGGAGCTGGCAAAGAGTTTCAAGGCACACAGAGAGTTTAAGGAGAGGTAAACAGATCTGTGTTTGCACATCTGTGCATATAACAGCACAGAATGTGCAGGCTTCCCAGGGAAACTCTGGCTGCCACATCCCTGGCAGTGTCCAAGGCCAGGTTGGACACTGGGGCTTGGAGCAGCCTGGGACAGTGGGAGGTGTCCCTGCCCATGGCAGAGGGTGGCACTGGATGGGCTTTAAGGTCCCTTTCAACGCAAACCATTCCATGATTCTGTGGCAAGAACTATGCAAGAGTTAGGATTAAGTGGGACTTAATACAAAAAAATTCCCCCAAGTTTTCCCAATGTTTTAAAAATATCAGCTGTATTACACTGCCCATCACTCCACTTTTCAAAACACTTCCCAGAATTCCAAAGCAAACACTACACTGCAAGTAAATAATAATAATAAAAAAAAATCTGTTCTTTCTCCTTCCATGCAACAGACCCCACAATTTTTTTCCCATTTTGCACTAAGTATTTAAGACTAAACGATGGAGTCGTAAGAAGCACAACGAGCAAGCAGGTTGTTCAGTGCTAAATTTGTGTTGTCTCCGTGAGCAGTTAAAACCCTCAGTGCTGCTGGATTTACAACTTGCAGGGAACCCATTGCTAGGTGTGCAAAGGAGAGAGAATTCCGAAGCAGCCTGAGCTGGAAAGCAAAATCCAAGGCATTCAGCTCCAAGGCAGTTGCAAGGTGAAGAGCAGCAAACTGTGGTGCACAGCAGAGGAACAACAATCAACGCCCACCTAGACAGGGAGATTAGGCTGATTTCCCAGAAGGTGTTTGATAAAGGCAACGGCTGCCAAATTCCTCTTCTTTATCCATCATCTCCCCATGGGGACACTTCACCTTTCATCCCATGGCAGCTCAGTTCCCCTGGGAGCCTTTTGTCAGCATCCCGAGCTGGGGCTTTTGGAAAGGCATGTCTTTGTCTTCAGGCTTGGTGACAGCACCAAGAAAGCACAGCGTGGTTGTAAGGAGGGACTCACCATCCTGCTCCAACTTCTCCGTGGTGATACAGATGCAAAATATTCATCCTGCTTTCCCATTCTGGCCTTATTTCCTCTGACTGTTCCTTCTGTATCTCTATTACTCATCTCCCAAACTCTGCAGCCAGATTTTTGCACCTGGTGTGCTTGTGAAAGAATTCCTTAGTTCTCCTGCCCTGCTCAAATTGTTCTCCCAGCCCTCTCCTGGGACCTTACTGTTTAATCTTCCATACATTATTCTTTTCCATTTTCTTCTCTTGGACACAGCCTCAGCTTTTTGCAGCCCTCTTGTACTTCTAGCAACCACCCCTTCCCTGCTTCCAGCCAGGGAAAGTTCCTTCTGGATTCTCTCCTCTCTCTTTTGATACTTAGCATGTCTAGAACATCCCACAGGACAAACCGTATCCCTGCCATCTGCAAGAATTCAAACTGGGAGTTGTTCCTAACTCAGTTAAAGACAAAAGTTGTTTCCTTTTATTAAGTTCATGGAATCCCATAAAGGTTAAGGTGGGAAAAGCCCTCTAAGATCAACAAGTCCAGCTGTCAACCAGCACCACTGTGGTCACCACTAACCCATGTCCCCAGGGGACACATCCACAGGGTTCTTGAGTATTTCCAGGGGTGGGGACTCCACCACTTCCCTGGGCAGCCCCTTTCAATGCCTGACAGCCAGGAAGGAAACCTGCATTTGGAATACAGACAACGCTTTTAGGGGACTTTAATGGGAAACTCTTCCCAAGTCCACACTGTCCAGTCTAAGGTTTGTATTCCAGAACATCAAGGAGACCATAAAAAAACTGCATTTAGGTCAAGAGCTCACTAAATTCCAGAGTGTAAGAAACCTTCGTGCATTTACAGGGTGTTTTCCCTTAGAAACAAATTTCTGGTTTTTAAAGGACAGTGTATGAGCACAAATAAGAATAAACAGGGATTTAAAGCTTCTTTTCTCCCTGGTGGCAGTGCCTGAGATTCACAGAACCAAACTTAAGCAACCAAGACTAAAATCTCAACCAAGGGGCAGGTTTTATATAGAAGATCCTCTCATTCTTGGGATTTCCCATTTCCAGCGTGTTCCCATTTCTATTTATCCACAGAAACAGGGTAACAGGTACAGCTACATTTGGACATTTCCAAAATTCCTACTGAAACGGGTAGTCTACAACCCCTTGTAGCTGTTGATGAGCACAAACACACTGAGCGAAGGTGTTTTGCTGTCTCACCCAGCATCATGGTTTGAAAAAAGGGTAACTTTTCACCTACAGAGATTTTGTAATTTCTGGCAGGCATAGCTTCCTGTAAGCTATGCCTGTAGGGTTTTTTTGCAGTTTCCTGTGGATACCGCTTCCTGTAGCCCTGAAGAGCCAAGGAGTAGCCAGTTCCTAGATGGACACTTTGTTTAGCCACTTGAATAACAAGTACACATTTTCAGATAAGAGAGGCCTGAGATTCTCTCTTTTTTGTTTCCGGCGGCGGCGGAGAAGGTAACAAAGGGCTCCCATGGGGCCCAGCAGGGCCCCCTAGGCCTGGCTGGGCCAGGCTCCCCACCTCTTCCAGGGAATGCCGCAAACGCCAAGGCAGGGAGAGGGAAAAGGCAGCTGCGGGACAGAGAGAAGGGAAGATACCAGCCTGCGCCATGCAGGAGGGGCCGGGCCGATCCCCCGGGCTAGCCAGGCCCTTTTGAGAGGGCCTCCTGCCCCGCCAGGGAATGCCGCGGGGGGCCAAGCTGAACTGAGCCGAGGAAGGCCCACTCCGAGGGGGGTTGAGTGTGATTGTTTCTACCGCGGCTTTTAACTGCTGTGCTGCAGCTCCTGAACTGTCTGGTTCCCCTGCGGCTTTTAACTGCCGTGCTGCAGCTCCTGAACTGTCTGGTTCCCCTGCGTGCCCCCGCTGCGGGGAAATGGAATGCATGGAATGCAACTTTCCAACTGCTGTCTGGGAAGGGGGATTAACCCTTTGTTGTGCACACGTGAACTCAGTACCTCTCTAGGGTGCACGCAATGAATTCCAGATACAACTTTAAATACCCAAGAGACTCTGAAATGCATAAAATGGACTCAGAAAGAGTAAGGACACAGAAGGAACCAATAGGGATACCGAAGTCAGTGAAGAAAAAGACTGAAAGTCCAAAGAAAGGAGAAAGAGGAGATGCTTTAAGTTGAGATTCTACTGTAAAGCCATAGTATTGGACTAAAACTCCTTGTAACTTGTAAGTACCACGGGGGGATGCGATGTTCTAACCTACCTTCCACCTACATCTCTTGAGAGTCACACCAGTAACAGAGACAGATTCTGTTTCAATGTATCTTGATGGGTGTCCGCCAAAGCCTCATATTCTTTGTTTTTCTGCTAGAACAGCTCATCCTTAAACTTTTACCCCAGTGAACAGAGATGAGTCCCCGAAAACAGCTGCGGGAAGAGCTGTGTGTCGGGGAAAGGACTGTCACACGTGACCAGATATCCTTCCAGGCGGGAGTTCGCTGTGAGATTGAAACCACAAAAGAACTGCGTTCTTGTGGAAAGTCTCCATGGCATAGCAGGAGAGACTCCTCTTCCAACTGAACTGATGAAAGCCTGTTTAAGGGTGGTAAACTGACTTGAGGTCTCAGGTCTTGTCTCTTTATATTATTGACAGGAAAGAACTTGATGGAATGGGGGAAAGAGGTGTATCTGAAAGTTTTTTGATTCTTATTATTTTCCTTTTAAGTTTTTCTCTTTTAGGTTTGTTAATAAACTATCTTTTCACCTTCAAAGGCTTTAGGTCTGCTTTGCATTTCTCATTGAATCCTTATCTCAACCACAGAAATGAGTGAGTAAACTCAGTAAGTACGCTGGTGTTAGGCCAGAGTACCTGAACCACTACACTAAACTATCACCTGGTGTGAAGAACTGAAACCACTACACCCAGCCACAATCCTTCCTTTCCATCCCCACACTGATAAAAAGATCTCCATGACTGAAAGCAGAAACTTAGAAACTCCACGCTTAATTGTTTTCATAAAGCAAAATTAACACTAGCAAACTTTTTAGATACAGAGGTTTTACAGATTTTTTTTTTTTAATTATAAAATTGAAGTCAAATTGCAATACCAAAGCAATTAAGGGAAATAGCTAAAATAATATCAAGACTTCAGTGCCTGGGAATTTAGATGAGGCATTAATTAGTCCAAGATAATACTGAAAAATAGAACCATCTTGCACCTTATTCAAAATGATCAGCAGCATCCATAGTAGCCAAATCTCAGCATCATTAAATAAGTCTTCAGAAATTAATTAAAATACTTGGAATGTGCAAAGGCAAAGAATTCTGTCTTTTCAATATCTCTAAGCCCACAAAAAGTCCAGGACTGAGTAATAAGAAATAAATTTTGTAGCTGTTTATACAGATATTTCTTCTGAAAATTCTTCTGCTTTTACTTGTTTGGAATGGATGTCACTGACACAGCCCCTGAGCAGAGCCATCCTCCCCCAGAAATCTGCCTTTTAATTTTCCCTTTTTCATTCTGCCAAGTAATGCCTTGCTCTCTATAAATCCTGTTCAACAGCTCTGTCAAGGATGCAGCCACTGTTGCTATCAGCTGAAACTCAAATTGGGCCAGGCAAAGTTGCCAAAGCAATGGAAGATGTGGGAAGCCCTGGCCAGAGGAGTAAGAAGAGCAGTCCTGTGCATATTTAAGCATTCATTGAAGTGGTATCTCAAATTTCAACTTAGATTACACCACTTTTTGTAAGAAACTCTAATATTTAGCTAGAAAACTTTTAGCTGCAGGATACATTTTACTACTATTCAGAAAGATTTTTAGTTGTGTTTATAAATTAAGGTCCCTTCAAAACCTAGATAGTTCTGTTGGGGACATAAAAGTGAAATGATTCAAAACCAACAAGGAATACTCCTGTGCTATTGGATATTTGGGGAAAATAATATTTTGCTGTTCTGTACTTTCCTGTCAGAGCTTATTAAAGCAGCAAAAGCCTTTTCTTTTTTTTTTTAATTTTTTTTTTTTTAATTTTTATATCTTTATCCTGTTTGCAGGTCTCTAGGACTAATTAAATGTAGAGCTGCCTAAGTGGTGGAGTATTTTGATGCATAAATTTGTCCTGTTCTCTGCCAGTTGATCTCTACCCAAGTATCCCAATGAAGGAACTTCCAGACTATATGGAAAAAGGGTGACAGGGGATAGAGCTGATAAAAAGTGAATCTTCCTAATTAAACTGCTCATCATATTCTCATTGATAGCCCCTAGAGCAACCAGAGGTGTTTCTTAATAACAGAGTGCTGGAAGAGCCAAAGTTCAGCAGTGCGGCCCAAGCAGGTGAGAAATGACAAGCACAGAAAATTCCATAAAGACGTGTCCTTAAGGAGTCAAGTAGCACAAATCACCACCTGAGCAGCACATTAATCCCCATCTCCCGCAGACTCAAGTGTGACACGTGAAATCTTTCTCCCAAGCTGATTATCTGTATTTCCTTCACACCCTGGCTCCAGCTCATCTCCTCACCCTCAGTTCTAATTGGTTTTCATGCCCAAAACACATCAGCAGAGCCTCTGCTCCTCATCCCAGCGCAGTCCTTGTCACCTCCACATGTCAAGTGCAGGCAGCTAATTCTCATCAACCCTCTTCTCTCTCCCCAGCAGCTTCTTTGCTGTTTGACCCTGTCACCAAAACTGCAGGAATAAGAGAAGCTCTCCACACCATCTTTTAAGTGTTAGAGAATCAGGTATTACTTAATTCTGGCCGGGATGCACCATGGGAATCATCCCATCCACACATTGCCAGGGTGTGGAGTAGAAATCATTCCACCACACATCATTCTTTACCAGACTTTTCCCATATTTATACGTAAAGAACCCAAAGAGATTCTCATTCTTGGTTCTACATTGCACAATTCTTAGCACTGGATTTCCTATTGGCTATTGATCCCTTCGACTTCGATGCTCATTTGGTCCTCATTCTTTGGTTCTCTTATCAATCTTTTCCCAGACCAGGGGGTGATGTCTGTTTATGTCCATTTATCTCCTCTGTGTGTCCTTGCTAGTCTCAACCTGGAGAGCTTAAACTCTCAGAGTCTGGGAATCTTCTTTTTGTGGATTGAGGCCTAGCAGGCATTACCTGCTGAGCGAAACTCAAACCCTCGGAGGCTTTTGAAGAAAAGCTTCAATTCCCCTTTGGCGAAGGCAAACAAACCCCTGACTAAAGGTACTTAAAAAAAAATTAAAACTTATATAATTTCCACCAACCTCACCTCTAGGTGCCTCAAAAAGCTCTCAGGCAGCTGGGGCTGAGTGTTTTCCAAGCCAGTGCTCCCCAGAAGTTGACTCAGGGTATTGCTGCTGGGCTGTGCCACTGCAATGTGGTGACATTGTTTTGAAACACAACAAAATGTGGCCTTACAGAATGTCTGGTGCTGCCAGGATAATGTTCCATCGTTTATTGCTTTGTCCTGCAGGATGCAGCTGAAAGGTGGGGTCACTTTTATCCCTGCACATGAAGTTATTCAGTTATTGTCCTACCTGGCCTTTCTTTAAATTCTGGAGCATTCTCTTGCACGCTACTGGATTTATGAGGATTAAATCTTCCTACACAGACCAGTGGAAACTCACCCTGAGAGCTCAGCTCTCCTGTGTGTTTTAAACATGCTCTCAACTGATAATTCCTATTTGTAGCTCTGGCAATTAAAAATCAACGGGAAATTTATGCTACTTTGAAACCAGACATGGTATCACGTCTCTCAGGCAGAGGCATCCCTGGTGAGGTGGTGTTCTACCACCACTAAATATGTCCCAGCTTAATCCAAATAAGTCCATCATTTCATTACTCTACTTTTTTTCTTGCACTACTTTGCCATGGTCCTTGATTCTTTCCCAAATTAATTCCTAATCACAGCCACAGCTTTCACACAGCATCTCACCTGTACAGGCATCAAGCTTTGAGTTACTGCATTGATTAATTCCCTGCTTTAATCCCAATCTTCTACTGAACAAATCCCCTAATTTTTCAAATTTCAATCATCTTTTAGATTCTACTGACAATGTGCTCCTTGCCCTACAACACAAAAGGGAAATTTCAGCTATAGCTGAAGGATGCTTGGTGAGTCTTCAGAACATGTCAATGCTACAATTACCTGCATCAATTGCTGTATTAAACCATGAGAACAGCTCTCAGAGGAGAGCTCTGCCAAGCTATATCTTTGCCCAGGGAAGAGAGTAAGAACAGGGAAGCACACAATGCTTCCTCCTAGGAATAATCTCCACAACTTGCTAAGAAGACTTCCAGAAGCTGAGGTCATGTTCTCCTGGTTACTGGCCTGCGATGGATTTTCCCCACATGACTCCAGCCAGGCACTTTCTGAAGTCCAGTCTGGATGAAACCTTTCAAGGCCAGGAGCTCTGCAAAGTAACCACACACATGGAAGGGATGACCCACCTGCACCATGTGCACCTCTGACTCACATTGCACTTTCCATCTCAAAGTCTGTGCTGTTTCCAACAGCTCCCATTATTAATTTTACTTTCTTGACTATCAAAGCACAATTAACCGTATTTTTTAGCTAAAACAAGAATACCCATCTTAATCCTCGGTTTATTTCAGGGTGGCAGAGCTTCACTATTTGACCTGCACTGCACACCACAGCATGCAGTGTTTCCTCACAGTGTCATCCAGGACCAAAAACTTCTCCTTCAATCCCTATCCTAAAACATTTAGCACAGACAACAAACTTCTGAGGAGTATGAGATCCCATGGGAATCCTCAGGTAACGATCCCTGCCCTGAGAACTGTTATTCCAGCTCTCCATTTCTGGCTTTTAACAACTGCTTTGTGTCCTGCAGGCCCCAAGTGCCCCATGTCCCCCCGCAGCCCACAGCAGCAGGGCACTCCTCTGAAATTCCCAGATCCTGGCCTCCTTTCTCCAGTGGTTGTGAGCATTGCTTCCCAAGGTTCTTGTCAGTGCAAACAGCTTCTGTTCATGCCTAACTTTGTTGTGTTTTGTGAACTAAAGCACAGCTAGAAGGCAGCTTCATTCCCATCCTGCAGCTGGGCACCCTGTATCCTGTGCCAGTGCCAGGCTGCATTCCCTGGAACATCTGTTCTTGGTCAAAGAGTTCAACCACCTTTGAACACAAAATGTTTTCCATCTCAAATCCTGCTCCAGCTCCTTCATTCACACTTGTTCTCTCAGTTTCCTTGACAAAAGCAGGGAGGGCCTGACCTTCTCTGGAGCCCAGAGATCAGCAGGAGTGAGCTCTCGGAATGAATATTCATAGGCTGGATCTGCTCTGCTGATCATCGTGATCCATCACCCCGCTACTGCCTGGGAGCCAGATTTTAATTAACTGCTTCAAAATGTATTTTTTTCTTCCACCGTTTCCTGTTTTCCTTGCTACACTTTCCCTGTTTGTCGGGACATCTGTCTCTGCCTCATTGGCATTTTTGTCTTTCTCCAAAATTAATATCCCTATATAAGAAGTCAATCGGAAGGAACTTAAATCTCACTCCAAATAAATGAAATAGCACTTAAATAAGGTAGAAAAAGTGCTTTAAAAATTGTGACTCTTTCCTTTAATATAGAAATGACCCACCCTAATCATCCCTGGAACAAATTTAATCCTTGCCAGTATTTCAGTGCTCAATATTTAGCTAAGGGAGGTTCTGATTGGATATTAGAATATATATATTCTTTTTTCCCTATAAGAGTGATCAGACATTGGAATAAGTTTCCTGGGGAGGTGGTGGAGTCAGCCTCTCTGGAAATGTTCAGGAGGCATGTGGAGGTGCCCCCTGGGGACATGGTTGTTGTGCTGCTGGAGGAGTGGCTGGAGCTCTCTCCCAACCCTGACGATTCTGTGATTTGCTGCATCCTTATCAATGCATGCACTTCCAAGCAGAAAGCTTCAGGAGAGGAATACATTTGTAAAGCTGATTCCAGGGTCACAAGCTGTCTAGAACAGTCCTTTGGAATATGCACCATTCCACACTCCTCTGAGGGATCAGCTGTGCAAGGCCTTTTTGCTCCCACTCCCAGCAGCAGGGCTAAACTGGGAGTGTGTATGGCAAAAATGGGCCTCTCCCCCACTAACGGACTTTAAAACCCTTCTCGTGCTCTTTTGTTGTTGTTGTCAAATAACAGAAGTTCAGCATTGAATAAATGAGAGGTTCTACTTAGAAAATAAAAATCAATCCCTCTCTTATCCATCAGCAGGCTAACATTTTGCCATTAAGTATCTTCTTATAAGCAGAGTACAGAAGTACATCCTAGTCTGATCATAATTGTGGCACTGCTATAAAATCCTGATGTGCTCAAATTGAAACAAAATTCCAGAAATGAAACCTTCCATCTGACAGCCCAAATATCTAAAAAAGAAACTTCAGCACTATCATTACTTGGTTTTTGGGGGTCAAAGTCCAAAGATGGATGTGGAAGCTGAGCAAAACCTGGGTGGGGAAGAGCTGTGGGATTCAAAACTGCATTTGACAGGTTTCTTGATCCCACTGTGGACTTGAGAGGAGGCAGAAACACACTGGGGGGGGGGGAAACAGAGGTTGTGGGGTGCTCCTGATTAACATGACCTGTTCTGCTGCCATAAATCCACCCATCTTTTGCCACAACTCACACCAATTCCTTCATCTCTCTACCTGTTGTCACAGGTCAGGGACACATGGGAAGGTGGAAGTGAGAGGTGCATCCCCAACAGCACTGCTCCCTTCCTGCAGCCCACTTCTGAAAGGGTTTTATCAAATCTCTGCTTTTTGAGAGAAATAGAGAAGAGATGACAATGACTCTTAGCCCCAAGAAAGGCAAAATACTGCCATAACAAGCCAAAAAATTACTGGAATTCTCCAAGAAATTCTGCAGCCGGATTTTATCTTCATTTGATGACTGACAGTCAAAATAAGGGCTAAAAGAGGGAAGGACTTGTGAATCTGAGGCAAAAATTGAAGCATAAAACCCACCAGAACACTAAGAAATATAAACCCCACCAGGACAATAAAGCAGCAGGAAGTTGGTGCAGTTTCAAGGATGACAGCTAACAGGAAGAAAAGAGCAGTTTATATTTCTCTTTTGCATCTGGACAGTTTGGGATTAAATTTCCTGCCAGTACCTGAAAGAAATCCTGCCAGTATTCAAAGTGGGGAAGCCAGAGAGGGACTTTTTATCAGGAACTGGAGGGCCAGGACAAGGAGGAATGACTTCAAACTGAAAGGGCAGAAATTTAGGTGGGATATTGGGAAGGAATTGTTCCCTGGGAGGGTTTTGAGGCCCTGGCACAGGGTGCCCAGAGCAGCTGTGGCTGCCCCTGGAGCCCTGGCAGTGTCCAAGGCCAGGCTGGACTGGGGGCTTGGAGCAGCCTGGGGCAGTGGAAGGTGTCCCTGCCCGTGGCAGGGGTGGGATTGGATGGGATTTAAGGTCCCTCCCAACCCAAATCATTCTGGGACTCTGTGAGTCTATGAAAGAACATTGCTAAGGCAAAGATTTGGGAAGCCACCAAGGAAATATGAAACTATTTTTCAGTATTCAGAATTATATGCAGATGTGTCACAATAGTTTTAACCACTCATTAATGCTCAGTTCCATTCACCAAACCAGCACCAAGCTGCCAGTCCCCCGAGAAGTGAAATAAGAGGATTTTCCTGATGCCTCCTTTTCCTTTGAGTCCAAGGTGAAGCTTCTGGGTTGCTCAAACACTTCTCAAGGTATTTTTATAAGCCTTGGGTTTGATTATTTACATTATTTTTTTTCCTTTGTGTGTTAAAGATGATATGGTAGAAGAGGTCCAATCTTTCCTTGCTCTGCTTGCATTTCCTTTGCAATGTAAACACAGAAATCCATGAGCTGCAGACTCTTGGTGACTAAAACTGCCTCAAGTCAGGGGAAAATCACAAGAAACACAAGTATTTAAAAAAAGATGTCTCTGTCACCACCAAACCTGGGATTTGCCTCTCTCACAGGACACCTGTCTTGGTTTTCAAATCAGCTGCAGTCTCCCTGGCTTTGATTCCAGCTTCAAAGAAAAATTTGGTATTTATTCTCCAAGGAAGAAAAACTCTGATTTGTGCCTCTTTGATGTCTTGTTTCATAACTAGAAAAAAAAAAAAACAACAACAACAAAACCCCCCAACTTTATAGGGGCAAGATTAACTAATATCAGCAGCAGTGACTTATTTACCAAAAGAAAAAGAGTTGATGAGCAATAGTGGAGCTGCATTGAGCATGACAGTGGGTAAGCCTTAGGTTTTATTTATCAAATTAAATATCAAAGGAAGCACTTAGGGGTTTTCTTAGTGGAAGGTTTGGTAGCTCTGACTCTTGGCACTTCTTTCATTCATACTGAGCTTCAAAATATGAACGTTACTTGGTGCAGGCCCAAACTTTGGTCTCAGCAAGAGGCAGACAATGGAAAATGAAGTAGTGAAGTGTTATTTGACTATGAAGGGTTCCTGGCACCACAATCCAATTTCAAAGCTGAGATTAGGGAGGAATCCCCATGTTTACACCTGAAAGAGAAAACACTAAATTTTTTTTTTTTTTTAACTAAATTAAATTAAATTAAATTAAATTTTATTTTGGTTTTTAAAATTTTTATTCTTCCACCTAACTTCCACTGTTTGAATTAAAATAGCCAGGCTTTTAGAGCAGGGAGGGCTGGAAAAATTGAGGTTGTTTAATTTGTCAAAATATAGCCCATATCCCATCTAACCTTGAGAAAAATATTTGGAAAAATTATTCCACAGGAACAAAATCTTTTACTACAATCTCTCATAACCAGTTGTGCTGCATTCAGCTTTTTTTTTCCCCCCTCCTTGTTTTAAAAGAACGCAAACAATGCAAAAAAGCAACTAAGAAAAAAGAAATAAGTTGAAAGTTGCCCTCTAAAACTCCTGCCTGCCTTGTAATAATTACTGAGACAAATGTTCTCCTGGGGAGAAATAGAGAGGTGCTTTCATAGCTGTCACAAACCACACACTTTTGTGGCTCACAGGTGCAAAACTGAATAGACTGAATGCATATTAAATTCTCCTGCCAGTGAATTGTGCAGTACAGAATCACAGTCACAGCTTTTTGAGTTCTTTATTAAATTGAGGGAGGCAGAAGTTTCACTCCAAGGGCTGTTCTGAATGTGTCTATTTGCTTGTACAACTACAAGCTCTTTTTTTTTCTTTCTTTCTTTCTTTTTGGCCAAGTCCTCCGTGCTCCTGCACAAATTCAGTTATTTAACTTTTTAAATTGTTTTAATCATCCTGCAGGGGCAGGACAAGGAGGAATGGGATCAAAGCGAAAGAGGGGGAATTTAGGTGAGATATTGGGAAGGAATTGTTCCCTGGGAGCGTGGGCAGGCCCTGGCACAGGGTGCCCAGAGAAGCTGTGGCTGCCCCGGGATCCCTGGCAGTGCCCAAGGCCAGGCTGGACACTGGGGCTTGGAGCAGCCTGGGACAGTGGGAGGTGTCCCTGCCCGTGGCAGGGGGTGGGATGGGCTGGGCTTTAAGGTCCCTTCCAACTCAAACCATTCCAGAATTTCATGGTTTAAGATCATTTCTCTGCTCAAGCAGCTGGCACCACCCCGGAGTTGGTGTTTGATGCCTCCTCCCAGCCCTGCTCTGGGCAGATTTTTTTCAAATACTGAACACACCATTTACGATGTCACAACATCACTGCCTCGTTGCTCTGAAGAATCTGACAACGTTTATTCCTTAATCAGCATCTAAGGAAGGGTTCATTATCCCATGGCTTTGTTTATCCCGGTAATTAAAGCAGCTAAGGATATCCAAAAGCCCAAACCCAGCATAAACATGAAGTCAACAGCCAAACTCTGCTGCTCATGCTGCTGCCTTTGCTACCCCCTCACAGCAATGGTGTTTCCAGCTTCATCCAAACAAAACTTCCCAGACTCTGGTTTGATGACAGACTAAGCCAATGACACCTGAGCTTCTTCCAGATCCTCCTGCCTGCAAAATCTGAATGCTTTAAGACTGCTTAAGATTCACCCCCAAGTATATTCAGGTTTAAATTCCTTTTGACTTTGCTGGAGAAATTGAAGTTGGGACAGTTACAATGCCAGGACACCGCAGGAGAGCTGGAGAACAAGAGGTGGCAAAAGGGACAGAGAACAGCAAGCTAGCTCAGCTTTTTTATCCCTAATCCCATCTTCCCTGGCTCATCCACCTGCAGGGCTCTCCTGTTTATTCACACTGAGTGTACAAACTCTAAACAGCACCACAAAATAAAATGGGAAGGCTGATAGCAGAGCTGAATTTCACCCGTTTGCTTTTCAAGCTTCTCCTTAAAAACCTCTTTTTGCTACTTCTCTACTTAAACTCGAGATTCCAAAACTCCGAGGGGGAAAAATGAAGCCAGTGAAGGAGTATTTTGTGTCTCAGCTGCCAAATCACTCAGCAAAGGGCAGAGAAAAAGTGTCCTGTACTTTGGTTCTTGTCTCTCCCATCGCTATCCTTCTATTTGGGACAGCCTGCAGCAAACACTGCTGGATGCATTTCAGCACCGTTCCTCTTGGAAAGTAAAATCAAATGCAGGAAAAGCCTTTTGCTATTCCAATTCCCTGAACATCTTCTCTTCATAGAATCACAGAATCCCAAAGTGATTTGGGTTGGAAGAGACCTTAAAGCCCATCTCATTCCCACCCCCTGTTATGGGCAGGGACACCTTCCACTATCCCAGGGTGCTCCAAGCCCCGTCCAGCCTGGCCTTGGACACTTCCAGGGATGGGGAATCCACACCTCTCTGGGCAAGGTTCTCAATTTTCCCCAGTTTCCCAGTAACACAAAGAGAATTTTGCACTCATCCTTCCAGGCTCTGAAGGAAATTCAAAGACACTGTTGGCCGGGGAGAATATTATCCTTGATATTTCAGAAGTGTAGCAGGAAAGTCAAACAGGCTACTCCGGAGGCTTCTGTGGAAAGATTTTGGGCTAACAACAGCCCTGGAAAGAGTTTGGGGCAAAACCAGCCCTGATGCCATGCTGGAAGTGCACCCAAGGCTGGGCAGGGAGGTGAGCTGGAGGATCTTGGCTGCCCAGACACAGGCAGGACCAGACCTGGAATGAACTCAGGCTGCAACTGGTCCAACACTTGCCAGTCCCTGTTCCTGTCAGTCCATCCCCACTCAGGAACACTCCTGGATTTATCTGGATGTGAGGCAGTGCTGGGGGAGCCCTGCTCTGTGCATGGTGGGACAGAGGAGACACCCCAGTGTCCCCTGTTAGTGCCTCACCCTGGGTTCCACACACCCCCAGCCATCTGTTCCTACAGAACAGGGCAGCCCCTTCTCATTCCAGAGATGCACTCCTCTCATTTCCACACAGACAGAGCCTTAACTCCACTTCACTCTTCTGATCCCAACAATCTGTCCTCGTGTCTGCCCTGTCCTCAGCTGGGTGAGCCTTCACTGCCTGTTCCTGCTGTGGCTCCTCTGCAAGTGGGATCCTCCAGCTCACCTCCCTGCCCAGCCCTGGGTGCACTTCCAGCAGGGCCTCAAGGCTGTGGGTTCCCCAAAATATCTCCAGGGCAGTGGTTCCCCAAAATCAGAAGCCTCTGGGACAGTCTGACTTTCCTGCTACACTTCTGCAATAACAAGAATAATATCCTCCCCAGCCTGCATATCTTTGAATTTCCTTTGGGGCCTGGAAGGCTGAGTGCAGAATTCTCTTTGTGTTCCTGGGGAACTGGGGAAAATTGCCCAGGAAGGTGAGGACTCCCCATCCCCGGAAGAGTTCCAGGCCAGGTCGGACAGGGCTTGGAGCACCCTGGGATAGTGAAAGGTATCCCTGCCCATGGCAGGGGGTGAGAATTAAATGGGATTTAAGTGCCTTCCAACAGCAACAGAACCTGAGAATTCTCAGCAATAGTGCCTGAGAAACACTTGGCCTTTTCATCCCAGTTCTCTTTGCTACTCCAGGACTTTGCAAAATAGCAGCACCCAGAGCATGTTTACTGACAACACCTTTCATTGTCATACCATTTTGTAAGGAATGGTTGCTCAGAATCTTTTTCAGGTCGTGTAAGGGAATTATTATTTCTGATTTATACCTTGAAACTGCATGCTGGAATTTCTGAATGCTCTGGGCTGTTTCTAGAACATTTGAAAAAAACACCAAACTATTAGTGGAGAACACCAGTTTCTGTCACATCGAACTTCCAAGGTTATGTTGCCCCCTGGGGATGACCTGGAGTTATCAGCGTGTATCCAGGTGATTTTTCTTCCAAATCAAGGGACAGAAGCACAGCAGCAGGTGGCTGTGTCCCTCCTAAGCTACCTGCTGCACCTCACAGCCCTTTGGAGGAGTATCTTGGAAGAGGTTACAAAAATATCCAGCCCCAAACCGAAATGCAGAGCTCCTGAGCTCAGCACAGCCTGGGATTTCAGCGCTTTCCCATCTGACATCGGCCTGAACTTGGAAAAAAAGGGTTCCAGAATGAATTGTCCAAGTAAATGATGGATCTGGGAACGTCTGGGGCATTTTCATCCCAGAGATGAAATAATCCAAGATGACCTCAACCATTTCACCCCACTGTCCCTGATTCCCTGCCCAGCCCCTCCAGAGCTGCTGCTGGAACAAGGAATAGGAGCAAGGCACAGGCCTCCGTGCAGTTCCCAGACCGGCCAAAGTCCAGCTGGATTTGTTTCGGAGCTCCACAGGAGCTGGACTGTCACCTTGCTGATGGGCACGGGGCCGCTGTGCAGAAAGCAGCTCTGATGCTGTGATGCACTGAGGCCCCCTGGGCTCTGCTGGGCCAGGTGTCCAGCAGCTCCCAGCGGCTCTGGAGACAGCTGGGCCAAGGGCAGTGGAGCAGGATACCCTTCTCTGCCCTTGCAATGTGGCCAGGGAGCTGGGGCAGTGTTCTATTTGCAAGCTGTCAGTGGGGGCCGTGTGCTGGGTTTGGTGTTCAAAATCCAGCCCGGCCACTAAGCCTGACTCAACATCCTGAGAGCGTGGCCAAGACTTGGCAGGGAAGCTGCTAAACTGACCTGGAGATACACGACTGGCAGTGAACCCCCTTAAAGCTACTGAATTCCATTCCCACTTTCAAACGGGCAGGTTTTTCCCCTTGGAGCGTGGGAAGGTTCTTGCCCCGGGTTTGGGGATGTCCCCCAGGGACCTCGAGGTTAAGAGGAAGAGATCTGCCCAGAGGCATTGGTCTGGGTGAGTTACATCGATCTCTACTCAATAATTATTTCTTTTGCTTTAATCTAATTGCTCCCAGAGGAGAGAACATTTCAGGATTCCCAGATTCCAGGAAATACTCCATTCCAGTTTGGAAATCTCTGAATTGTTAGTGATCTTAAAAGTTCTCACTGCTGCAAGTGCAGAGGGACAATTTCCTTTGGGAATCAGCCAAGGCTCTGATCTGGGCTGGGGAGAGACACCAGGGAGTGCTGCCTTCATGGGAGCCACGTGAAGGAGAGACTAAACCAGGGAGCAGAAAATGTGATTTGGGAGAAAATCAACCTGGCCAGAATTCTGCTCCCATTTAGAAGAAAAAAAAACCAAACCAACAAACCAAAACCAAAAACTCTCTTTGATTCTAGACAAATCAATTCAGCCAATACTGGGCTCTGATAAATTGCTAGGAGTACCTGAGTGGTTGGAGTAGCCTGAGGATTATCTTGGTCTCCATCAAGGTAAACAATCCAGGAGCATTTTTAAGCAGCAATCACAGAGCGCTGAGAGAAAAGCAGAGCTTTCAAATAGTGATGAAAGAGAAAGAGGTGATTCAGATCTAATCCCATTAGGGGTCAGCTCCAGCACTGGGAGGTTTTTATTTCTGGTAGTGCTGCTGAGAACAGAGAGCCCAAGCCAATGTCCCTGCACCCACCTGTACCCACCTTTCCCACCCGGCCCAGGCTTCTGCTATTCCTGCCCATCCCAGGGCCACCAGCCCTCCCCTGCCCTCCAGATCCTCTGCTCCACAGCCCGAATAACCTCAGCTGAGATTGGGCAAATTGCACATTTATGGATTAATTACCGCCTTAAGCAGCAATTACAAACCCAAACAAAATTATGCATCGATGGCCAAGTGAGCCAGGCGCTGCTGGAGCTGGGCAGCTCTGTTTTCATCCTAAAAAGAGGCTCAGGAAAGAATCACAGTTCCAAGAGGCCAGGAATTAAGGAGAACTGTATTTCCCTGCTGCATTTTATTTCATAAATACATTTATGTGAACTTACGGCTCTCTCTGTTGTAAATCCTATTCGAGGGTATGTCAAGGAAGTGATAAATGAAGGTGTAGACACTTGACAGCATCCTGAGGGATCTGTTAGTGCCTGTCTGGGTGGGCAGAAAATGTCCTTTTCTGTGTTTCTGGGTACTCTCTACCCATGCGAAGGGAGAAGAATTCCATGAGCGGAGTGCTCAGCGAAGGGGAGCTGCTTTTAATCCACCTCTGTTGTATCTTTTGAGAAGAACATTAGGATTTATACCACCCTGTCACCACATAAACGCGTGCAGGGAGGGAGTTACACAGCAAAGCTCTCTGTGGGTAGAATTAATGGAAAGAGCAATGTATTTGTGGGAAACATATCCTGACTGACACAATTACCTGGGGAAAATGAGAGCAAAATTCAACCTGACTCTCTTCCCTGTAAAAGTCAGTTCTGATCCAAAAATCCAACAGCCTGCAATTAACAGATTCTACACATTTTGTCCTGCTCTGGCTAAAAGCTGAAGTGTTCTTGGCAGAGCCTTTCAGGCTGATGCTGACACCTAAATTATCAACCTCTCAACATCTGCCCTCATAAAACTTGGCTCTGTTAGTGCAGCAACAAAACCCCCAGACATTTCTCCCCAAATATTGGGATATTGGGATGGTCACGACCTGTGTGAAGGCAGTGCAATCCCAAGAGCCAGTGGGAAGCCCAGGTATACAAATTGGGCTCGAGGAAATGTAAAGCAGCACCAGAATTTCAGATCTGATCATCCCTGGCACATCCCAGTGCACATGGACAGTCAGAGGAGCAGCCAAGGAGCTGAGAGGACAAAGCCAGTCAGGAGCTTCCAACAGCAGCTGCTGAGGACAAGAGCTGGTGTCTGGAAAGACACTAGAGAAAAGAAACATGTAATTATAGAATCCTTCAGGTTGGAAAAGCCCTCCCAGCCCATGGAGTCGAAGCTGTGCCCGATGCCCACCTTGTCCCCAGCCCAGAGCTCTCAGTGCCACCTCCAGCCCTTCCTTGGACACCTCCAGGCATGGGCACTCCAAAGCTCCCTGGGCAGCCCCTGCCAAGGCCTGAGCACCCTTTCCATGCAGAAATTCCTCCTGAAGTCCAAGGAAGGAAAATTCTTTTCCCATTCTCCCAGAGGATTTGTAACTGACGAGCACAGACCTCTGTCCTGTACCTGCCTGCATCCTAAATGTACCCACCTGGCCTTTTCCGTCCTACTGGGACCTCTGAGTTATTTGGATTAATTCTCCCTGGGTATTTTACCCTTTTCTTACCCTCATTTCTGTGCTCCCAGTTCCTGCAAAGTGGTCAATGTTTCTACCCTCCTTTCTGTTTAAATCCCACAGACCTAAACAATAATTGAATATTTTGCTTTAAGTGACTTAAGCCACTTTGCAGTGGCTTACTTGTGCTTCAAGGTTTTGATACCAGACAAATTCTTATGTGACACCCCAAATCCCCAATCAGCTGGAAAATTAAGAAAAATGCAAAGCTGCAGATCAATGGAAATTCCTTTCCCCCCTCCATCATCTGCAGCTAAGTTTCAAACCCAGCTGACAAATTCTGGGTGCCATGGTGAGCAGAGCCAGCTCCAGTTACCTCTGCCTTTTCTTGTGTCACTGCTCAGCTGCAGAAACTTTAGGGAGGATGATTTAGGAACAGAACCACTTTGGGGAGGAATGCCCCAGTGCCAAGATACAATTCAACCAAAGCTCCGACTAAGAGCCTTTAAAATTATCTGTAACTGTATCTTGAACAGGCAAAATAAATTAACGGGTGTGCATGGGAGAGACAAATCATGGAGATAAGGATCATATATAAATCTACAGAGGCTACATAATGAGTGCACCAGAGATCTGGGGTTAACCCTGTTCTCCTGGTGAGGATGGAGATACTGATGTGGGAGAGTGCTCCAGTTCAGGTCACTTGTGAAGGACTGTCCTCGTTGTCCCCTGCACACTGCTCTGCACTGCAGGGAGCTCTGGGAGCATGGAAACTATTCCCAGAGGATAAAGCCATGAAATCCAGGAACGGTGTGGCTGTTCCAGCAGCCACTTCAGGCCCCAGGCTGCGGGCAGGCTGCAGGAGAGCACATGTTGGGGACATGTGGGATCCCCAGCAGGAACTGCTCCGACCTACGCCACACCTCAGTCCATCCAAAAATTCCCACAGCGGGCTCCTCGCTGGATGTTGGCTCAGGAGAAGCCCCCGTGCTCCAGCCAGCTTTGATTTTACTTCTAAGATAAACCACAATGTCTTAAAAACACCTCACAGAAGGGTGGCTGGAGAAGTCTGGGATAGTTTTCCTAACTCAACACCAACACGTTACCTCTTCCCTGACTGGCCACGCCATGGGATTGCAGCAGTTCTGCGGAGCGGTGCCCACTAAAGAGCTAAATCTGAATTTATATTTATTTCTCAGAGTGACGCCAAGGACGAGCAAAGCCTGAACTGAAGTCCTGGCATGCTTTAAAGCCAATATTTCTATTTTCAGCTGAGTTTCTCTGGGAAAGGAGGTTCACATAACCAATCCACACTGCTGCCTTTTTGTCCTTCCCCCAAAATCCTTTGATAGCAGCATCAAAGCTATTAAGATGCAAATCACTTCAGGAAAGCAGCGGCAGATAGAGGAGAGAGATTCCCAAACATCCCTATGAGGGGACGTGCTGCAGTTTCATTTCCTGTTCATTAAACGTAAGGAAAACTCATGGAAAACCAGTTGTTCCCAGTCTCCAGGAGAGGGAAAGGCCCCCAGAGCCCAGTGAGGTGATGGGAAGCAGAAAGAACCTGGAATTCACCCCTCCTTTTACTCAGAGCAAGACTTTTTGGTTCAGCAGTGTTTCTCAGTCCATCCACAAGGATGATCTCTCCCTGAAAATGTTTTTTAAGAGGAATACACTAGGAAGGGATAAATAGACAAACATTCGATGCACTGATAACATTTTGGCATAGCTCTTATCACCTGGAATAAAGCACGGAGGTTTTTAGGAAGGAATGCTATATTCTGCTTTTGTACCCATAAAAGCTGGAATTTCCCATCACTGTATTAACACCTGAACTTCTCCCACTGTAGATATTTTTTGCCTTGCCAGAGAGTGTGGAAAACAGTTCTGGGAGCATCTCTGCAGTTCTTTTAAAGCCAGAGCCAGTCACTGCTGCAACCTCATCTCCCTCAGTCTAACTCTATCCATGAGACCTGTAGAGGGCAGTGGATAAAAGAAAATCAAGCACCAGAAAGAGCCATAAATGTTAAATACAAATACAAATTTTTTTTTTTTTTAAAAATTGGGATCCCATCTAACGACTTCCTTATATTGAAAAGCTTACAGGTAATTCCATGGATTAATGGATTACTTCGATGGGATTTTTCCAAGCCCAAATCCCAGGCTCTCTGGCAGATTGCACTGACAGGCTTTACAGCAGAGCTCTTCCCTTGGGATTTACTTTTTTTTTTTTTTCCCCCCCCCCAACAGAAATCTTGCACCTCAGCTAAAATGTGCCGCTGGCCCTCCCACTGCCGTGGTGCTCATGGGCAAACAAACCTGCCCCTCCTCCAGGGAAAGCCACATTGCATTAAACCAAGGAACAGGGAAAATACAGCTGAGCAAAGCTGAGTGTTTACACAATATACAACAGCGTGACATTAGTGTTCAAATTAATATCAGTTTAATATCAAACCAGCCAGGGCCCAGAGCAGAAAGCAGCCTCCTGGATAATTCCTCTGTGGTTTTCAGGCACACTGCTAATAACTTCATTATCCATTTGGCATATACAATTAACTCATTACCGATGGAATATGTAAAATGCAGGGTAAAACTCCAATTAGGCACAGCAGATAAAAGCATTACAGCAGGTACAGGATCCTTTACCTTATCTCACACATGAGAGCATTAATCAATACAACACCCGTGCTTATGATCACCTCATTTCAGCCGTAGGAACTTCTCCCAGCTTTGTAAACCTCATGCAATTCCAAAAATGGCTCTGCAATTACCCCAGGCAGAGCTCTCCACACCTTCCTTAACGCCCTGTTTATCTCCGGAATGCAGATTAGCTCTGCAAAGGCACCAAAAGCACCAAAAACTGAGAAGGCAGCGAAGAAAGGCTTGAAAATGCTTGTGTTGAGGTGATGCCAGGGTGTTAACAGTGAAAGGCCCCGCGGTCTGGAGCTGCCGAGGTGGGGAAGTGGGAGCTGCCCCGGCCCCGCAGTGAGTCCCTGGTCCCTGCTCATGCAAACCCTCCGGAAAGACAGAGAGATCCAGCCAGGCAGTCAGCGCCGCTTTCTCCTGCTGCCAGACTCGCGGCTGAGTCACCGCCTTATAAATTGCCACTGCTCCCGAGGACTCAGACACTGACAAGTCGCTCCTACCTGCTGCACTTTTTAACCTTGTTTGTGATATTTCAATTTTTTTTCCTCCCTGTTATAAATGAACTCTGTAAATTCGTGCTAAAAATATGAATTGAAGTTATAAGAATTAAAAGCTGGAGGGCTGCCCCCCCCCTTAAAACCAGCAGTTTCAAAACTCCTGAAACCAGTTTGGCCAGGGAGGGGTTTTCACAACACCAGAGCAGTTGGAGAATAGGCCTATTCAGTCAATAAGTGAGAATTCCATCCCAGGTGAAGTCAGATTTGTATCACAGGAACATTCACACCACGACTGGACGATGATGGCCTGATCGCTATCGCCTGATATCTACATCTCGGCCATCAAGGAATTGTGTTTCTGGGAATCCTATTGTGGAGACTGAGGAGCCAGATGTACCAATTTCGTCATCCTGAGATGGACAATTCATCACAAGATGGACCATTCATCACACCCAGAAACCTTTTTTTGTCCAGCCCTCTACAGTGAAAGAAGAACCTCATGAATATGATTCAGGGCTGAGAAGAATGGACTAGATGTTGTCATTCCACCCAGAACTGTATAAAATCACCCTGGCTGAGACAGTTGGGGTGAACCGGGGGAGATCTGATGCGATAGAGGTCAGATCTGTACGCGTTCACCCAGTACCGACCCCGGGCTCGGTGCTGCTCCTCAATATCGTGGCTCATTGTGACCGATCTTTCAGCCACATAATAAATTTTATTCCTTTATAAATTTGATTGGGCTATCTCGTTTATCACACTCTCCCTGCCATCGTCTCCTCTCTTTCCCGTCAGTGTTCCCTATTGTATCAGTTCCCTGGGATTTGAAAAGGGATGGAGAGTTAATGGCTGCTTTTGTAAGGCACATTTGTGAAGATAAACACTCACATGGACTTCTGAGCCTTCCTCATACTCTGGCAGAGTTGCTGCAGCGTCCCAGAGTGAGAGCCTGTAGGAATGGAAAATTGGGACAATGCTATTCCTGCTCAGAACGGAATGAAACAAAATCATTTTGCTATCGTCTGTTACATAGATCTCTGTATGTCACAATAATGTAGGGACACATTTTGGATGGGGTTTGCAGAGCCTGGAGGAATCTTTCTCCAGGGAGAAATCTGCTTTTGGTGAGGGCACTCTTCCCTCTCCAGAAAGGAGACGGAAATGGTAAAAAAAAATGAAGAAAGGTCCAAAGTGAAAATAAAAGGCAGGTGCAAGCAAGAAAGAACAGTAAGAATGGATCATGGACGTGGTGGAATCAGTCCAAGGTTGGACTGGATGATCCTGGAGGCCTTATCCCATCTTAATGGTTCTGTGATATCATAATTCAAAAAGTGAAAAAAAAACCAAAACAAAACCAGATGAGTGGCAAGGTCTTGGAGTAGCAACTTTGGATGGAAACGGCCCTGGGATGATCAGAAATATTGTTGTGACTTCATCAGTCAGGCAAGGTGCCCAAATCCACATCCACATCCACATCCACCCCCACACCACATCCACATTCACCTGCTGAGTGCCAGCCCACATCACAAAGGAGGTGTGGAACTCCAGGACCAGGAGCTCCTGGTTTTGAGAGGAAAGCACTGCTAGTGGTATTTTTTCTCTCTCACACAGACCAGGTGACACTGCAGCCCCCACCCTGGAAGGATCGTGCTCCCGTTTGGCAGGAGGTTGTTCCTCTCTTTCCATGCAGCCTTTATTCCAGGTTCTCAGTCATATTTAAGTGCTCTCCAACCAGATCACAGCCAAGTCCAACTGCTTGGGAAATTCCCCCAACCATAATGAGAGGCTGGATCTTCATGATGAAAAATGAGTGCTCAGGTGCATCATCTCAAAACCAAATCTCCTGTTCAGGGGTGAGCCAGCGGCTCCCTGGCCCAGGCAGAGAGGCTGCAGCTAAACCCAGGCAGAATTAAAGCCTGCTCTACAAGCAGCCAGCCCAGCAACTGAGCTAACCCTAATTTCCCTGTCTCTCCCACAGGAGAATGACCATGGAATTGAATGCAAACAAAGAGAAGCTGGATTCTTTAAAGAAACCATTTGCTTATGGTTTGCTCCTCTGGGAGTGATCCAAATTCAGTGCTGAAGTTCTCTCCAGCCTTCCTGTGACAGAGGTTTTTGATTTAACCATAGGAGTCAATATAAAAAGATAGGTCTCCCACAGAAACTCCCATTTGGGCAAAGCCACAAATCCAGGTGCAGGGATGGCTGCACAACACGTTCTCAGTGGAAGTGCTGCAGCTGAGGGAATTGGGAGCTCTCAGGCTTTGCTTCCCCTGCCTGGTCCCTTCTGGTTACACCTGCTCTGGATGGGACCTTGTGAAAGCACTGTTTGGGGAGGAGGGAAGGTCTCTGCTAGTAAATGTGAGTATTTGCTAAGATTTATCGTTTCTACTTGCTCAAAAAATAATTATTTTCAATTATATAAGACGGGGATGATAACAGTGAAGAACAAAACCCAAAACCTCGAGGTATTTGTTCCATTTTATGGCCTCTCACCTTCAAACTTCTTGACCATATTGTTACACAGAAAACTTGGTAAAATCAATACTCTAGCAATAAAATGGCACAGCAGCAGGAAAACATTTGGCTCCATAGGCCACTGGCAAATAAGGCAGGGTTTTGTGAATGTACTGTTAATATTCAGACAGGGAGGTAAGTCACTCAAAAATAAACACATTTAATCCAAAGATTTCTACAAACAATCCCAAATCTATTTTCATTCTTTCATTAGCAAGTACACTAAGAAGCTTCTGGCAAGCATTGCCATTTGTTTTAGCTCATTATAATAGCTCATTAAAAATAGAAATAAAGAAACTGGAATATCCAAGTTAACTTAATGGGAGCAGGGGAATCCTTCAGTCCACACCATCAACACTGCCGTTCTCCAACTTTAATTGGAGCAAAATGAACTTGTGTCTTCCTACACTACAATTTACAGGTGAAAGCAAAATCCCTGGGTTTGAAATTGTCTGGGTACCTGGCGAAGTCCTCTGCAGGGATAAAGCATCAGGAGTATCTCAAATTATCCAAACAAGGACTGGTGGTGGCCACCCACCTCCCGCTTCAGCTGTGCATTTGGGCAGCATCAGCTGATTTAATTCTCAGCCTCCCAGCCCTGCTTTGTTCTCTGTGCTGGGTGCTGGTTTGGCTGTGTTTGTCACAGACTGGGCCAGGCTGAAGGGAGCACAGAGGGCACCTGGTGGCACCTCCCTGCTGCAGCAGGGCCATCGCAGAGCCCAGGGCACAGCAGTGTGTGCACACAGCTCTGCAGCAGCCCCAGGGAGGAGAGCCCAGAGGCTCTCTGGACAATCTGTGCAGGGCTGGGCAGTGCCCAGGGCAGGAGTTGTGCCTCCTGTGCAGGGGCAATGGCTGGGCTCAGTCGCTGCCCGTGGCTCTGGTGCCATTGCTGGGCCCCCGGAGCAGAGCCCGGGCCCTGCTCGGAGCCCTCCCTGCAGCCAGGGACAGCCAGGGCTGAGGGCCCCTCTCAGCTGGGGCTCCTCTCCGGCCTGAGCAGCCCCAGCTCCCTCAGCCTTTCCTCATAAAAGACAAAATCAGGGGCTCAGGGCAAGCACCAGGGTGCTTGGAACCTCAGCAGGGTCATGACATCCATTTCCTGCTCCAAGACACCATCAGACCTTCCATTCATAATCCATGTTTGTTTAAAACCTTTGCAGAGATATTTAAGTATACCCACTATTTGGGATATTCTATATGTTTTTTTTTTTCCCTCAGAAACAAAACGAGAATTAGATCATTGCCTGACTCTGGACTCACCCTGGCTGAATTTTCCCTGATTTCAGACACAAGTGGAATTTCCCCTCTATCTCCAAACTGGCCCAATGTCCCTAAAAAGCTGCCTGTGCCCTGAAGCGGCTCTTAGGAGCTTTAACAGTGCTGAGGTGGCTTTAAATCAATTCTGCTCAAGGAGATTTGTTCTTTTTCCGTCAGTGCTCATTCCTAGTCTATTTTTCATCAACTGGAAAACAGGATAATTAAGAGAAAACATTACCATAAATCAACAGGGAGAAAAAAAAAGAGAGAACAAACCTTGTACCTAAATGAAGGCATTTGACAATTTCAAACTACAAGAATTTAACTCTGTTACATTCAGATTTCTCTTCTTTTTTTTCCTTAAAATGGTAGATTTTTGCCTGAACCAGAAACCCTGCACACACAGTTGTTGTTTTCCATGACTCAAGCACAAGCAGCTCCTCCTGCCCTTCCCAGGCAAGGAAGAGAAGCAGCCCAAGCACATTTTCAGGAGCAGCAGGATATTCACCTGGAATAATCTAGGATGGGCAAGAAAGCCCAACCCTCCTTTTGCACTTTTTCTGAATAAAACAATGACACCGACAAGAAGAAAAAAAGGGTAGCAAGAAATATAAATTGCACTCACGCTGAAATTAGGATTCAATAGAATAATAGAATCATTCAGGATGAAAAAGACCTCAGACCTCCAAGCTTATAAATTCTAACTTTGGACTGAATACCATCATGTCCATTTGGTTTTTGAACAATTGTTAGTTTAGGTGAAACTGAGAAAATGTCAGTATACAACAGTAAATGAATTTATTTTAGACCCTGTTGTAAGAGAGAAAATTAGCTTTCCTTTTCAATGTCTCTCCCTTTCACCATTCACATTTTCTCGCTTAATTCTTCTCCTGCTGAAGTGGTGAGAGGGACAAAAGGGACAGTCAGGAAGGAGGCAAAAGGCAAGAAGGGCTAAGTACAGAAGCATTGCTGGCTCCAAAAAAATAAAAAAAAGAACTAACAATCTATATCCCAGAGAATCTGATGGGTGAGACCTCTCTTATCTCAATGAGGTTTTATCCTGTTCAGCTGAGGAGTAATCCTGTCTTCCTTTATCCCAAGCATGCAAGGAATGAATTGGAATAGCTGCACATCAGTTACATCTGTTCAGACAAAATGAAGGTTTATCCTAAAACCAATGCCAGGCATCACAGCAGAGTCTCCCAACAGGGCTGGCAGAAGCATGGAAAAGATATTTTTCCAATGGCTCTTTGCCACCTTCAGCAGGAACGATGTCTTTACCGACTGTGTTTCTTCAAGTGGTATCTGCTCATGTTTTGTTTTGGTCTGTGCTGCCTTTTAACATTTGAAAAGCTCCTGGAAAGGCAAAAGGACAGAGGGACAGTTGAATGAGATGTTAAATTAAGGCCATGCACATCAATGTTTCCCACTGCCAATCACCATTTAGACTGTGAAATGTCCTTCCAATGATCAGGTGCAGATGGTGTAGGAGATTCCTGAAGCTGGAAATACAGAGCATGGATGGATTGGTTGGATTTGTAGCTTGAACAGTTTTTTACCTCTTGGAAGGTGGAGGAGTGGAGTTACCCCTTGGGTTGATATTCCACAACCTGTAGAAACCCCAGGGTATTTTAAATTCATTTTATATGAGCAGTACTTGATACCTGATGGGTCTGTAAGCCCATCTAACATCAAGTTCTGACGACAATTTTAACACCCAAAGTGTCAGGTTTTGAGGAATTTCCATATGGATGGAAGTTAAATAATCACAGTTTCATTTTACTTAATGAAATAAGTAAATAATAAACTTACAGATATAGCTATGAATTAATCCCACTTCATCCCACAATGTCTTTGTCTCTTGGGCAATCCTTTAGTTTATTCTTAGAAGTTTTTCCTTAAAACAGTTTTATTCTCACCTTTGACCATTTGGTTGTGTTCATTTACTCCTTCAATGACAGAAGTGAAACTCTTTTCCTCACACTCTCAGGAGATTTAGTGCCCTTTGAAAAATCTTGCACTGATCCCAAAAAAGCAGAGTGGGAATCTTCATGGAATAAATTGCCTAGCCCTTGGCACATGCTTTGACCCCAACCCTTCACCATAGTGAAATTCAATTTATAAAACGTTCCTGCTAGAAATAAGCTAATTTGTTAAATACAGTACCACCCATTATGATATGAAAAGCACATTTAAGTGAAAAATGCTGATGTGAAAAAAGTCGTTTTGTTTGCAAATTTTCCTTGGAGTGAAACAGAAGTGTGCATGGAAATTACCCCAAGCAAATCTCTCAGCTCCATCCCTCTGATGATCTCGGTGCCTCCTCTGGATTCACTTCAAAATGACCACTTTTAAATCAGTTTTCTCTTTACTTTCTGTTGTCATAACAACTACAGGTCTCCTGTCTTTCTGGAGATAGACCAGATATGGCCTCTCATTTATTCCCCAGTTCCAAAGCCTCTGGAAGGTGACACACGGCTGTGGAGGGGGTTGGGTCATACACTGCCAATATTACCCTGAAAAACTCATCTGCAAGGAGGCAATTCTTTATTTCCATCCGGCCCTGGCTGCAGAGGTCACAGGTTTCTCTGGAGGACAGGAATGACACATTCAGTGTATTACTCAGGCAGGAATTGAATTACTGCTCTCCCAAGCTTGGCATTTGACTTGGCTGTCAAGTACCCAACATCTAATAAAAGGCACTGGGCTGTTTCACCATGCTGACTTGCAGCTCTCTGCGGCTGGAGGAGACGGGGTTGGCTTTGTCTTGATGTTCAGGAAGGAGGCTTGCCAATAATTTCGAACCAGATGAATAAACATGTGTTCTGTGAGGCTGTTTGTCTACAAATTTAATAACGAGTTTCAGGAGTTGAGGTGAGGGAGAAGTTTGGATAAATAAAAGTGAAAGAGTGTCCCAGGAGGGCCTAATGTGTATCTAGCAAATGCTCTATGCATTACACCGCTTCTTTTCTGACTGTAACAGTAGTTTCAAGGCAAGGGCTATGAAGTGGTGGATCAGTCCTGGTAAGAGTTCCACTGCTCCTTTGGAATTAATTTTGGGTATGATCTCAAACCCTGTCTTACAAAATGGCAGGCATGATGCAGAGCCTGGCAATCACTCACTTGGTGAAGGGACAAAGCCCAGAACACACCTCAGCTAACACAAAGCCAGTCCAAGACAATGCTCCAAAAGGGTTTGAAGAGGGAGCTGAGTGTGAAAGGTCTGTGCTCCGGGCCAGGCCATGACAGGTAAATCCTGCAGAGGAACAAGCAGCAAAGGCAGCACTCTGACACTCATGAGCAGAGCAGGGGGCAGGGCTGTCCAGCACAGCAGCAAACCTGGAGCCTTGTGCAGGCACTGCCCAGAGAGGTGAAATGCTCCCCCTTCTGCCTTCCAATGTGTACAATTCCAGAATATCCCATTCAAGGTATGCTGGGATGCCAGGAGAACAGGATCCTCTGCCTCAGCTCCAGAGTGATTTGGAACAGCTCCCAGTACAGAGTAACCTGTGTGTGCTTATGAACAAGGGAGTCCAAGGAATGATTTTGGGAGCCGTCTTCAAGGAAGGACTCAAAGTTTGCAGTGACCATGGAGGATTCAGAAGCAGAGTCTTACCCAGCCAGCACCCTTTTATAAACAGTCATGTTTATAACACAGAATTAGCCCCTGGCCCTTGAGGGTCAGAAGCACAGAATATGTTTGGAAGCCTCTAAACAAAAGAGTTTCATCTGCCCAGAACAGCCGTGTGGGAGTAACATCTTTCCCATATCTCCAAAAAGAACATCTGCTAATGGGAAGATGGAGAACTATAGAGCACAAGGTTGTTCAGCAGGGCCACATTTCCATCCTACGGCTTCTCCCGAGGGACAGCTCCCACCTCTGCTCTGGGAGTAGGGAATGCTGGGGCTGGCTAGGGCAGCCAGGGCAGAGTCAGGCTGGAGATCAGGGAAAGGCTCTTCCCCCAGAGGGTGCTGGGCACTGCCCAGGCTCCCCAGGGAATGGGCACGGCCCTGAGGCTGCCAGAGCTCCAGGAGAGTTTGGACAGCGCTGCCAGGGATGCCCAGGGTGAGATGGTTGGGCAAGAGTTGGACTGGATGATCCCTGTGGATTCCCTCCAATTCAGGATATTCCATGATACTGCATCAAGCTGCTTCTGCCCAGACCAAATTCCGAAAGATTTTGGAAGAAGCTTTGGCTGAACCAAGAACAAGGAGTGTGGGCAGTCATTGCTGTTGCGGCCAGACCCAACCACGCAGAACCATGGATGAGATCCAGGGTCTTCAAAGGAAGAAATAAAGAAAAAAACCCCTAAACCTTAATTTTTCTCACTTCTCTGTATCAGACGCTTGCACATCTTGATTAGAATTCAGGATGACTCATTCCACGGCCCCTCTAATCCCTAAAATACTACCACCACACATAGTTGCTTGCAAAGATGCTGTAGGGCATAGTGAGCAAAATCCCTGATAGGAGTTTCCTTCCTATTTATTCAAACAAATTTTAACTCCTTTCCTTTACAGACCTCCAGACTGATACATAACAGCAGCCGCTATTTAAATCAGCTGGTGATGGTGAGTTTCGGTGATGTACTGTCCATTATTTTATATTAAACCAAGCAAAACTGGACTCTTATCGCAACTATTGAAAGTGGTTTTCCTTCCCTGTCAATTTACATCCAAATAACCAACTTATCAACCTTGCAAATGTCAGCCTGCACTGAGGCAAGGAGCTGTGAAGTTCTTAAGCAGACACTCTCCTTGGGACTGAAAGGTCAGTGTGCATGTTATTTATTCTTCCTGGGGAAAGATTCTACTCTTAATTCAGGGAAGGCTTTTACACTATCCACAGAAATAATAATGGAAGGTTTTCACCAAGAAACGACCGGCCCCAGCCTTTATAAAAAAAGAATCTTCAGAAACATTCCTTTTTTTTTTTTAAACATACAGACAGAAATATATCCAGAGAATAAAATCAGGAATGGGAGAGCATTGTCCTCCAAGGAGTGCCCAGGCACAAGCCCAGGTTTGAATTCTACTCCTCTTGGGGGAGTCAAGACTGCCAAATTCGCTCTGATTTCCACACAGGAATGTCTCTTACCAGCACCTATTTTCCACCTACTTTAAATACCCTTAAAAACCACCCTGTCCTGGTTTTGGCTGGAATAGATTTAAACCACAACACAAACTTGTATTTCTTTGTTTCACTCCTCTTCTTGGAAACCCCAATAACCACTAATTCCATAATGAAGTGACATTATGGCAAAGGCAATCCTACGGCCTGGCTGGCTCCCACTGCCATGACCAACAGTGCAACCAAACATTTTGTTCCTTATGGCATTGTTTTAGTGCAGAGGATGGAGATCCCGGTGAAAATAAGGAAAATTTGTGGCTGGAGAAATCAAGCTCCGGGGTTAGTTGGGGAGACAGATGCAGTAAGAAAAGAGCACTCCACTAAAACACCATTTTTAATGTGCCAGAAACACTGCTTTGAGGGGAGGAACAGTAGCAATGCAGCTGCTGCAGAAAAATTTATCAAAATAATCCTAATTTCTGAAGAATGAAGTCATTATTGTTGTAACAAAGGACAGTCTTGCCCTTAAGCTTCCTTGAACACACTGGTCTGGCTTCTAAGACAGCAGCACAAGGGAAGTCTGAAAATGTCTTAGAATCACTAACATTGAAAAAGACCTTTAGGATCATGAGGTCCAAACATCAACCAGCACCACCACCATGGTCACCACTAACCATGTCCTCAGGTGCCACCTCCAGGCATGGGCACTCCAAAGCTCCCTGGGCAGCCCCTGCCAAGGCCTGAGCACCCTTTCCATGCAGAAATTCCTGCTGCTGTCCAAGCTGAGCCTCCACTGGCCCAGCCTGAGGCCGTTTCCCCTTGTCCTGTCCCTGTTCCCTGCGAGCAGAGCCCGACCCTGCCTGGCTGCCCCCTCCTGTCAGGGAGTTGTGCAGAGTGGGAATGTTTGATCCCCAGATCACCCAAACTGCCAGAAACCAGAGATCAAAAAGGCACAGCCTTTTATTAAATCAAATCCCTTCAATGATGCATCATAGATTTTATAGGACTCATTTTTTAACAAGCCAGGTGAATTCACCAGACACAAGGTTTCACTAACGAGCAGAAGTTGTTTAAAATAATTTCTTCACACTGGTTTTTAGCATAAGGAAATGCAAAGCCTTCTTCCTTCTCTGTTAATTAATGTGAAGTCGCTGGTTTATGACACAATTTTGCCAGCAACTTCCGTCTTGCATCAAGCCCTCATCAGAATGTTTATCAGGAAGCATTTATTTAATAACATGGGCTTCTAAATTGGTTCCTTTAATGACAGCATTTTACCCATGGTTTCTGAGAGCTGGAACACAACATAAACAGATATTTTCTTGGTAATGTGTAACTGCACAGCTGGGATGCAAAAAACCAAGCGAGGCATTAAGAGAACGGAAAATAGGGCCGAAATCACAGAATCACCCATGATTTGGGCTGGAAAGGACCTTAAAGCCCATCCAGTACCACCCCCTGCCATGGGCAGGGACACCTCCCACTGTCCCAGGCTGCTCCAAGCCCCAGTGTCCAACCTGGCCTTGGGCACTTCCAGGGCTCCAGGGGCAGCCACAGCTTCTCTGGGCACCCTGTGCCAGGGCCTGCCCACCCTCCCAGGGAAGGATTCCCCCAGACTGTGCTCTTATCTGGGCAGCATCAGCACTTGGCCTTGTTAAACCCCATGAGATTCCCATGTGGCACTTCCCGAGCTTGTCCAGGCCCCTCTGGATGGCCCTGTCCTTGAGCTGTGTCACTGCACGCTCAGCTTGGTGTCTCCTGCACAGCTGCTCAGGATGCTCTTGGTTTCCCATGGATTTCATGTGGAAGGGGTTACAGGACTGGATTTACAGCTCATGGTGGCAACAGGCACGTCCTTGGGCTGAAATGAAGAGATGGACAGCTCTTCAAGCAAAACGATTAGGAATTTTTTTTTTTTTTTTGAGAGAGAGAGAGAGATAAAAGCTACACAAAGACTGAGAAGTTGCATTCCTATTCAAAAGAGGGGTTGCCTCATTTATTGGGAAAACCATGATTTTATCTGTCCTCACCCAAGGCTTCTGGTTGTGTGTGTCCAAAGCTAAATTGTTGCTCTCCTCAGTGCAGGACGGCAGGCAATTGGGACACACGAAGCTTCACCACTTCCTCCTCACAGTTATCCTCTGTTTCCCAACCAGCACAATCTCCCTGGCAATGGTGAGGGTCTTTACAAGGGAACACTGTCTTGGTTGTTGCTTGGACATTAAAATTGTTCTGTCTTGTGGCTGGTTTCTTAAAATCAGCAGCCCTTGAACACTTTGAACACTTTTGATGTGTGGCTTAGAAAAGGACTTGCCCTCTGCTGCCACTGAGGTCACCTGGGGCTTGGTGGGACACTGTGGGGGCCACTCTCTGAAACAGACTCTGTCTTTGTTCATGCTACTCTGCCAAAAAATCTTCCTCTGTTAAGCAACAAATTAAAAGATTGCACCAAGTTGGAGGACCCTTTTTTCCCATCTTTTATCACTCAAACATGCAATGTCCTTCTACATCCACTCCTTTCACCTTTATTTATCTTCAAAATAGGCCAAAGAACTCCTGTGGGATGGAGCATCCCCAAACTAACTCTTGGACAGTACCAGGGAGAGAAAAATCACTATTCAAACAAGCAGTTCTGCAAAGTCTTTGCTCTTTCCTGGAGTCCTGCCATTCCCTTTGTCCCAGGGCCTCTGACTCCCTCTCAGCTGATGCCATTGCAGGCTGCTCCATCCTTTCCAACCTGTTGGGAATGCAGGGACTGTCTGTCTGCTGCTCTGAGCAATCCAGAACATGTTACACATCCCCTGCATTATTTATACTGGCTACTTACAAGCTGATTTTTATTTATTTAAAGTTTCTATCTGTAGGTCCTGGCTCCCTTTCAAAATCTCCCCCTTTCCATCATGTTCTAATGGATATCTGTTCTCTGGGAACATCTGTCCTTATTGGGCCCTGTTAGATGTGACAGTGACACCATTTTCCATCTTATTACATGCACACAGTTTTCTGTTTGTTTTTTTAAATCCCCACAATGTTACAGCTTCCTTTCATTGTAAAACAACAACAAAACAAACAAACAAACAAACACCCCAACAAAACCCATACAAAGAAAAAATTAGTTTCAAGTCATGATGAGTTTTTGATTCCCAACAAAAATGTCAATGCTGGCTTTGCAATGAGACACCTCACTGTAGGGAAATATTTTCCACCGCTTAATTTATTAAATTATTAAAACCAAGCTGATGAAAATGTGTTGGCTCATATGACCAAGGGTCTCCTGTTCATTCCATTCTTTTAATCTGCCTCTTTTTTTCTTTCTATCAACTCTTTTACAGAGGTCTCCATCAGATTAATTCTATAATTAAGATGCTTTAAAATGGCACTTTAGAATGGACTTGGAGACTCCCAACATCTGTACTGTGTATAGCTCCAAATATTTCAGATCCTAACAAATCTAAGATCAGTGTCCTGAACAAAATTCCAACCTGCTGCATCCAAGTGTCACCATCCAGCCCTCTGGGAGAAGGATTCATCCACGTGGGGATGTCCACAGAGCAGCAGGAAGGCCTCAGCAGGCTGCGGGTAGGTGAGAGTAATTTATTTTCAAGCTCCCACTGCTACTGAAACCTTTATCACATTACGGTCTTTAGGAGATGAGCTGGAAAGGCTCCAAAATTATAGAATATGAGGGGGAAAGTGGAGGAGGTGAGGGGAGGGTATGACTGACACTGAATACATGCCATGAAAGCATCCCTAAGACCCTACCAGAGCCATCCAGTTATGGAGGAAGGAAAACATCCCAGAAATCAAGAAATCACCAGATCAAAAAGGTCTTCCTGGTCTCCTGAGGCAACTTGTGGAGTCCCAGGGCAGAGGAATAATCAACAACGGCATTGCTGGGTAAGAGCAAATAAAACTGACAGATCCCTCAGGTTTGTTTTCTAAACTAAAACACTTGGGAACACCCACAAACTGGGAAACCAGCTCCTGCTGGGAGCTGTTCCTGAGAACTGCAGGTGGGCCTGCACTCAGAAATCTCATCCCTTCCCTAAAATCCTACTTGAAAAAGTGGGTTTGTGTCCCAGCTGTGTTTGGAAAACCCTTTGGGAATTCCACTCATCTCCCTGGTTAACCGTTCTTTTCCTTATTTTTAGGACGTACTTTAGCTCATCTGCCTTTCCAGCTGGATTATCAGCTTCTGTTCCCCTGCTGATATTTGAACCCTCAATGTATTGTTAAACACTGAACATCTCTATTTTGCTAGGGAAGGAATTGGATCCCGACCAGTTCTGTCCCAGGGAAGAGGGAGGGAGGCACACCAGGCCATGCCCCATCCTTCTCTCCACTCTCCAAGTTTTAATAGACCTTCATTTGATGACAACCAGCCCAACCACACACACGTGAGTGAGCCTTGGACAACTGGACAAACACTTTCCTGGTCTACTCACCAGGCACAGCCTGAAATCCCTCCCAGCAGTTTGGGATTTTTTAGGAGCTGCATCACCAGTGGTTCCTTGCTCCTCCGATTTGAAGCCCCAGGACAAGTTACAAACAGCCCCTTCACAGGGGAGTCCCTCAAACCCAGAAATCCCTCTCTGACATGAGCAGCTCCTACGGAAGAGCAGAGATATTCCTCCCATGGGAGAATTTCCCTAAACTTCCAACTGAGCCCAAAGACTTGCAGTTCACTCGCTTCCTTAACAAAAAGGATTTCTATTATTCAGGCCCTGCTATGAAACTTCCAGAACTAAAGCTAACATGGAACAGGGTGCCCAGAGAAGCTGTGGCTGCCCCCTGGATCCCTGGAAGGGTTCCAGGCCAGGCTGAACAGAGCTTGGAGCAACTTGGGATAGTGGAAGGTGTCCCTGCCCATGGCAGGAGGTTGGAATGGGATGGGCTTTGAAGTCCTCTCCAACCCAGGCCATTGTGGGATGATTCCTTGAGGATGATTCTGGAAGAAGCACCTTTTGTATTTTACAGCTCTTGGCTGGTGAGTGGCAATGCGCAGCTCAGCACTCATCACCTGTGGGTGGAATTTTTGTCTCCTTCCCTTTGCATCCACCTCCGGGGGATTTCACATGCCACTGCCTTTCCCAGCAGTTAATTCTGCCTCAATCCTGCTGCAGTTTTCCATAGTCAGCACTCAACTCCAGTGCTCTGGAGGAAGCACCAGCAGCACACCCCATGTCTTTTGCAGCTCATTTATCAGTCGAGTATCGCAGGTTTGTGCAGATTCCTTGGAGACTGTGTTGCTGTCATCCTCTCACTCAGGAAACTGCTCAGTTACTCCAACCTTCTGTTTCCTATCTTTTGACCAAATTTTCCACTGATTTGTAGAGCATTCCTTTTCTTTCTCATCCTTTTAGCTGTAACCCCAAATCCTCAGAGGGTTGGACACAGAGCACAGCACGCTTGTGATGATGATATTCCCGTTCCACTGATGAGGACCCATTGCAGGGCTCATTTGCTCCTTTTAACCATCATCTTGGTATCACTCTGGGGGTGCTACTCTGCATGTGGGGTTGTGCTAGGATTTCCTATCCCTGGAAGTGTCCAAGGCCAGGTTGGACGGGGCTTGGAGCAGCCTGGGAGAGTGGAAGTTGTTCCTGCCCCTGGCAGGGGCATGGAACCAGAAGAGCTCCCTGTGAAGCTCCCCTTGGGAGGGCTCTGCTTCCAGCTCTGTCCCCGTGGCTGAGCTGCTGCAGCTGCCCTACCCTAAGGGAGGTTTCCTACCTCAAGGAACAGGACTGCTCACTTAGAGCCTGAGATCCACCCTGGCTTGGTTCCATTTTTTGGTTTGTTTGGGGATTTTTGGAGGGGAGGAGGCAGATGGGCTGGTTCCATGAAAATCAGTTCCAAGGCTGCTACAATAACCCACTTCTTGCTAGTCTGGCACCTTCCTCCTACTCCCCAGGCAAGGTTGGCTTCACACCTGCACCAATTCATACTTGATAGAATCAGGTCCAAACTTGATATTTTGCATCTAAAATTTTATTTATTCTGACTTTATAACATACCTAGGCTCTGAAATATTTAAAGTAAATGGCAGCTTTCGGAGGAACAGGTGTCCTGGCAAACTCTGGAGTTGTGAAAGCTTCAGCTCCATGCTACAACCAAACACTTTCCCTAAAAAAAAAGCTGAACTTCCATATGCTGAAACTCTTGCTTTGTTTACAGCAGCCTCTCTGTTTTAGTCCCTAACACAATGGCTTATGATTATTAAATTTTATGCTGCATTTGTTGTACTAATCCACAAGTCAACAAAATCCTTTTGTGTAATTCTTGTGTCCTTCACGGCATTATGGGAGTTTCAAAACCTGCATCAAAGACCTTGTGCCAAGGTCACTAAAGAACTATTAGGGAGGGCTAGTCATGACACCTGTCCCTCAGGAATGCTTCTGATTCCTCCCCTGCACCTGGAGGTCACCTCATCCTCTCCCAGTCCCCTCTTTTCCCAGCTCCTTATCTGCCTTAGCCAGATCCTTATAATTCCTGTATTAATCTGCCCCATCTCTGCTTTCAATAATAATTTACTCTGGGAACTGCACTGAATAAATGCTGCCTATATACCCAGAGAGCTTAAGCCCCCTGCATCTCTGTAGTGTGAGGTGTTCACTGGCTCAGCAAAAAGAACCAGCCTGGTACTCAGATAAAATCACCTGCTGAGCAGAATTTTCTCTTTTATTCCACTTTTCACTCAGGACCTTCTGGATTACTCTTTGTTCCAAACCTGACCAAAGAAATCAGCTGATCTGCATGGACTGTCCAGGGTTTCTTTTTGCCCAGTGTTCTCCCATCAGAATGCATTATTTCCAGATGGAAATAAGCATTAAAGGTTTTTGCTAGGGACCAGAGATAACAATTGGAGAAGTGATGGATTCGCTTTCTCCAAAGGAAGTCGCTAACAAAACCAAGAGCTTTGCTATGCTTTAGTCAAATAAATCATGCAGACTGAGCAAGAAAAAATCCCAACAGAAAGGAGAATTGGAATTGCAGGAGGATTTTCCAGCTTCTTCCCTTGACAGCAATATTATACTGATGTGGATGTAGAAGGGGAATGGAAATCCTGCCCTGACAATTTCTTTGGCAAGAATTAGTTCCAGCCATTCAAGAACAACAGTTTCATATTGCTCATCGAGTTTTGAATCTTTATCAGAGTTTTTCCTAGGAAAGAAATTACTTTCTTTTTATTGCAGTTTATGTTGGCGCCCGAGTTTAGTGCCCAGAAAAAAAGAACCTGCCACATTTCCTCCTCCTCCTCCTCCCCTCCTGCCACTCTGTGTTCAGAATCCCAGCCAGAACTCCACAAGAGGAAGCATGACTTGAAGGGAGATAATCCTGGTCATGAGATGTGCATTCCCAACAAAACCAAGCCTCTTTTCCCTGTGGTCCAGCAGGGCTGCTGAGCTGATTTCCATCTTGTGATTCCAATCAACAAATTATTGGTGCCACAGAGTGTGCAGCAGCCAGCATTCCAGAGGGACAAGTTTTCCATCCTTCTCCCACCACATTTTTGGAGTTAGTCATTTCAAAGACATGACCTTCATCATGGAAGCATGGTTCTCATTGTATGTCTGTACAGACATCCTAAAACATTCTGAATTGAACACCAGGAAACCAAAAGTTAAGGAATACAAGGGAAAAAAAAAAAAAGAAAAGTAATTTTCAGGAACTGCAGTGGACAAATTGGCAAATGAAAACCATCCAGAGGTCAACTCAGCCTCAAGGAATAAAGGTTATTACAAATCATTCAGGAGAGAATTTTGGGAGTCATTTCCAGCAAAAACATGCCCATATTAAAAGGGAATTATCACAGTACCTTAACTGCACTTCTCAGCCATAGCTGTGGAGATTATATGTTGATCACCTGGAAAACATAAAACAGAAGATTAATGGTATTGTTCATATCTTAATTACTGATTAAGAAGAGCAATTAATCTCACACATTTTCCTCTATTTAAATAGTTTTTACTTCCCAAACAAAGAGAGAAGAGCAGAACACACTGCTTTCCATATCTGCTGTTTTATTCCTGATAAAGGCAGCTTCAAATAAGAAAAATAACAAGAAAACGATGCCTGAGGTTTTCATTAAAGTAGTTTACATATTTTCATGAAGGCTGTCAACTCAGAAACCAGGGAGAAATTCATAACAAGTTTTATCCTTCTAAAATACCCACCCTAAAACACATCAGGCACTTATCTGTAATTTGTTTTGACTCAAATATATTCTCTGCCCTCCTCTAAGATAAAATATTGAACAGGAAAATCTCTGACTGGCTCTTTCCAGCTCTTTTTAGCCATGTGCCTGTCAGTTATCCCAGAGATACACAGCTGGGGGATGCAGGGGTATTTGGGGGCTGCTTCTCCAGTGTTTATCCAAGTGAGACTGTGTCATGGAGGAATTCGGGAAAGTTCAGGAGGCATTTGGGCCTCCAGGCACAGACTGGGTTGGAAGTTTCCCCTTTCTCCCAGCACCAAAGGGAAGCACAGGGCAGAGACCCCAGGGCTCCAAACGGGGAGGGAGGGACACAGGATAGTGGGAGGCATCTTGAAACTTTTTACTGGGGGGCTTGAAAATCAAATTGCTCAGGTGCTGGGCTCATTTCACCTCTCACTTTTGGGAAAACTCAGGTTCTTAGAAACACATCCAATTCCTTCCCAATATCCCATCTATCCTTGCCCTCTGGCAGTGGGAAGCCATTCCCTGTGTCCTGTCACTCCATCCCTTGTCCCAAGTCCCTCTCCATCTCACTTGGAGCCCCTGTAGGCCCTGGAAAGAGGCCCTGAGGTCTCCCTGGAGCCTTCTCCTCTCCAGGCTGGACAGCACAGAATCCATTTTCCATTGGAATTAGCCAGCTCACCATTCTCTCCAAGCAGAAACAGGGAAATTTAGGCACACATGGTTTGCTTTGCAGTAACCCAAACTGCTTCCTTGTTCTGAGGTAGAAAAAGCCACACCATATTGGGCAGGCAGATTTAGGAGACGACTCCCAGCTTTGAAGGCTGATGGAAATTTGGGGAAACACGTGGATGTTGTGTTGACTTCAAACGAAATATTCCACAAGGGGAAAAAAACATGGTATTTTCTTAGCCTTCAGAATTTAACTGAATAAAAATGGGTAAAGCTGCATTAACAAGACGCCAGATGTGTGTGGGAGTGCATTGCTTTTCCTAGGTCTGCTTGACCAAATAATTTATCTTTTCTATATATAAATACATATATATATATGTGTGTATATACACAAAAAGAAAGAAGTACAACCAGACAAAAATAAAGCATAGACACCAAGCAGTTCATTACAGCAGACATTTGTTTGTATTTCTAAAGACATCCAATAATTCTAATATATTTTACAAAAAAAAAAGAAAAAAAAAAAGTTTCCAGAATAGAAATAAATTGCTAAAATGAAAGAATTCCTATTCTCTGCTTTAAAAAGAGCTGGAGAAGACACCAGAGAGACCTCCAAGCCCCATTCCAGGGCCTAAAGGGGCTCCAAGTGAGCTGAAGAGGGACTTGGGACAAGGGATGGGGTGGCAGGACAGAGGGAATGGCTTCCCAGTGCCAGAGGGCAGGGATGGATGGGATATTGGGAAGGAATGGTTCCCTGGGAGGGTGGGCAGGCCCTGGCACAGGGTGCCCAGAGAAGCTGTGGCTCCCCCTGGAGCCCTGGCAGTGCCCAAGGCCAGGTTGGACACTGGGGCTTGGAGCAGCCTGGGACAGTGGGAGGTGTCCCTGCCCGTGGCAGGGGGTGAGATGGGAGGTCTTTAAGGTCCCTTCCAAAATTGAGGATGGGAGGAAAACTGCTCTGAGCTGTGTGAAACACAGGCACGTTCTGCCAGCAGTGTGGGCACCTCTGCATTCCACATCCGAGCAAAAGAATTCCATATTCCACCCCCAAAAATCCACACTGCTAAGGCTGCAATTGCTTTGCCCAGAGAATTCCCAGTCCCTCAGGCATGGATGAGAGGGACTAAATGAATTGCACTGCCATGAGAGGAGAGTTTCCTCCTTGCTTTACTCGGAGATTAATGCCCATTGTCGGCAGCTTTTATGATAAATGATCGTCATCGTGAATTTTGGTAATGAAGATGCATCATGCTGTGTGTTGTTCACACACTGCAGAACACTTCTCCTCTAATCAGCAAGGGCTTGGAGTTCTGGAGATTGTTCTGCAAGGAAAAAAATAGGCTGTTGGGATGGGTATTGGTTCCGATTTTAACGTTGTAAATACAGCCAGAGTCTTCAATTCTGAGTTTTCCTGGAAGGTGACGACAGAACCATGGGCTGTGGCTGTTCTATCAGCCTGGGCTTCGGTGTGACAGGAGCAGGTGAAAGTACATGCTGCTGGATCCATTTCATCCACACTGTCTATAAATTTGGAGTTCACTTTGGATTTTACACTCTCCCTGGGAAAGTGAGGCCTCATTGGTCTCTCACACCCCTGTTAGTGGGAGCAGAGCATTTGGTGCTCACCGGATACAAAATCTGCTTTAGTTTCCTCATTCACATGCACAAAACCACACGGAATTGACCCAAAATTCAAGAAACAAGAATAAACACCAACAGCATTAGAACAATTGTGTGATGCTGTGCTCACACAATATTCCAGGCTGAAATTAAAGCATAACTTAATTTTTACAATTGGTGACTGCCTGAAAAAACAACTCCCATTGTTAAATCTGAAACATTATTTTGGTGCATTCCTAAGATTCTCATTTATGAGGGCAGCCTTCTCCTTCTTAAGGGCCATGGAGATAATTAAAGGGATGGAAAGGATGGGAGAGCTGGAGGTGTTCAACCTGGAGCAGAGAAGGCTCCAGAGAGTCCTCCAAGTCCCTTTCAGGTCCTAAAGGGGCTCCAGGTGAGCTGGAGAGGCACTTGGGACAAGGGATGGAGTGACAGGACGCAGGGAATGGCTTCCCACTGCCAGAGGGCAGGGATGGATGGGATATTGGGAAGGAATTGTTCCCTGGGAGGGTGGGGAGACACTGGAATGGATTTCCCAGAGAAGCGGTGGCTGCCCCTGGATCTCTGGAAGTGCCCAAGGTCAGGTTGGACTTTGGGGCTTGGAGCAGCCTGGGACAGTGGAAGGTGTCCTTGTCCATGGAACTGGATGAGTTGTGATGTCCCTTCCAACCTAAACCATTCCATGATTCTGTGATTAAAACAGTGGGGTTAGGAATTGGATTATGGGAGTGGGGTGAGAGGTGGGGATAGGGTTTAGGTTTCAAGTCAGGGCTCCAGGTTTTTGGTGGTTACACCTCTCCAAAGAGGCCCTTGAAGCCCCCTCCCCGTCTGACCCTACCTGAACCCTCTTGACCTCCACAGGTACCATTAGTTGGGAATTTAGAAAAAGATAACCTTCGTTAATTTCTTGGCCTTGCCCTATTTATTTCTACCTGAAGTTTACCTTTTTCTCCCCAGCATGAGATTTTCACTTGGCCTCTTCTCCACCAAAAGAAGTAACTCATGTAAGCACTCAGAAACGTTAAAAACCAGCATGAAGAGCAGTATTATCTCAGCTAAGGAAAGCAAATTCATATTTCTCATGAAGCAAGACTCCTAAATCTCTCCTGCAGCTTTGAGAATTACCCTCTTTATTTTAATTAAGCCAATGTCACCTGTAATGATGCTTACAGTGTGTATTTTCCTGTATCATCCCCTTCCAACTCCATTTCTGTACTTCTCTCAGTGGCTGATCTGACATTTTGATGCAGAATTTTACAAATTTCTATTCCTAACTCAAGAAATTAAAGAATACTGATCACGTCTTGAAATATTTAAAGAATCTGCTTTCTGCAAAGACAAATCACTCCTTTTTTTTTGCTGTTTGCCAGGCACATTCATGAACCAAAACTGGTTGGGGTGGGGGCAGCAGAATTCCTTTGCTTTCAACATTTTCTCTCCTTGTCTGCAGCAAAAAAAACAGGGTTTGATTTTGCCAGAAAAGTGTGTTAGAAGTTTTCAGCTTAAAAAATACAAGTCCAACTAGAAATAATACAACTCATCTGCTCCAAGTTTTGTGTTACAAATACACACTCATTTACTGGTATAAAAGAAGTACAGGTTTTGTTCCTAGAATCTCTTGGAAAGCAATCATCTTCCAAAAAGTTTCCATCAAATACGACAAATATGAAAAGGGTACTGCCCTGGCATTTTTATTAAAAGTTTTCTTGTCAAATTGGAGCCATGAAAATCTGATTTACTGCCAACTTTTTTGTAGAAAATCAACCCAGTCATGTTTTTCTTGGCAATGGGAAGTAAGCTTGAGTCAAACTAAGATTTGTTTTAGCATTATTTCATGTTTTCTGAATACATTTCGTATATATTTATGTCTGCCTCTGTTTCTACTGCACGGAAATGCTGCTCTCACCCAGCTGGTGGAATTTGCTTGGCTGAACACGAGAGCAGCGATTGAATTCCAAAACGAAAATCCAAGTTCTCTTTTTTCTCCTGTGCTCTGTGCCACACAACTGCATCTGAAGTATATTTAAAGAATTTACTGCTTATGATAAAATTCTACCTCCCAAGTAGTTTTAAAAAGACTTAGGGATCTTTTCCTAAGGGCAGGTTGCTCAAAATTCCAGAGTGCCTCTGAAAATGTTTGGTTTTAGGGATTTCAGGCTGCTCAAGGTGGAATCTCAGAGTCCAGTGAGGCACTCTGATAAATTAGAGCAGAAAACGGAATTCAATAAGGCACTGAACTTTCCAGATTTTTGAAAACTCGATGTGTGGGAGGTTCATAACCCACCCAACAGATGACAGGGATCCTCTGCTGTAAGATGTCAAATGTGACAGCCTGGCCAGGAGCTGAGATTTCCAACAAGTGAGGATTTGAACTGGTTTGTAGAACCGCAGAATGGTTTGGGTGGGAAGGGACCTTAAAGACCATCCAGTCCCACCCCAACCTGGCCTTGGACACTTCCAGGGATCCAGGGGCAGCCACAGCTGCTCTGGGCACCCTGTGCCAAGGCCTCAAAACCCTTCCAGGGAACAATTCCTTCCCAATATGCCATCTCTTCCTGCCCTCTGCCAGTGGGAAGCCATTCCCTGTGTCCTGGTACTTCCTCCATTTTTTGTCCCAAGCTCCTCTCGAGCTCTCTTTAGACACTGGAAGGGGCTCCGAGTTGTCCCCAGAGCCTTCTCTTCTCCAGATGAATACTCCCATCCCTGGAATGTGATGTGCAGGTAGCACAGGGACACTGCCTTGGTCCTCCCCTTCATATTCCTTTTGGAAGATGTCTTAAAGCACAAAATAAATGAGTCCTCCAACAAGGAGCAGCGCAATGGTTTGACATGAGGAGAAATGTAAAAAATACCTTTTCTCTGGCTAATTCGGGCTGCAATGTCTTTAGCTCTCTTAATCCTGACTTCTTTTTAAAACCAGAAAACACGGTGACTGCCCTTTGCTCTGAAATGCTCTTATTCACCAGGAATCTGGAGAGAAACCCAGGAAGAGGTAGAACTCACGGATCTGTCCTCAGCAGCTCCAGCTCCACCAAGTGCTGAGCTGGCAGTGCCCACGTGTGTCCCTGCCCACGTCCAGCTGCTCCTCACTCTGTTCTGGCCAGGCTCCCACTCCCCCAGTCCTGCTGGGAGCGCAGACCACGGAGTGTTCCAGAATCTGCTTCCATCACAGCCAAATGAGTGGAAGGGATGGGTTCATTTGGCAAGAAACCCCTGGAAGCTCCTCAGCTGTGGGGTTTGGGGAGGTGGGAATGCAGGGACAGTGCTGGGGAACAGCACACTGTCCTTCTCAGCACAGACAGGGAGAAACTGGGAACAGCCTTTCCACTCTGGAAAGATGGGGTACCTACCCCCAGATGTGCATTTCAAATCTCAGTCCTCAGGGGAATTTAGGTCTACATCGGACGCAGGGCTCAATCAGATCCACACTCCTGCATTTACAAACTGACAGCAACAGGCACCAAATGCAAAACCCACACAGGACAGGAAAGGATTAGGGATTTATCTGTGCAAACATGGAGCTGCAGCTGCTCCTGGACCAGTCACAAGCCTGGTTTCAGTCACAAGCTGGGCTTAACCAGCTCATGTTCCCAGACACAATCCCTCATTTGCACTCTGGGTGTTCCTACAGCTCAGAAGAAGTTTTTAAGTTGGACTGACGTGAACTTGCACAACGTAATTACACCGTGCTCCTTAAACAAAGGGATGCTCTTCCACATTTTTCATACTCATCCCTGTCCTCCTGAAATCTCCCTCCTACTCTCCAGCTTAATAAGGCTCGGGAATGTCTGAACAGCATATTGAGGTGTAAAGGCTCCCACAGTCTTTCATCCCCTAGTCTGTGTAATATTTCCTGTGTAATATTTATGTAAGCCCATTTTAGGCTGTGTTTGACTTGGTTAATATTTTTCTGACTTACACAGAACTATTCAAGGAAACCTTCAGCAATGTACAGGTTTATGGCTCCAGACAAAGTCATTCCCAGCTACTTTTCCTCCATCAGCCCTCTATCCACTGATAAACAAAATTAAAGACAAAACTAATGACAAAATCAGAAACCCATGGCCTTTAATGCTCAACGCAACACCCACATCAGCAAGAACTCTGGCACCTGAAAGCAAGGGGGTATCTAAAAGGCCACTCCTGTTAAGGGTCATGCACAAGAAGTGACTTCACAGGTAGGAATACCCATAAATCTTTCCAGAGCTGTACCTTAAATTACCTACAGGTCTGTCACTGGTGGTGTCGCCAGGGTTCCGTACTGGTGGGCCCAGGATTGTTTAAATTGTTCATCCATGGTTGTGGAGGAATAGCCTCAGGAATGAGAACACGGGGGCCCTGCTGGAGCAGCTCTGTGGGGAAGCACCTGGGGGACAGCGAGCTGTCCCTGAGGCAGCAGAGTGTCCTGGGGGTGCTGGGGGACAGCGAGCTGTCCCTGAGGCAGCAGAGTGTCCTGGGGCCAAGGAGGCCAATGGGGTCCCGGGGCAGCAGGAGGAGCATTCCCAGCAGGCCAGGGAGGGATCCTGCCCCTGGGGCAGCCCTGGAGGCGCCTCTGCAGTGCCGTGTCCGGCTCTGGATCCTCAGCACAGCAGGGCCAGGGAGCTCCTGCAGCGGGGCCGGCCCTGGAGGCTGCGGGGCTGAGCAAGGGCCTGGAGCATCTGGGTGCCCGGGAAAGGCTGAGGGAGCTGGGGCTGCTCAGGCCGGAGAGGAGCCCCAGCTGAGAGGGGCCCTCAGCCCTGGCTGTCCCTGGCTGCAGGGAGGGCTCCGAGCAGGGCCCGGGCTCTGCTCCGGGGGCCCAGCAATGGCACCAGAGCCACGGGCAGCGACTGAGCCCAGCCATTGCCCCTGCACAGGAGGCACAACTCCTGCCCTGGGCACTGCCCAGCCCTGCACAGATTGTCCAGAGAGCCTCTGGGCTCTCCTCCCTGGGGCTGCTGCAGAGCTGTGTGCACACAATCCTATGTCAGCTGTTTAGACATTGGGGCTTCAATTCGTACCCACACCAGGTCTGTTTTGCATAATTTCAGCACTTGCAGCATTATTCAACAGCATGATACAAGCATAATAATTTTAGTCTTTAAATTTGAATAACTTTCTGAGGAAAAACCACAGTCTATTTCTAGGGTTCCTGTTTGGGAGATAATAGAAAAAGTCAATTTTAACTTTTACTAAGTTCCAAAATCCCATTAAAACCGAGAGATATTTTGAGGAGTTTGTACATTGTGTCACACGAAATGAAATCCCAAGACCTGAATATTCCTTACACCTTGGCAGTCTTGCAGCTGGGGGTTCTCAGACACTGCTAAAACCTGCTTCAACTTATTTGGTCTTAATCAGATTTGACCCCGAGTCTGGAAAAATTCAGGACTATTTCTGTGTCTCCTGCAGCCACAGGCGCCTGTAGGCTTGCACTTTGAGATCCAGGATTTTGTGTTTTTCTATTTAATTCACAACGACAAAGGCATACCTGTGGGATTTCCAGAGCCTGTGAACCAGCCAATCCAGCAAACCTTTTAAGCATGCAAAGAAGTTTCAGCCATTTCCTGGCATTCCTGCACATGAGATCTGAACTGGAGCTGTAGCATTAATACATAATACTCACATTAAAGCTTAGCAAGGCAGGAGTTGTTCATATTCATATTCCAGTGAGACAAACAAGTGTCAGATCCAGAGGTGGTCTTGAAGGTGTAATTGAGGTTTAATTTTAGATTTTGCCCTGCATACCATAAGCTGGGGTTCAGGGTGTTTTCTTCATCATTATTAGAGAATATCCAGCTTAAAAAACTCCCATGTTTCTTATCTTTTGAATTGAAAAATCATAAGGAAAGCTCTTCTTTCCCCATTTCCATTTTTGCAATTATTATATATATATTAATTGGAGCAAATTCTTTAGAAAATGGTTCACATAAGCAGCTTTTAGCTGATGAATTTTTCCTGTCACTTAAAAACATTTACATGGCTTGTTTATGTTGCTTTGCTAATTTTATTGTAATTTAGTATTAATTAACAGCCCTGTCTTTACAAGGTGCTTAATCAGTTACAATTCTTAATTACACCACAGCATTGCTTAATAAAACAACACACTATTTGGGATTAAGTTAAATTGGTTAAATTAATCTGTTATCTTCTTTTGTGGGTAATTTATTGCACGATAAAAGCAAGTCGTGCAATTATTTTCATGGCAAGTAGCCTAAAAATGATTTTACGGAGATTTTTTTTACCTTAACTGCAGAGAAAAACTGTTCCTAATTTCAGTGTTTTCTACAGATCAGCTCAAGGCTCAGAACTGCCTCAAAAGTTGCAGTCACAGAAATTTGGTGCTGGAGCAGTCTGGTTTGGGAAGAGATGCTGGAGCAGAGGATCAGCACCCTGAGCTCCAGGGAGACCTCCGCAGGCAAGGAGCTGCTGCTGAGAGCAGCCAAAATACTCTGCCAGAGCCTGAGGTCCTGCCATGGCCTGCTGAGGTCACGGGAAAGCTTTTCCTGCATGGAGCTGCCAAACTGCCTCTTGAACCCACCTAAGCTTTTCCCACAGAACCCCAGGATGGCTTGGGATGGAAGGGACCTTAAAGCCCATCCAGTCCCCCCCCTGCCATGGGCAGGGACACCTCCCACTGTCCCAGGCTGCTCCAAGCCCCAGTGTCCAGCCTGGCCTTGGGCACTGCCAGGGCTCCAGGGGCAGCCACAGCTTCTCTGGGCACCCTGTGCCAGGGCCTCCCCACCCTCGCAGGGAACAATTCCTTCCCAATATCCCATCTAAACCTACTTCTTTCAGCTTAAAGCCATTGCCCCTTGTCCTGTCCCTCCATCCCTTGTTTCAGGTCTCTCTCCAGCTCTTTGGGAGCCCCTTTAGGCACTGAGGTCTCCCCATCTCCTCACTCTCCAAGGCAGTGAGCCCTGAGCACTGCCCACGCCATGGGACAGAATCCATTGGCTCACTTGAAATCTCCTGGATAATTTCATTGCAAATGTGCCAACCCTACTCCCTGTGTTAGGAGAAAGAATTCACAGATTGCCCAGAACCCCTTTTCCCCACCTTTGGAGCTTCTGTCCCTCCACAAGTCCCAGTCCTTTGCTGCACCTCTCAGGCTGAGCGCCCCAAATCCAACCCATGACTCCTCGCACGATGCCACTCACCCAGTGACCCCTCCTGAGGCCTTTTTCAGCCCTGTTAGTTATGCACAGCCATTTCTTCTCTGTTCGGCATTGCCAAGCACTCATGGTGACTAAAATAAATCTTAATTATTTCAGATTGTTTCTTCCTGTGTCAACATCATTTAGAATTGTAACTCTGTCCTTGTATGAAATGCCTCCAGACCTTTCTGAAACCATTCTGTCTGCAACTTACTGGTTCTAATCTATGACCTCTTACAATTCAGTGAAGAAAAATAAAAATTAAACATGACAATTATGGTTTAATGTTTGTCACAAGCTCAGGACAGGCTTGCAAACACCTTCCTGTATGGCAGCAGGCATGGAAGATACCAGGCTCACACTGAGCCATGATCACATTTCTGGAGACTTACCCCCACATTATAATTCTGATGTTCACTTCTGAATTTTTAAAAGAACCACTGAATTGGAAAAAAAAAAAAATCTACTAAACCAATCATTTATGAAATAGAATTTCCCTTGTCAGTTCTCTGGGACCTCTCCTGACTCGGGTAGGTCACAGGTAAGAGTTCAGACTGTTCTGGCCACTTCTGCAGATGCTTCAGGGTGAACTTCTTGAGTCTGGTGACTTGAATAACAATCATCTCTTAATTATTTTTCTAACTTTATCTATTCCTTCTTGGACCCTTGCATTATCTCCTGAAATTAGTGTAGAAACTCTAGTTGTATTTGCAATGCTCCTCATGCTGAGGGGAAGCATTTAATAAAATATTTATAAACTATACTACTCAATACTTCATCCTTTGGAAAAGCAGTGCCATGCATTTTACACTTACCTGGGACCAAAACTAAACTTCAAAAATGCCTTAAGATAAATATTTTACTGAACAGATTGGGGAAATGCTCACACTCCAAAACCCCAAAGGTTGCTTCATCTGACTCTGATTGTTTTATGATAAATGGATGAGTGTGTTTCTGGCAGACTGAGAGATGGTGCAAAAGTGCCCCCGTTTTTGGAGGAGAGAGGAACTGTTAAACTCTAAAGGCTCACAGAAGGACTTTGAGGTGCCTGAGCTGATATGACTTCTCAGCAGGACCTCCCAAATTTAAGAGGTGATAGGGTGATACCTTGGTGCTGATCCTCATTCCAGATTTTCCCTTTCCACCAGGTGTTTGCAGAGATAAGGTTTTATGCCTGAACAGAAGCACCTCTGTACCATTTTTCCCTTTACTCACTATGTACTTGTGCAGTTCCCAGGGCTTTACTGCAGCGATGCCTTAAGAGAATCCACACACAAATTCTTGAAAGCAAAAGCCTTTTCAGACCCTTTTTTTGTTGTTGATCACTCTCCAAAACCAAGGTTGAGACTGGCTTTAACTGGAGGCCTCTAAACTGCAACCTCTCACAACTCCAATTACAGCAAGTTTTTTACTTAAGGCTTTATAGAGCTGACCTTTTTTTTTTTCCCTAGGACTCTTCCTCCTCTTAAACCTACTGGTTTTGGGGTTTAATGTGTTTTCTGTAGAATGAGCAGTTAATGAAGTTTTGCTTCAAAAGCAATAAGCATTCTGTCTTGTAGCAAAAATGTGCTGGCCCTGCTGAGGGACCTCGAGGGCTGTGTCCAGTTCTGGGCTCTTCTGGCCAGAGAGCCCTGGAGGGGCTGGAGCGTGTCCAGGGCAGGGAAGGGAGCTGGGGAAGGGGCTGGAGCCCCAGGAGGGGCTGAGGGAGCTGGGAAAGGGGCTCAGCCTGGAGAAAAGGAGGCTCAGGGGGGACCTTGTGGCTCTGCACAACTCCCTGCCAGGAGGGGCAGCCAGGCAGGGTTGGGCTCTGCTCCCAGGGAACAGGGATAGGACAAGGGGAAACGGCCTCAGGCTGTGCCAGGGGAGGCTCAGCTTGGACAGCAGCAGGAATTTCTGCATGGAAAGGGTGCTCAGGCCTTGGCAGGGGCTGCCCAGGGAGCTTTGGAGTGCCCATGCCTGGAGGTGCCCAAGGAAGGGCTGGAGGTGGCACTGAGTGCTCTGGGCTGGGGACAAGGTGGGCATCGGGCACAGCTGGGACTCCATGGGCTGGGAGGGATTTTCCAGCCTAAATAATTCTGTGACAGGGCAAGAAGGACCCCAAGGCTACTAAAGGACACCAAGGCCAATTGTATCAAATGATATCGAGTTGGCACCACAGTGCCCTGGGGTTCTCCTGGAGGAAAGTCTAAGCTGCATGTGTGCCTTTTTTGGGCAAATCTCCATCTGTGGCCTTAGAAACAGCCTTTAATTTCCTGGCTAGTGATTTTCCATGGAGAGCACGTCCCACATGCCAGGGGTATAATGCCTCCCTCCCCTGGGGAGCAGCAAGGTGTCACCGAAGGTGCTTTGTGGCTGGTGCTCTGGGCTGGGTTCCATTGCCTTTGAAGCAGGGGAGGAGGAGGGGGAAAGCCTTGTGCTGGAGAAGAGCAGAGGCAGCAGAATGGAATCGCAGAGGGGACCTCCCTGGTGTGGAAAAAAGCTCCCCACGTGGCTCAGGCAAACACACTCGAGTGAGAGAAGCAAGCTCTTCAAATAAAGCTCCACCAAGCAGCTTCGTGTGCTCAGGGGACACACACACACAGGTGGATTTGGGAGCTCAGCTGTGACCTCACGGACACCTTTGGAGGGGTTCAAGCACAGACCCACCATTACAAACCCTCAACATCAAAGCAAACCCTTCAATTGCTCATCCCCAAAGTTTACTGCCCACAAGCTGGTGTGATATTTTAACTAAGGATTAAATAGTGAGGCTGCTACAAGCACATCTTTCCTCTCCTGCAGAATTTTACTACTACAGCGGGTAATGCTCAGCCAAGGTTCAGCACTGCTGTCCTGTCATCCATATTCATTGCACAGAGCCATGTTAGAACACCTCCAGATCCCTGGAAGTGTCCAAGGCCAGGATGGATGGGGCTTGAAGCAACCTGGTCTAGTAGAAGGTGTCCCTCTCCACGGAATGGGATGAGCTTTAAGGTCCCTCCCAACCCAAACCAGTCTGGGATCCTATGATTCTGTGTTTGCATCATTGTCCTCACTTGGTAGTTATGAAACGTTTCAGTGCCTTCCTGGTGGTTATGCAGCATTTAAAGGTTAAAAAGAGACTTGCCCAGGCATTAAGAGATTTTTTTTTCTTCTGTTACTCTTCTAATATTCCCTTTATATTCAGCAGTTATAAAGGTTTGATTTGATGAGCCTCCCAGGACTCTCCATCCTATGCTCTGCCTAAATCACACAGCTCAGTGAACTGGTGCAAGGTGCTTCCACACCTCTCTCACATGGCCTCAAAAGCCCTAAACAAAGATTCCAGGGAGGTAGCAGGGCTTTAAAGGCTGAGAAAGGAAAAGAGAAGCAAGGAAATCCAAGAAGGGAGTGAGGAGATATATGTGACATATGAAGAGCACAGCAGAGGCTGGGGAGGAAGGCACCACACAGTAGGTGGTTTCCAAAGAACAACCTGACACTACCCTCACATGTGGCCACCCAGAGCTGGATCACTCATCTCCATCATGGCAATCATTTAGGAACATTTTGGAACTTGCCATCATCACCAGCAGCTATTTAAATTTGGGATGTGCAGCAGCACTCCTATAGAACTATACCTCTCCTGTCCCTTATTTAGTACAAAATTAGTCATTATTTTTTGCTGTGACAGTTCACTGGTGAAGGCAAATCTTAAAAATGAGCTTGCAAGTGTTTTGAGCTTCAAAAATCTGTCTCTGTAAAAGCCTGATGATGGTTCTGCATTTCATCACATCACGGCTGCGTATCATCAGAAAAATAAAAGTCACAGCTCAAGGAAGATAACAGGGTAATGTCTGGAAGGGCTCCTGGCTGTCAGGAGGAGCCTTCACAACTGAAAGCCAAGAGAAAATCTTTCCCTAATCTTTCCTTTCTGAAATTGCATCGTTGTGCTGAAGTACTCAGAGCTATCACAGGAGCACAGCCACCCACACACCCCGATGCACACGACAGGAGGCTCCGGTGAGGCAGAGAAAGCTGGGCTTCATTTCAAAAAGAAATCCCAGCAAACCAGATCCAAACAGCCTTAAGGCATCCTTACTTCAAAGATAAAGGGGGAAGAGTCTGGGAAATGCCCCTGTGAGTGTGGAAATGGCTCTGCCAGCTCCAAAGTCGTCGCTGCTGCCACAGCCCCTCACCTGGAACATCCTTCCCTGGCCTAAGGGAAGGGATCCAATGGGAAATCCTGCCCCACCCTCATGTCCATCAGTGCCAGGCTCCAGTGAGTGGCGACTTTCATGGAGCTGCAGCCCCAGGCAAGGGCTCTCTCAGGGAGCCCCAGGGGAAAGGCTGAAAATGGAACCCCTCAGTGTCATTTTTGCTCTGATTGCCTGATGACAGTGGCTAAAAGGCAGTTCAGATTAACACCCTCTTTTGCAATTTCTAAGTGGAGTTCACTTGTATCTTCCCTCTTCTCCCCATTTCCAGCAGGTCAGCAGATACTTGTGCCTGCAAAATGTCCACTGGAGCTGCCACCTAAAAATAAAAATAATTCTGGCCAAAAAGAAAATAATTCTGCTATTGACGAAAAATAAAATAAGAATTAAAGAAACTCACATTCCTCGAACACACCAACCCCATTCAAAGAGGGGTTTAATTTATCCATTTGGGTTTAAAAACAGCTACTAAAAAAAGGTGACATCTCAGGGATTTCCGCCCGGGACAGAGCTCCTGGCAGCATCAGAGGAGCCCCAACACCCAACACTCAGTGTTTAGAAAAAGAGGGAATTGATTTTGTTCTATCAACTTTGAAAGTGCCTCTGTAGCACCCGGAGAGCCTTTCAGGCAGGTTTTTGCAGACTGTCCTGGCTTTGCTTTGATTGCCGTTGTAGCTGGGATATACAGCTTTAGTACGAGGGGATTATCTGTTATGCCACCCTTTGGGAGCACCTCCTGCTGTGACAAAATCTTTTCTCTGCTTAATCTCTTAAATTTCACATAACTAACAAAAGTACAGCACATTCAGCATCACATTTCTTTCTCCTAATGCCCCTCAGGCCCTTGGGGGCTAAACAATCCTTAAATGGTATTTAAAATCACCAGATCTGATTCTTAATTCACTGATAAATTGAAATCTGATGGCATTTTTGGGTTCACAATCACAATTGCTTCGTGTCACACTGCTCATTAATGCTTTTTCTATTGTATTTAATGGGAAGAAACAGAGTTGGAAGGATTTAAATCAGAGCCCTGGAAATAAAACAAAGAATAATTCTGCGCTTCAGGATCACTTGATTCTGGTGCTGTCCACAAGGAATACCCTTGGCATCAACAGAACCATTTAATCCCTTGCTGTCATGTGGTCCATCCTCTCCTGGCTCAGACAAATCTCCACCACTTTATCCCAGGAGAGTGAATATCCTGCTAGTGAAAGGCCAGGAGTCTGTGTTTGAACAGGGATCACACAAAGCAGAGCTCTTTAGAAGAGGAGGGTTTGTGTGGGGCTCTGTGACCCCTCCTCAGGCTGGGGGCACCTTCAAAGCCCAGGGGCACAAAGCAGAAGTCAGGGCATTGCTCATCCAAAGCTGCTGGAAAATTTGGAGCATTGATCTTCACAGAGGCAGCAAATCCTGAGAGAGCAGGGAGGTCCTGGGCCTACCAGTGGGATATGGATTTGGGGGACAGGTTTCTGCAGCCAAATGCTGACCAGCAAGGGTTTTAATACAATTTAAAGACAAGGAGAACTGAAGATTTAAAGGTTGTAACATTGCACAACTAATTAGTGATACTAAATAAGTCACTAAAAGTAAAAGCAACCCAAGCTCCTGTTCCATCAGTTCACTTGCTTGTGCATTCTCCTCTGCATGCCAAGAGGGAAGGATGTTCCCTATCTGTGTTCCCTGACTGAAGAATCTACTGCAATGCAGAAATGCAAAGAAGAGAATTAGAGAGGAAGAGCTAAACCAGTGCTGTAAAATGTCATATGTGTGCAATTATCTTCATGTGAACAGGTCCAGGAGCCCCAGGAGGGGCTGAGGGAGCTGGGGAAGGGGCTCAGCCTGGAGAAAAGGAGGCTCAGGGGGGACCTTGTGGCTCTGCACAACTCCCTGGCAGGAGGGGGCAGCCAGGCAGGGTCGGGCTCTGCTCGCAGGGAACAGGGACAGGACAAGGGGAAACGGCCTCAGGCTGGGCCAGGGGAGGCTCAGCTTGGACAGCAGCAGGAATTTCTGCATGGAAAGGGTGCTCAGGCCTTGGCAGGGGCTGCCCAGGGAAGTGGTGGAGTCCCCAACCCTGGAAGTGTTCAAAAGGCAGGTGGATGTGGCACTTGGGGACATCATTTAGGGGTGAATAGGGTGATGCTGGGTTTATGTTTGGGTTTTACGACCTTAGAGGTCTTTTCCAACCTTAAGGGTTTGGTGATTCTATGTATCAGTTGGCCAAAAAGTACAGGGTTCACTTGGTTAAACAAAAGCAAAGGCAGCCTCCCAGCACTCCCATCTATCCATAAAATGCGCAAATCCAGCTGTCCTAAAGGAACAAACACAGCAATTCTTACCCACACAGGAGGCAAAACTCCCACCCACAGAAATTCCTGGGAAGAAGGCAGGAAAAGATCAAGTGCCTGCATAAAAATCCTGTCCTGCTGCACAAAATCCTCTCCAGACACATTCACCTCTCAATCTCCTTTTGCTGTCATTTCCAGGGGTTCAAGAGACTGAAGAACCGTCTCTTGCCAACCCAGATGAACTGAAAACCACTCATGGTGCTGCTGGCAGCTGAACAAGCATCTTGCCACGTCTGCAGAGTCTGAAAATCAGAGACAGCAGAGTGTCACCCAGAGGACAGCACAGAAAGGAGGAACCACTGTTGGAGTGTGCCTGGAGGTCCTGACGGCAGGAAGACAGATGTGCTGCAGGATGTGGAGCTCCTGCATCCCTACCAAGCAGAAGATCCAGTTTTTTCCACTCAGGTCTCCATCCCTGGCCCTCCTCAGAGGTCCCCCATGGTGCAGGGTGTGCTGTCCTGAATCAGGAGGGGATCCACAGAAACACAAGGCACTTGGGTCTGCTCACACAGAATTCCAGGCTGGTGAAGAAGAGAACAATTGGGGAAATTTTCTGTTCATAATTGTAATATCCATTACAAGACAGGGATTCTAATTACTGTGTTTTTCTGCCTCTTTGCTTGTGCTCTACAAAGCAAATTGTACAAAGGAAATGGGTTTGTTTCCAGGCAGTTCTGTGCTCCTTTTCCATTTGCCACATGTGCCTGGCAAGTAGGGAAGCAACACAGAGCACTTGGCATCAGAGTTCTGATGTGCACCTATTGCCACTCCAGAGGGACAGATGGACGCAGCCAGACAGATCACAACTGTACTGCACCACTTCAGGGATACTTCTCTTGAGGATTCAGTATCCCAGAATGATCCCTAATACCTGGATGGATCTCAGGAATGTCACAATTTTGCCGGGTACCCAATCTGAGTGTTGAATTCTCAGATCTTCCCTTAGGAGAATGCTAAAAATTAATATGTTTCCCAGTTAATCATGTGGGGAAACAACTGTGCCCATTAAGTCTGGTGGGCACCACGTAATGAGGCAGTTTTGAAGTTCTTGCTGCTGCCAACAACATCCTCAAAATACAAACGTGTTTGTAGAGGTCCTTGCACTTCATCCCTAGGAAGAGAAACCTGCCTCAATTTATGGCATCAACAAATAAGCTCCACGAGAAGCCCTTAGATAAATTTTCCCAGTCTTTCTGCCCATTCATTATAGAATTACAGGATCATTTAGGCTGGAAAAGTCCTCCCAGCCCATAGAGTGCAAGCTGTGCCCAATGCCCACTTTATCCCCAGTCCAGAGCACTGAGTGCCACATCCAGCCCTTCCTTGGACACCTCCACCTCCACTTCCATTACAGGTTTCGTGATTACCTTCACCGTTAATATGCCTGAAATTTTCTAAATAAAATTCCATTTATTTTATAATTAAGTAATATAGGCTGGAAGCCATCCAGGAAAGGAAATGGCATGTCCCGGTGGATAAAGGGATGAAAAAAAGCAATTTTAAATAGAAAACTCTATGAGAAATTTTAAGTTTTTTCTTTAAATTCAAGAGTAAACCCTGTGGAAGGTGGAGAACTTGTGCTTGAGGAAAGGCTGGGATTCTTCAGTCTGGAGAGGAGAAGCTTCAGGATGACCTCGTTGTGCCCTTCCAGTACCTAAGGGGCCAACAAGAAAGATGGAGAGAGACTCTGTCCTAGTTTGAAAAGTGTAAATTTTTTACCTGCAAGGACTTTTACAAGCTCCTGCAGGCATAGCTTTCTTTAGGCTTTTACCTGCAAGGATTTTTACAACTTCCTGTAGGCACAGTTTCCTGCAGACCTGGAGAGCCAATTAGCTGGCTAATTTTAAGATAGACATGCTGTGTAACCACTTAAAAAAAAAAATGGATCTGCCTCTGTGATTCACAGTTTAAGAAGAGAGAAGCCTGGGAATCTCTCTCTTGGCTTCTGGCTTCTCAACAGGTCGCAGCAGAGCCTGCGTGGCCTGGGTCGGCCCGGCTGGGCCCGGTCTGGGCCGGGCCTACTCAGCTGGGGCCTGCCGGCTCCAAGGGGCTGAACGGGGCAAGGCCCACTCCATGGGGCCCGGTGGCAGAGATCCCGGCCGTCCCTGCCCCCTTTCTCTCCGGGAGTGCCGCTGAATCCTGGCTTGTCTGCTGAGATGCTGCGGCTCCCCCGCTCTCCGCCCTCCCTGGGGAAGGCCGTCGTCCAGCAGAGCTCGTGTAATCAGCAAGGCCCGGCAGAGAGTAAAACTCTTTGGATGCACAAAGGGACTCAGAATACACAGAGGGACTCAGAAAGTGAAGACACAGAAGAAACCAATACAGAGACACCAAGGTCAGTGAAGAAGGGACTAAAAGCCCAGAGGGAGGAGAAAGAGGAGATGCTTTAAGCAGAAATTCTTTCTGTAAGACCACGGTAATGGACTAAGATATATCAAACTATTCCTTGTAACTCATAATTTAATTGGGGCGATTCAATGTTCTGGCTACAGCCTGGGCAAAGGCACCCGTG